>CM076903.1:7280349-7875846 GCA_039519145.1 Kokia cookei | reverse complement strand
TAAAAGTAAGGTAAGACATGAAACAAAGTAAACAATCGTATATACATATTTAATAAATAAAGTAAGCAAAATAATATTAACAAATAAATATATAAAACATTTTTTTTATTAAAAACAAAACAGTGATAAAAAATTTGTTAAAAAATATTCAAAGTGCGAAAATGAATAAAGAAGATACTAAAACATATTAGAAAGAAAAGAAATGAATCAAAACAAAAATCAAAATAGTAATTTCATTTTAGAAATATTAAAAGATTTTTAAATAAAACCAATAAGGGTAATTTATAATATAAATATAAAAGGGGGTTAAAATGTATTTTTTTTCCAATATTTCGCAATAAAATCAATTTTTTAATTTAAAAAAAAGGTTAAGAAGTGAAAAGGGGTAAAATAAAACAAATGAGAATATGCAGGGACTTAAAGAGGAATTTCTCCCTTTACATTGTTGAAGCCCAATTTTAACCGGGCCCGAGTGCTTGATTAAGCCTTTTATTTTAAGTTGGATTTAAATTGATTTAAATTTATTTTTAAATTTAAATTTACCTTAAATTTAAATTTATCTTTTTAAATTTAAATTTGCTTTAAATTTAAATTTAATTAAAATTTAAATTGATTTCAAAATTAATATTAAATTAAAAAACCAAAATAAATACAAAACCAAAGTTCAAATTACAATCTTGGACCCAATTAGGCCCAATAACAAAAGACCCAGATTGCCTAAGCCCAAATTTAGGGGCCCAATTTCAAATTGACCCAAACTAAATACCAATCTGCCCAACTAAGCCACCTGCTGCTGCCTTCATCCATGACCAATCAGAGAGCGTCACGTCAGCGTTGCCACCTCCAGCTTCAACTTGCTTCTGCACCGCCCGACTGCCATAGCCACCACTATCATTTTAACTGCAAGGAAAAGATGCACATTTAGTTGCATAAAACAAAAGGAAATCATTGTAAATATTGGCTATAAAGCCAAGATTGAAAATCATTGTAAGGTTACGAACCCTTTTTCAAAAATCAATACACGAAAATCATTGTAAGGTTACGAACCCTTTTTCAAAAATCAATACACAGTTACAAACTCTTGAAACTTGCAAATCACTACAAAAATAAACTTTTGAACCACTGGCACATCAAAGCAGGAGCAGTTTATAGCGAGCAGAGGTACCAATTGTTACCAGAATACAAAGTATTGAATACTTTCAAGGTACAGTTAATACATACACTGATTATTAATTGCTGTTATTATTTGATCAAATTTCAAATGTTTTGTTATTAATATATTAATGCACTTGCTGTTTTATTATTACTACCAATAACTTTCATTAATAATAATAATAATAATTATTATTATTATTATATTATTATTTTAGTAAAAAGAAAGTTGAAACGTTTTACCCTGAACTGAATCGGTTACCACCGCCGGAGCCGAGCACAGCTTTCCCCACACCGTCGCCGTCACCATGGTTTCGATCTAATAAAAAAACAACATATTAATAAAAACGAACGCCTTGACGGATCCAAACAGAAGAAAATGGAGGTAAAAAAGGAGTATATGGATTTTGATCCAGATCGAAGATTTTAATAAAATGTATAAAAAAGGAACACAATTCACCTTACAAAGAATTCTGAGGGCCGATCTCAAAAGATAGAAACCCAGATCTGAAAAGAAAAAGAGTTTTTTAAAAAAGGGAGAGGAAATCGAGACTTTTTTTTAAAAAAAGGAAATGGTTAAAGGAAATCAAAACTCTTTTAAAAGAAAAAACGAGAAGAGATTTTACCTTCAGTTATGGCGCGTGGAAGGCGGGAGCTGCGACGCGTGCACCGGCGGGTGACGAGCGTTGAAGACGTGGTGGTTACGCGCACTGATCGGCGGCGCGCGTGTGGCGAAGATGGGGAGGACACCGGTTGGGGTTCGGCCAGCCTTGAAGAAGA
Source organism: Kokia cookei (assembly GCA_039519145.1). Lineage (NCBI taxonomy): Eukaryota > Viridiplantae > Streptophyta > Magnoliopsida > Malvales > Malvaceae > Kokia > Kokia cookei. The sequence continues at coordinate 7,873,914 of CM076903.1, read as the reverse complement.
AGGAGAGATGAGACGGTGAGTTGTTTTTTTGCAAAAAGAAAGAAGTAAAAATGAAAAAAAAAAACCTAATTTGGGCTATTTATAAGCTTCCAAAACGGCGTCGTTTTGAGCTTTGACCCACGGTAGACCCGAATCCGACCCAATCCGCCTCAAGATCTGCGTTTTTTGTTAATGGTCTATTTATGCATTTGGTCCTTTCGCTTTTTCTGATTTTTACAATTTAGTCTTTTTCATATTTTTAATTAATTTCAAATCTGCCCAATAATTTTATTTTTATTTCAATTTAATCTCTTGACCTTTTGAAACCCCCAGAAGCTGCCACGTGTCAATATTTTGGTTTATTTATGCAATCGATCCCTCCCGTTTCATTTTTGTTTCAATTTTACCCCTAAATCAAGTTTTGTTTTATTATAAAATTGGCCTAGAAATTTTAAATGATTTTCAAATTAGTCCTTTGACTTCAGGATTCTTGAGAGGCTACCACGTGTCACTTGTTTTTGGTTTTATTGTCTTAAAGGTCCCTAAACTGTCCAAAAATTATATTTTGACCCCAAACTTTTTTTAAAATTATATTTTTACCCCCAAACTTTTTAAAATTCCATTTTTGACCCTAAACTTTTCAAAATTCCATTTTTAACCTTGAACTTTCTAAAAATTACACTTTTACCCTGTCGATCTTTCCAAAATCCCATTTTTTACCTCAACTTTTCCAAAAATTACCATTTTACCCCCGAACTTCCAAAAATTCCATTTTTAACCCTGAATTTTTCAAAAATTATCATTTCACCCCCAAACTTCCCAAAATTACATTTTCAACCCTAAAATTTCAAGAATTACCATTTTACCCCCAAACATCCAAAAATTCCATTTTTTTACCCTAATTTTTAATAAAATTACTAATTTACCCCCAAACTTCCCAAAATTACATTTTTAACCTCGATTTTTCTAAATATTACCATTTTACCCCCGAATGCCTAAAATTCTATTTTTAACCCTAAACTTTCCCAAAATTATCATTTTGCCCTCGAGTATCCAAAATTACCATTTTACCCCCGAGTATCCAAAAATCACTTTTTCAAACCCCAATTATTTTATTCTTCTTCCTCTTCAATATTTGTATTTAAATTTTAATTACTATGCATTTGTATTTCATATTTTTTTATTTTTGTATATAATTTATCTGCTTAATTATTTTGCTTCGTGTTATCTAATATCCAATATTAATTGCTCATTCATATTAAACTCACATATTTGTTTTCAAAATTGTTTTCATAAAAACTTTAAAATCGAGGTAATATTCTTTTATTTTGAGATTTGAAAATTTGTGCCTTAACTTACTAGGCACGATTTTTCTTCAAATTGGAATAATCAAATATCCTTAAATCAGGGCAATGTTTCTTTATCTCTAATTCTGAAAATTTGTACCTAAACTTACTAGGTGCGACTTTTTCAAAACGAGATAATCGAACATCCTTTTCCAAAGTTAAAAATTTTACGACAAAGGAAAGCTCGTTATTTCTGGATCTCAAAATGTTATGTCCTAACTCACTGGACGTGACTTTCTTCCTCGATCACTTTGAAATAGTGGGACTTCGAAACAAAATCGACTTCTTTTAAACGTAACTCATGCATTCAAGGATCATATTTTAAACTTTATTCGAGTTTTCAAAATTTTACAAACAAAACCCTAAGATAATCAATATGGTACCAATTTTGGGCGTATGAGGGTGCTAACCCTTCCTCATGCGTAACCGACTCCCGAAGTTGTTTTCTGGATTGCAAAGACCAAAATATTTTTCAAAATGGATTTAAAACGTTTTGTCGTGATCCAATCACACCATATAAAAAAGATTGGTGGAGACTCCCATTATTTTTCGATTTTAAGATAATTTTCAAAACATGTCGTTTTCCAAAAAGATGGTTTCGACATACACTTTCTAAAAAAATTCTGCTACTGAAAAGGTAGTGTTTTAATTAGGATATTTAAGTTAAAATTCCTACAAAAAAAAACCCATTTCATTAATTTTTTCTCCAAAAAAATAGATTTGCCTTCTTTTTTTCTCTAAGAACCTTTCCCTTCTCCGATTGTTCATCGCTCCTTCGCCCACCGTGCTCTGACACTCCTCTGTCACCTCCGATCGTTGTTAAACTCCGTACGCGGTGGCAGGTAAGTTAAAATGACTCCTTTTGCTATTTTTTTGTTTAAAAATCGAGATTGGGGTTTTTAGAACTCCGAATCCAAGCCAACGAAAATCAAAATTTTATTTTTAATTCTTTTATAAAACTCCTAGATCTAAGTTTGATTTTCCTTTTTCGATTTCAAATTTGTTTGTTTTTTTAATCTCTTTTTATTCATTTTTTATTTTAAAACTGTTTTGTTATTATTTACAAAATCCCCGGATTTGATATAGATTCCTTTTTCCTTTTTGAAATCAAAGTTTGATTTCTTTTTTTATATTTTATTTGATTTCGAATCTAATAGTTTTAAAAACTCAAAATCCAATCTCTTAATCTTACCCTTTTTTAGAAAGTCCTTTATAAATGTATTTTATTTTTTAAAACATATTTCTTTAATAAGTATAAATAGACAGTATTTAAAAAATGAATGTACAGAAAAATATAAACAGCAAAATACCTTCAAACGAAAATTGCTTCTGGAATTTCTTTGGTTTTTCGAATATCTTGCACTTTTTTACAACTGTTTTCTGATCGATTGTAGATAAAAAAATACAATGAAAAAATCGTGGCTCTTATAGCCATTTCTATTCTTTTTGTTTATTGTTTCTTTCTTCTCTGCAGGCATGGGTGATGGCAGGAGAACGTCCATTGGTGACGTTGTGTCAGAGGCGTGGTGGTATGGAAGTGGCAAGTTGGTGAGGGCGGTGTTGCTGGTGGTGCTGACGTGGTAGCATCTGAATGGAAGACATTGGACTACAATTCGAACGGATTAAAACAATGCAGTCATATCCCAAACCTTCCTTGCGATTTGAACATCTCCTGAGCCTTGGAACACAACTATTTAATTTATCAAATTTATTACATTAAATATCACGGTAAAGGCCTATTTTAGAAAAGAAATTAAAACTCTATTGTGCCTACCCTAGCTAGTTTTCTAAATATTTTTCCAACATGAACCCCGAATCAGAAAAGAAACCATGAATAAAATAGTTTCGAGCCAAACACACAAAGAAAAAGAGACTAACCTTTAAGAATCTAAAATCAAAAACTCCAAATCGCATCGAAAAATTTTGTTATCTTTATGTGATAATCGTAAAATACCCAAACATTACATATAATCTCGATGTAAATATCATTCCTTCCTACCAATCTCTTTATAGTTCCACAAAATTTTCAGTCATTCTCCATTTTGGGGTTCAACTTTTTTTTGTATATGTAATAAGTAAACATAAAATGGTGCGACGTCATTATCGAATAATTTGGTTACTGAGTCCTTAATAGATTCAGACATTGGAGAAGAAATACACTGAGCAAGTTTGTTAAAGATGGTTGGGATCAGATTAGAAAATAACTAGGTTTGGTCAAGGATTGTAAAGACCAGGTAATTATCGATGACCTGTTCAATTTAGAAATTAGAATTTTTTTTTATTGTGTTGGAAACATTCGTTTAGAAAATGATTTTCTTGAACAACAAAAACTTTAAAAGTTTCTAAAACCAAGCAGTAATCATATTTATAGTGACAAACCCTTTTACCAATATCATACTTGTGTTCTGGAATAGGCGATCTAAGTTGTTCCTCAACACTCTACCAACACGATATTCTCAACTATTCACAAACCTTGGCTAGTTAAAGTATGGGCTCTAATCCATGAACTGAGGAAAACTTTCTATTGATGTTGTAGTGGAAAATACCAATGTCTCTTTATGAGCCAAAAACTGAAAAGTAAACACTCAAATTTAGATTTTTTTTTGGATAATAAATCTCAATAAATTTTGACAGTATCGATGCTTCACATTGTGTGTGGTCGACCAAGCCTAAGAGCTCTATTTATAGAAAAATCGCAAGAGTCTTGGTTGAACAAGAAGAAGAAAAACTAATAACATTTTAAGAGAGAATACACATAATTCTCTAGAAGAAATATCTATGGGCTTCAACACCCTCTCTTTAGAGCTAGGGTTGTTGCCCATCTTATGTGTGATAGGCTTATCTCATGTATTGGGTATAAGTATATTTGTTATTTAGAAATTTAATCGATGCATATAATTTAACCAACCCAATAAACAATTTTCTATTTCCTAATATATTAATTAATTGAAATAAATTTTACTGATTCACATAATTAAATTATTTTGCCAACATAGTTCTAATTTTGTTAAATTCATGACGAGTTTACCACACTTGAATCTATGAGTAAATCAATTTAATTATCTTGTTCAACAAAACTGTGCTAATTAATTATTTAATTTTCACTTCAAACATCAATTTAGTGATTACAATTAATTAAAGAATAATTCGATTAAATTAATTTAGTCTCTAAGTCATCTCTCTCTTATAATGAGAAAGTACAGTCACTACGGATAGTGATACATTCAATCTTTATCCGTAATTCATCATTTTTATTGATTCATCTCATAATTCAAATGCAAATAGTCAAGGTTGTATAGAGCTAGTAGAGGGGCCTCAAATAGTTTGTAATTAATTGCCATGACCGAGCTCTCCTAATTATATATCATTACGAAAGTAACTTACCAAGTGCTCGTCCAATTAATTTGTCCAATCTGTGTTACCCTCATAGGATATCTTTAATCTCTTTAAGTTATATCCATTCACCCAAAATGATCTTATTATATCTCATATTAACCATCTCATCTTCTTTCGTTAAAAATGTAAAGTGAACAGAAAAAGAAATAAACTAATGTTAAAATATAATCATATGTTTAAGCAGACAAATAATACATGAATATGTTGTTCAAAAAATTTGGACGATAGAACTTTTATTTTATTTAGAATCTCGAATCTAATATTTTAATTTCCCTTTAAAAGTACTAAATTGGGTAGGACGCAAAGAGCTAGGTGCGTAGCTCCTTGATAAGTCTCAATTCAAGTCTTGTGTTTGATTTTTTCAGTTACATCACACTCTCCAAGAATCTGAGATTTCAAGAATAGAGAATAAAATCAATCAGTAGAAAGGTTGAAGACATTGGACTACAATTCGAATAGATTAAAATAATGCAGACATATCCTAAACCTTCCTTGTGATTTAAACATCTCCTGAGTCTTGGAACACAACTATTTAATTTATCAAATTTGTTACATTAAATATCATGGTAAAGGCCTACTTTAGAAAAGAAATTAAAACTCTATTGTGCCAACCCTAGCTAGTTTTCTAAATATTTTTCCAACATGAACCCCGAATCAGAAAAGAAACCATGAATAAAACAGTTTTGAGCCAAACACACAAAGAAAAAGAGACTAACCTTTGAGAATCTAAAATCAAAAACTCCAAATCGCATCAACAAATTTTGTGATCTTTCAGTTTTAAACGCAAAATACCTAGACATTACGTATAATCTCGACATAAATATCGTTCCTTTCTACTAATCTCTTTATAGTTCCACAAAATTTTCTCACTCTCCATTTTGGGGTTCAATTTTTTTTGTATATGTAATAAGTAAACATAAAATGGTGCCACGTCATTATCGAATAATTTGGTTACTGAGTCCTTAATAGATTCGGACATTCAAGAAGAAATACACTATGCAAGTTTGTCGAAGAAGCTTGGGATCAGATTAGAAAACAACAAGGTTTGGTCGAGGATTGTAAAGACCAGGTAATTATCGATGACCTATTCAATTTAGAAATTAGAAATTATTTTTGATTGTTGGAAACGTTCGTTTAGAAAATGATTTTCTTGAATAACAAAAACTTTAAAAGTTTCTAAAACCAAGCAGTAATCATATTTATAGCGACAAACCCTTTTACCAAAATCATACTTGTGTTCTGAAATAGGCAATCTAAGTTGTTCCTCAGCACTCTTCCAACACGATCTTCTCAACTATTCACAAACCTCGACTAGTTAAAGTGTGGGATCTAATCAATGAACTGATGAAAACCTTCTATAGATGTTGTAGTGGGAAATACCAATGTCTCTTTATGGGCAAAAAACTGAAAAGTAAACACTCAAATTTAGATTTTTTTTGGATAATAAATCTCAATATATTTTGGCTGTGTCGATACTTCACATCGTGTGTGGTTGACCAAGCCTATGAGCTCTATTTATAGAAAAATCACAAGAGTCTTGGTCACATAATTCTCTAGTAGAAATATCTATTGGCTTCAACATCCTCTCTTTAGAGCCAGGTTTGTTGCCCATCTTATGTGTGATGGGCTTATCTCATGTATTGTGTATAAGTATATGTGTTATTTAGAAATTGAATCAATGCATATAATTTAACCAATCAAATAAACAATTTTCTCTTTTCCAAAATATTAATTAATTAATTAAAATAAATTTTACATATTCACACAATTAAATTATTTTCCCAACCTAGTGCTAATTTTGTCAAATTCATGACGAGTTTACCACATTAGACTCTATGAGTAAATCAATTTAATTATCTTGTTCAACAAAATTGTGCTAATTAATTATTTAATTTTCACTTCAAACATCAGTTAAGTGATTACTATTAATTAATAAATAATTCGATTAAGTTAATTTAGTCTTTAAGTCATCTCTCTCTTATAACGAGAAAATACATTCACTACGGATAGTGATATATTTAATCTTTATCCGTAATTCATCATTTTCATTCATTCATCTCATCATTTCAAATGAAAATAGTCAAGATTGTATAGAGCTAGCAGAGGGGCCTACTAAATATATATTTATATATAAACCTTAAATATATATATATATAGAGAGAGAGAGAGAGAGCTCAAATAATTTGTAATTAATTGCCATAACTGAGCTCTCCTTATTATATATCATTACAAAAGCAACTTACCAAGTGCTCATCTAATGAATTTGTTGTATATGTGTTAGCCTGATAGGATATCCTTAATCTCTTTAAGTTATATCCGTTCACCCAAAATGATCTTATTATATCTCATGGTAGCCATCACATCTTCTTCCGTGAAAAATGTAAAGTAAACAGAAAAAGAAATAAACCAATGTAAAAATATAATCATATGTTTAAACACACAAATAATACATGAACATGTTGTTCAAAAATTTGGTCAATAGGAACTTTTATTTTGATTAGAATCTTAAATTTAATATTTTAATTTCCCTTAAAAAGTACTAAATTGGAAGATGATTTTTATAAATATATATATTTAGATAAAGAAAATTTCAATAATTTTATCCAATTCAATACAGAAACTCAGGAATGGTTTTGTTATGAGTTTAAACAAACAAAATTTTATCACATTTCAACTCTTTGTATTGAAGTGTATATTAAAACCATTGAATTATAGCCAAAGTTTATTAATAGAAAAGAATTAAAATGAAAAGGTTTATATAATATGAATAAATATATCATTTACAATTGCATTGAATTTGTTGGTATCCTTTACGCTTTAGCACTAGGGGTTTTTAAGACAGGGCTGGAACATGGAATCGGGTTTAATTTGCCACCAGTTTTAGGCTTGACATTCAAAAATGGGGATGTTGTGGGTTCAGTTCCAATGGGCTTAATATCATTGTCTGCAAGTTCCACATTTTGACATGGAAAAGCACCGCTGCAAATAATCTTGACAGCTTCTTGAAGCGTAGATGTGCCATGGATGTTCTTGAAGCTAATGTTGCTTAGTTTAACTTTTGATTACGCCTGCATCAATACAATAATGATTCAATGATCGATTAAATATTCACTCTATTAAGATTTTGATAAGAATGTACATATCGATTAAATATTCACTCTATTAGGATTTTGATAAGAATGTACATAAATTTATCTTGCATTTATTCCATGGGTAATATTTTTGATCAATTAGGACAGGGAAAGTGACATTAGTCAAGGTAATATCCTCAAAATGTATATTTGATGTTGTCCCAGGATATTCACCTGGCCAAGATTTGATTCGAACGCCATTTGAAGTATTAGTCATGGTGCACTTTGAGACTTTAATTCCCTCAACTAGCTCTTCATTAACTTTCCAAGACTACTGATACTTATACCATGTCCTGGTCCACAAGTTACTCCATTGATGTCCACATTTTTAGTGCCCTCACCAGTTTTAATGTCAATGCTAATAATTTTGACCCCGTTTGATTGGCCCATGTGAATCTCATCTGTGTTTGGGCTATTTGTCGGTGCCTCTACCTTGAAACCTTCCAACGTAATGTTTTTGCATCCCAAAATATTAACGTGGAATGGTTTACTGTCTTTGCTAGTTATATCTTGTATCAATGTGTTGGTCAAAAAGTCAAACCTTATATTTTGTTTAATTTTGGAGTTAACAAAGTAACACATAAAAAAAGATGTTAGTTTATAATTGTATTTTAATAAGAAGAAGAAGAATAATAAGAATAAAGAAATTCTGGCATGAGGGAAGAAACCTTACAATGGGAAGTGCGGGACAAAAGTCATGTTCGGCGCAACATTTCCTCTCATAAGCAACGGTTCCCTGACCATTGAAAATTTCTCTGTTAGACATTTTGAAATTTTCAATTCTACTAAAGCTAACCCATTCAAGGTCCTTGAAAGCTTTCGGGTCAGTCGATGCCTATATAGTGCCCTAAACTTGAACTTCAATAGGAGCCTTGCAAGGACCTTCTAAGGTTACTTTTGTTAATAAATATGTCCCTTTAGGAATCAAAATTGTTGATGGGGTTATAGAGGCACATGCTTCTTTCCAAGCATCCAACAATGGCTAAAATGAAATGAATAAAGACATCAGATTGAAATATAGGTTTTTTCATATTTTCACCTTTGAGGTACAAAGTTGAGAGCAATTTACTTGCCTTACTCAAATTCGTTTTCCCGTCACCTTTTGTGCCAAACTTGGCAACATCAATAGCACCTGATTGAACTTTAGCGACTGAAATGAATAATAATAAAAGTACAGACATGGCGGGAACAATATTAAGGTGTTGTGCCATATTTTTATTTGGTTCTGAAATTAAAGGAAGAATGGTTTTACCTTTAGTTTTGTTCCAAATATATAGAAAGTTTGAGAAAATAACAACCAACCAAATATATTATAATTTAATCAATGTGGAAAAGTCATATGGCCAAGCATCAATTTCTATGATTAGCTTGTTTCTTTAATATCAACTTGGCATAGTTAGATAAATTTGTGGTCAATTTTTTCACAACTTGAATAATTCAAACCATGTGAAAGGATTTTATTATGGAAAGATTGAAAAGAATTATTTTACGTTGTCTTTAAAATAATATCTTTACTAGTTCGTGTAGAATATAATTATGTTCCATTCAATTTATAAATGTTATTTCGAAAAATATAATCCTAATTATTCTATAAAAAATGTTGATACAAGAATGTGATTTGGTGGTTGATGAAGGTTCACACCATATTGTCGAAAGTCATACTGCTGGTTTTTTACACTCTTTTCAATCACTGTTTTCTTGGCCCTATAACACCTAGTCGAGCTAACATTCACCCTGGACTTCACCCAGGTAACAATTATTAGTGAAAACATGATGAGCATTTGACTTCTCTTTTCAAATAGATTTACTTTTATCTTTTACTTTCCTCAATTTCTCTAGAGCATCTTGTAATTTCTTATCATCATCCCCATCTAACAAGTATCTAATTTCAAAAAGCATGCCTCTTCATCACCAACACCATCCCCTTCATTTTCACCTTTTTTCGAATCCTCAGCTTCACCTTTACCCTTATCCTCACCCCTCATTCTGGAAGATACAAAGTGATCAAGAGATAAAATGGATCGAATTAGTGGGAAAACGTCTAACCTAAAAAGATGATAGGCATTCTATGATAGTAACATGCATTTAACAACATCAATGGAGAAAGCATTCTACATTTAGCTTTCGTAATATTAAATATTGGAGAGACCGATCATGGTACTTTTAGTTGATTGAATATACAACTAAATAAATTCTGAATTATAATTTATTAAAGCCATAATTATATATGTATGATCGATCTCTCTGCTAGCTCAATATAACTCTAAGCTGATTGCATAATAAGAACTGGTTGAATGTATGGATGAAAACGACATATTCAAAATAGGTGACATGAATTACAATTCAATGAAAATTCAATTTCTTGAGAATGGAAAAGATGACACATAATTAAATTAATTCCTTTGTTTTGTTTTTAATTGAATGAATAAAGTAAATAAATAAGTCCAAAGTGAAAATTAAATTATGTAGTTAATCTAGTTAATATAGTTTACAGGATTCTATCAAAATTTAAATTGGGTTTTGTAAATTAAGTAGTGGAAATAGTTTAATTTAATTAAATAATTAATTTCAAAAAATTAATTCATGGAAGAATATATGCTATTGGGTTAGATAATCATATGGTCTTGATTTTTTATTTAAGTCAAGAGAGGTAAGCTCATATAATTAAATTAGGCTAGGATTAGCCCAAATAGCCCATTAAGGTAAGTATAAAAGGGAATTATCCCTTGGAGTTGCTGGCCATGGGATGAAAAATGTCCAGTTAGATTTTAGTTCTTCTAAATTAATTATTTTATTTACCTAGATATAAATATAACTCTTGCATATGTTTCTCTATCAACACCAAATTGATGTAAAAAACCAAGGACAATATATACTAAGAGAAAACTTTGTTGAAATTTATTGAAAAATTAGTTAAATTCTATTTTCTTTGAACTCAAATCAGTTCTATCTTTTTAGACTTTGGAATTTATATTTTTAAGATTATAATGACATTCATCTAGCAATAATAATTCAAGTATATGAGTTGTTTTCGATTGGGTAGAACACAAAGAGCTAGTTGAAATACCTCCTTGATTAGTCTCGGTTTACATCTTGTTTTCAGTTTTGGGTAGGACGCAAAGAGCTAGGCGCACAGCTCCTTGATAAGTCTCAATTCAAGTCTTGTGTTTGATTTTTTCAGTTACGTCAATCTCTCCAAGAATCTGAGATTTCAAGAATAGGGAATAAAATCGTTCAGTAGAAAGGTTGAAGACATTGGACTACAATTCGAACCGATTAAAACAATGAAGGCATATCCCAAACCTTCCTTGTGATTTGGACATCTCTTGAGCCTTGGAACACAACTATTTAATTTATCAAATTTATTACTTTAAATGTCACGGTAAAGGCCTATTTTAGAAAAGAAATTAAAACTCTATTGTGTCCACCCTAACTAGTTTTCTAAATATTTTTCCAACATGAACCCCGAATCAAAAAAGAAACCATGAATAAAAAAATTTCGAGCCAAACACTCAAAGAAAAAGGGACTAACCTTCGAGAATCTAAAATCAAAAACTACAGACCGCAACAACAAATTTCGTGATCTTTAAGTGATAATCGCAAAATATGCAAACTTACGTATAATCTCGACGTAAATATCATTCCTTTCTACTAATCTCTTTATAGTTCCACAAAATTTTCTCTCATTCTCCATTTTCGGGTTCAATTTTTTTATATGTAATAACTAAACATAAAATGGTGCCATGTCATTATCGAATAATTTGATTACTAAGTACTTAATAGATTCGGACATTGGAGAACAAATACACTGTTCAAGTTTGTCATAGAAGCTTGGGATAAAATTAGAAAATAACCAGGTTTGCTCGAGGATTGTAAAGACCAGGTAATTATCGGTGACCTATTCAATTTAGAAATTAGAAATTATTTTTGGTTGTGTTGGAAACATTCGTTTAGAAAATGATTTTTTTGAACAACAAAAACTTTAAAAGTTTCTAAAACCAAGCAGTAATCATATTTATAGCGACAAACCCTTTTACCAAAATCATATTGTGTTCTAGAATAGGCGGTCTAAGTTATTCCTCAGCACTCTACCAACACGATCTTCTCAGCTCTCACAAACCTCGGCTAGTTAAAGTGTGGGCTCTAATCGATGAACTAATGAAAACTTTCTATTGATTTTGTAGTGGGAAATACCAATGTCTATTTATGGGTCAAATTGAAAAGTAAACACTCAAATTTAGATAATTTTTTGGATAATAAATCTCAATAAATTTTGGCAGTGTCTATGATTCTAATTGTGTGTGGTTGACCAAGCCTATGAGCTCTATTTATAGAAAAATTGCAAGAGTCTTGGTCGAACAAGAAGAAGAAAAACTAATAACATTTTAAGAGAGAATACACATAATTCTCTAGTAGAAATATCTATGGGCTTCAACACCCTCTCTTTAGAGCTAAGGTTGTTGCCCATCTTATGTGTGATGGGCTTATCTCATGGATTGGGTATAAGTATATGTGTTATTTAGAAATTTAATAGATGCATATAATTTAACCAACCAAATAAACAATTTTCTATTTCCCAAAATATTAATTAATTAATTAATTGAAATAAATTTTACTGATTCACACAATTAAATTATTTTCCTAACCTAGTTCTAATTTTGTTAAATTTATGACGGGTTTACCACACTAGAATCTATGAGTAAATCAATTTAATTATCTTGTTCAACAATACTGTGCTAATTAATTATTTAATTTTCACTTCAAACATCAGTTAAGTGATTACTATTAATTAAAGAATAATTCGATTAAACTAATTTAGTCTCTAAGTCATCTCTCTCTTATAACGAGAAAATACATTCACTACGGATAATGATACATTCGATCTTTATCCGTAATTCATCATTTTTATTCATTCATCTCATCAATTCAAATGCAAACCGTCAAGGTTGTATAGAGCTAGTAGAGGGACCTACTAAAAATATATATCTTTATATGATTAGAGCTCAAATAGTTTGTAATTAATTGCCATGATCGAGCTCTCCGTATTATATATCATTACGAAAGCAACTTACCAAGTGCTTGTCCAATGAATTTGTCGTATGTGTGTTAGTCTCATAGGATATTCTTAATCTCTTTAAGTTATATCCGTTCACCCAAAATGATCTTATTATATCTCATGGTAACCATCACATTTTCTCGTGAAAAATGTAAAGTGAACAGAAAAAGAAATAAACCAATGTAAAAATATAATCGTATGTTTAAGCACACAAATAATACATGAATATGTTGTTCAATAATTTTGGATGATAGCACTTTTATTTTAATTATAATCTCGAATTTATTATTTTAATTTCCCTTAAAATAACTAAATTGGAAGATGGTTTTATAAATATATATATATATATTTAGATAAAGAAAATTTCAATAATTTTATCCAATTCAGTATAGAAACTCATGAATGGTTTTGTTATGAATTTAAATGAACAAAATTTTATCACATTTCGGCTCTTTGTATTGAAGTGTATATTAAAACCATTGAATTTATAGCCAAATTTTATTAACAGAAAAGAATTAAAATGAAAAGAATTGTGTTTATATAATATGAATAAATATATCATTTACAATTGCATTGAATTTGTTGGTATCCTTTAAGCTTTGGCGTCAGAGGTTTTTGAGAGAGGGCTGGAACATGGAATCGGGTTTAATTTGCCACTAGTTTTAGGCTTGACATTCAAACATGGGGATGTTGCGGGTTTAGTTCCAGTGTGCTTAATATCAATTTCCGCAAGTTCCACATTTTAACATGAAAAAGCGCCACTACAAATAATATTGATAGCTTTTGGAAGCGCAGATGTGCCATGGATGTTCTTGAAGCTAATGTTGCTTAGTTTAACTTTCGAATGTCGACAATTACAGTGTTCACACAAAGTCCACGTAGCACGGCCTTGATCAGCAAGATCAACCTCGACTCTTGTAGCTTGTCTATCTTGACCACGACCACCAGTAACACTTTGTCTAAATCTACCGAAACGACCTCTTTTACCCTTACGACCAGAACCACTAGCAACATCGGTCGTCCTCTTAATAGCTTTAGGCTCCTCCCCCGAAGTCTCCTCAAGTGCACGAGCCTTCTCAACTAACTCGTTAAAGGTCTCAGTACTCTAAGCAACCAAATAAAGCTTAATAACGCGGTTCAGTCTGAACTTGAACCTTTTACTATGGCTCACCTCATCAGCCACCAACTCAGGAGTGTATTAGCTCAACCAAACAAACTCAGCCTCGTACTCGTCTACTAACAGAGTACCTTGGACAAGATCCATAAACTTCAATCTCCTAGACTCAAGATACTGCTCGCAATGAACTTCCTTCGAAACGACGATAAGAAGAAGTCCCAAGTCAAACAATCCGGCTCAGTACCCCTCTCAATAGTTAACCACCATATGTGAGCTTTGTCCGTCAACAGAGATACGGCAGAACCCAACTTATCCTCATTAGAACAATCCATCTGACCGAGAATATAAACGACGCCCTTTAACCAATACTTGGCACGTCAAATCACCTCTCCTAACACCATGAAAGTCTTTACCACCTAGAGCTCGTAACTGCTCCAATGGCAAACCCTGATGAGCCAAAGCAACGTTGGCACCAGCGATACGTTGTAGTGCCCCGACCATCTCTGACATGAAGTGCTCAATGCGACCCATTTGAGCATCATCCCGTGACAGCGCATCATCCTCCATACCACCCGGATCACGACGCAGGGGCATAACGATTATTGTATACTAAATATAAGAGTAAAGAAAACGTATCAGGAGTGAGTAGTGGCAAGAGATCCAAGATTAACTAAGTACAGTTCTTATAGGGCATTGTGCTCCCAAATCCTACCCGAGTAACAATTTATATCGCAAAGAACATGCATAAGAAAAACATTCATTTTCAAACAATATAAACAACCAAACATCATAAATCCAATATCGCAATTATTTTAATATTCAACAACCTATGGCTAACCTAAGGTTCTCAACCTAACCTGGCTATGATACCACCAAATATGACACCCCAAACCCGACCAAGATGGACCGACCTGAATTCGAAGCATTACATTACCCACCTAAGTGACTCTCCGAGTAACAACCTCTCAGGACATGCCCCGACCTTATAACACCTTAATCTTATACGTAATTTAACACCAATTTTAATTTTCTTATATGTAAATTAACCTAAAGGCCTTTTCGTCATTTTACCACCTACAGTTAAACTATCCTGATTTTAGATCTAAACATTTACCAACCTTCTTTTAGTCAATTTATGTAAGCTTGAAAAATTTCAGCTTAATTCGAGTTTATTTACTATGTCTTATTCAAGTTTTAACATTAAGGACTAAATTGTAACATTTTCAAACTATCAGTACTATAATAAAATATTAAATTTAGTGTGTATCTAACAAATTTTATCAATTACAAGTCTAATCCTAAAATTTTACCAAGTTTCCTTATCATTTGAAGCACTAATTAGACTTATCAAGTTTCAGGACTAATTTGTAATTTAAACGGAGTAGAATACCAATTTAAAAAGACCAAAATTCCAAACCCCAACAACCCACAAGGTCGTGTGTCACCCTCACACGCCTGTGTGAAGACCATTACAGCTTTTTGTGCGAAAAATTTGTTTTTAAACTCGATTTTGCGAATTTTAATGGTCAATTAAACCTAATTTAGCTACGATTAAATGTCATAGATATTCATACACCTTCAATTGAATTTATTTACACCAATTAAGCCTAAACTAAATAGAATTAAATAATCAATTTCATGCATATTACCCACCGATTAATTCAAACAAGTGGTGTACCTTAGTTGCTAGTAAACCACTCCATAGAAGCTTCATTTAAACAATGGTTAGTGTAAAAAAAATGTCTCACACACCGTGTTATCAAGCAATAATACACCGTAAATTATTCAATAATTAAACTCAAATATGCATATATGATATTATAAAACCATCAAATATTAAAAATGTCCAATATCTAAGTCCAACTACAACCAAAATTAAACTAAGTCTCGAGAGTTCCACAATACCCGATTAACATCTCTAAAACGTGAAACTATATCTCTATCAAGCCTTAATCTCTTGGAACTCTCTTGCTCGACTCCTCAGCTCCTCAATCCCATCGGAAATCTACACGAATGTGAGGGTGTGAGCTTAAAAGGCCCAGTAAATGTTAACAAAACAACGAGTAAATTAGCACCCAAGTCATGCTTAAATTGAAATCAAACAAATACCAATTTTCAATCAAAAAATCAATCCATAATAACTCAATTTCATATGCTTAACCATGTATCAAAAATCATATTTAATCATGGCATACAATCATCAATATATCATATAACATTTCATACATTTATATTGGCATATACAATCATGGCTTAATCGGGTGATCATACATCGGATAAACGGATCTCCTTACTGCCAATCAAAATCAGAAATAGTCCTGGATTAAGCGAGCTAAAGCTACAGGCTCCCTTATATCGCCTCAAATCAATCCCGTTGAGTGGAGACACAAGCTTAACACTCCCTTATCTACTCCAAACCAGTCCTCTTAGAGCCTCATTGCTCACAAATAACATATCAATATGGTGAGTACTCACAAATCCTATGGCATGCCAACTATATCCAATTGATCCACCATGCTATAATGCCAATTTAATCAATCAATCATAACATAATTTCAATCAATAATGTGCTCAATTTAACATCAAATTAAATCAAGCATACCAATTATCAATTATCAATGTTCATTTATCAATTGAAATATCAACATACCATGAACAAAAATCTCCAGCATACTTGCTTAAATCACCATTATAATCAATCCAATCAAAACACATATAATCACTAGATGCTCACTTACCAACACCTAATAAAATTTTCATCACTTGGACATATATCAATAATCTTGCAAAATCAACTAACCAAAACTTAATTAAACATTTGTAATCAATAATTAATCATCTAATTAAGTATAAATGAGGGTCAATTTACCAAATCGCCCTTTAATAACACTCACCACACAATCAACTCAACCACAACCAAGTGATCAACCAAGCAAATCCAGGCTTCAATTTCGATTAGCTCAATCCTCTTCAAGATTCAGAGTTTCAATAGAGATAAAATAGAGATTACCACCTTTCAAAAGATATAATAAACACAAATTTTCATCAACTAGGCTACACGAAATTCTCTCACAAAGTTACCGGATTCGTAGCATCAAGTCGAAAACTCAATTCTTCACAAAATCGAT
This sequence comes from Kokia cookei, assembly GCA_039519145.1. Classification (NCBI taxonomy): domain Eukaryota; kingdom Viridiplantae; phylum Streptophyta; class Magnoliopsida; order Malvales; family Malvaceae; genus Kokia; species Kokia cookei. The sequence continues at coordinate 7,856,761 of CM076903.1, read as the reverse complement.
AACTCCAGCCCTTCTAATCACTTTCAAACATCAATGCTAGAGAAAATAAACATATACTAAGCATCAATTTCACCTTTAAATCAATTTCACAAAAATTCAGAAAATTGTTTCATGAAGATGATGAAATTCGAATTTCTTTAAATTACCTTACAAAACATGTTTAATCTTGATAAATAAGATCAAAAACATTTTAATAGATCCATTTTGAGTTAGAACATCCATTGATTTGTGGATTTCCTCTCAAAATTCAAGATCCAATTAAAGCACCTTAAACTTTTGAAAAAGATGACATCAATAAAAAAAATCATGTAATTATCACTCAAATCATGTAAATATGTTTCTAATCATCATAAAAATAAGTGTAGAAATAGTAATTATTGTTGATTCGTTCTAAATCCTTTGATTGAAAATCTAGATTCAAGAATCTTGAGAAATTTCAGAATATTTTTGGCCACTTTTGTGAATAATTTCGGGTAAAAAGAGAGAGTATTTTTAAAGTTGAAACAATCCACCAAAAAAATTAAAAATTGGGAAATTTGTCCAATGGCCAGTCCTACATTTCCCTTACTTTACCATTTGATCATTTCCCTCCAAAATTCCGAATTAAAAGGTTTATTTGTCAAATAAATACTCCAAAATTTCCCTTATTTTACAATTAAATCTAATTTAATTAATATTTAAATTTAACTCATATTAACCCCCAATAAAAATTATTTTAAAATTCTTCTTTACCCAAATTAATTTTTTTCACTAATAATTATTTAATTACTTTAAAATTAATTTTTCAAAAATATTTTTATTTTTTCGGATTATTGTTTAATCAATTTTAGATGAAATTGACCTCCTAAATTAAATTAAAAATTACTATTAACCCAATCAATTCCTAAATTCATGCTCGTAACCTGAAAAATATACCCGAAACTACTAGACCCGATTTATAGATATTACAGTACTTTGCAAGCGCAGCTTCAAATTGCTTGTTGCAAAAATGAGACCCATCATCACTGACTAATGCACGTGGTGTCCCAAATCATGCAAAGATATTTTTCCGTAAAAACCTGACCACTGATTTTGTGTCGTTGGTGAGTAATGTCATAACTTCTACCCATTTAGATACATAATCCACAGCCAAAAGAACGTACTGATTTCCAAACGAGCTAAGGAAAGGCCCCATGAAATTGATCCCCCAAACATCAAATATTTCTACCTTAATAATTCTTGTTTACGGAATTTCATCCCTTTTCAAGATACTCCTCATGTTGGAATAGCTATGCTACCAAACACCAAATATGACCAGAAGACAAGTTTAGGTCTAAGGGACTTGAAACTCCTAGAATAGCTACACTACCGAAGTTCTCTAATTGACCGACGAACCAACAGACAAATAGGTTTGCTTCGTTGGGCTGATTGTCAAAACCCGGAGCTTCAGCCTGTCTAGAAGAAAGATTGAAAAGGAAATTTTCATTTGGGTGAGTCATCGTAGTTTTTGGTGAGAAGAAGAAAAAAGGAGAAAAAAAATTCAAATTGAAGGAAATATGTTGGTTGGAAGTATGTCCACACTCACCACACCAATTGTTAAGTAATTTTTCGATGTGCCTTATTGAAGGGGACAATTGAGTATTTATACATATTATCACTGTTCATGACTTGACTCTATTGTTCATGTACTTGACCCCACTATTCATGGGACTAACATTTTAAGTGAGCCTCTGACATGCTGGATACATGTACCATTCTAGGTCATCTGCTAGATCTTGCAGTCTCCCACATGCGAACTCCTTGAGTATATGCAAACTTAGATCGCAAACTCCCCTAAACACGTGTGAGTTGATATCACGGGCTCTCTTTGTTGAACTCTCGCTGTATCGTTTGCGTACAACAATCTAGTAAAGCCTAGTCGAGTTGTGGGTAGACGACCTGAATCTTCTCTAAATTTCGAGTTGGTGATCACTAGCATATAACAGAATGAATAACCATGTTTACTAAAACAACTTCAGCATTTGTGTTTATATATATATTTGACCAAACAAAAAAAAAAAGGAAAGCGGGAATTTTAGGGGTTTTTTTTTCTTTTATTGATGTCATATATGAAAGAAGTTCCCACAAAGATGGGATTTTGCAGATTATTAAATTTGAATCCATACATCAAACAGTCGGATTTATTGAGGCACAGAAAACACCCTTTTCTCGTTTTATATATTCTACCAATTTTCCAGCATATATATAAAGCCGCAGCTTTTTGATTGTTTTCACTCTCATCGTTAAAAAAGTGATAATAATTGGATTTGAATAATTTTTTTAAAAAAATATGATTATTTTATAATATTTGATTTCAAAATTAATGGAATATCAATCAAATAGAATTTCACCAATTTGAATTTTTTTCATATTTTTCATTTTTAATATATATATAAATACCTTTTTAAAAAATTTATTTTTAATTATTTGCATATAAAATATTTATTTTTTATTTTACAACAAATGTAAAAACCATAAATTAATTAAAAAGTAAATTTTAATACAAGTAAACAGTTTTTTTTATCTTGTGAGTTGGAAGTTAAATTGAAGAGAGTACATTTAAACAATTATCGAATTAAATCATGAGATGTGATGATATGGTTACTCGTTTTGTTTTTTAATTATGGGGTCAAAGCTTCAATTTTATTTTTGAGAATAAATCATATTTCATGATCAAACATTTATTTCTTTTAAAGAGCATCCGTAACAAAAATTAATTATATTATCAATGGTGAATGTTAATTTTACATTTTTTCAATTGTTTGGCCCTTAGGAGTTATCCAAAACTAATTGAACTCTAATATTATAAAAAAAAAAATTATTTGCGAAACCATCAAAATTTTAAAAATATTAACCCTGTTAAATAAAAATGATATTTTTTAAATAATAAATTTTAACTTTATTTTAATTTAATATTATTTAATTTATTTAATAGTATAAAGATTAAATTAATCTATTTAATAATAGAAAATTTAATTTAAATAGATTTTTATAGTAGAATTAGATGTTTATAATAGAAGTATCACTAGGATACATTAACCCAAAATAGATTGTAGAAAGATTCATTAAAAAAGTCAAAGGTAAAATTTGACTGATGAGTTGAACAACGTCTCCTCAGGGAAATATGTAAATCATGCATGACGTAAAGTATTAGCGCGTGTGGGCAGGAAACACATATCCATTGCCGGATGGAATGCGCGGTGGTTCGGACTCGTACGAAATTTGCCTACTTATCCCAACCTGACGTTGTATGATGATATCACTCTTTTGTCTCCTTATACAGTTCCGACACTAATTCTAATTCAGGTATCAATAGATTTAATTTTTTTTTTTTTTATGAATAAAGAGGCACTCAAGTGCCTAAAACTCTTACACCCTGTTTATTTGGTTGCAATAATTAGTCTATTACATTACAATTTAATGGACCCATCATTAATTTTTTGTTTGGTTGAATAGAATATTCATTATCAGTGTATTCTATTAGTCTTGTGCAGAAAAAAACATCCGTTTCTATTCCTTTCCCTCCCTTCAGAATCTTCATTCGTTGTTTTGCCTTTTCAATTTTACCCTTAATCTCTCTTTCAGACTTCTCAATTTCTTTCTTTCATTTTCATCGACAGAAGCTTGCTTTCTTCCTAGTTATCATCATTTCTGCTTCTTTTCAAGCTCCACTGAAGGCTTCAATATATTTAAAAGGAAATCCAAATCCATTCCAGGTCAGCTAAACATTCGATTTCTTCTATATTTCTTGGTTCCGATTCGAATGATTTGAGATTCATTTATATGTAATTATGTTTCCATTTTTTTTTTGTGTTTTTTATTTTGGTTCTCTGCAAAATTTACACTTCTTCTACTTACATTTTCAAGCTCTGCTCTCTTTGCTTTTCCATTTTGCTCAGTTTCAAGGTATGGGTAAGCTTCCTTCTTCTTTTATTTTTCGTTCACTTGTTAATGCTGGAAGCCATCTGTCTAATTTCCACTCTTTTTCTTCTTCTTCTAACACCATTTCTACCCACATCGAAGCCTTAGTAAGAAACCCATGCCCATGTCTGTTAGAGGAAAGGGCAAAATAGATTATCGCTTCGATAATGTTGATCATGCTCTGCTTTTGTTCAATAAGATGATAGGCAAGTATCCAAAGCCTTCAATTGTGGAATTTAATAAACTATTATGAGCCGTTGTTAGGATGAAACATTGTGCCATTGTTGTTTCTAAGTATAGACAGATCGAATTATTGGGAGTTTCCTATAATGTTTATTCTTTGAACATCTTGATTAATTGCTTTTGTCAATTAGGTCGAATTGATTTTGGGTTTTCTGTTTTGGGGAAAATGCTGAAGTTAGGTGTTGAACTTGATGTTGTAACTTCGATTCAAATCATTTTCTTTCCTCTTTTCACCTTCTCCTGTACTGCCTAGCAAACTCTTTAATGATACCAGTGAATGATGATAATTGTTTGGTTATGTTTATTGTACATGATCTTTATGGTTAGTACATAGTGGATTAGGAAATTATTCAGTTGTCAAATGCTCAAATTTTAATTTGCTTACATCTATGGAAAAGTGGTTTTAAATTGATTTAGTCATTGGTCATTCTTGAATTGAAACAAAATACTCAAGATTATGGTCATAGTAAGAGAAACTTCATTATCCTTTTGTTTACAGTTTTACTGTTGGATTATTGTGTATATCCTTGAGTACTACACTTTAAGCAGATGTTATGCTATGTAGAAACTTTCATAGTCAAAACCATACTTGTAGAACCTTTTCCCTTTCCCCTTCTTTTTCCTGCCTTTGGTTCGATAGGAATTGAATTAACAATCGCTAGAACTTGCTCATAAGAATTGAAGTAGCAAGTGGTCCAATCTTTGTTGTCTTGGTTTTAGATCATACTATTGTTGTAGCTGAAAATAGGTATGTTAATGTTCTTTTGCTAAGTTAAGAAAATAGGTATATAATGTTCTTGTGTTTTTAGAGAATCCTTGGATGAGAGAGGCGTTTCAGCTCTTGCAGCATTTCTAGAATGTAAAAGGGTAGGTTGTTGTTTTCTGCTTGTAGTTTTGATTTAGTGCTTTTTTATAGGAGTAGGATTAATGGCTTTGATGCATGTAGCCAATCCCATGTAGTGTAAAACTAAAAAGGCTTATTGTTGTACTACAAATGAAACTTTTTAAGCCAGCAGAAAAATGCTTTGCTGTTTGAATGCTGCAGCAGAGTCAAGTAGTGTTTTGGATTTAATCAAGACAACGCTTTCCTTTAGCGCTTTAAGACAAGTAATTGTAAAGGGTCTCGAAAGTGGTCTTAAAAATGATGCGTCTGATGTCTAACAATGATGATGTGGCTGCAGAGTGGAAGAAAGTGAAAGAAACCATGTTCCTGAATGTGCATTGTTTTGTAAGCAGTCCAAATCTCTTGCTTGACGTTGCTGCTGAGTTTAGATACCACATTTTCTCCAAGGAATTACCTTTGGTAAGTTTTCCTCCCCCAAATGATTCAGGTGTCCGAACTCTAGCAACTTTGATGGTGGTAAATGGTAATGCTTGCTGAACTCTTGCTGCAGGTACTTAAAGCTGTGCTTCATGGAGATTCAGTCCTTTTCGCAGAACACCCTGAGCTAATGGATGCTTTAATATGTGTTTACTTTCACTCCAGTTTGCCTAAGTACAATCGCATGGAATGTTGGGGACCGCTTAAGGATGCTGCTGAGGTAAATATCATACCCTTATTTTAATGGCTTCATAACTTATCACATATTCAAAAGATGTTCATTTGGACTTCAGACCAGTAAACAAATCTAGTATTTTTTATGTTGATCAGGGGAAACCGGGAGATCAAGTTAAAGGTTTGTTGACTGCAGATTAAGAAAGTTCATCTTCACTGGCAAAATGGGGAAGAAGTCCAATATCCATCTTTCAAGCTTTATTTACCTTCCTTCTTTGATTTGTTTACTGGTCGACAAGCTGGTTTCTCGGTCTCATATAACTTCAACGCAAACCAGCCAAAGACAAGTAAAGTGGATAAACAATACAATAAAAAAAAAAAGGTTGAATTTCGAGACTCAAAAAGCCAATCCATTTCAGGAAAGAGGGGTTTTATTTTCTTCTGATTCTTTGCATGTGATTGACGCATTTATTGAAAATCTAAAATGCACAATTCTTCTGCAACTGAGGCCATTTGTTCATTCATTAACTAATGGCTATTTTCTTTGTTGCTTTGTAAATCAACATTAATGCTTAAAATCGGGAAGTTCTATAGAATATTATGATATCAAGATTTGATATTAATAGGATGTAATGATGTCATATTTTTGGTAATCTTAAAGGCTGACAAACTGAGCTAGAAGAAAGGAACTATGTCATGTTTTGTTAGGGTTGCTTGAGCCAATTGCTTCTTCCCAAAATTCTTGAGGAGTCAAAAGGAAACGAGTTTCATAAAAAGATGTTGCGTTGGTTGTTTGTATGGTCTGCTTGCACAATGTTGGAACTTTTTTTATGTTATAAAATTTAACATATAAATTATGACATATAAGCTAATGGTATCATGTAACTTTTTGTTAATGTATGAACATTATGTTTGAATGTAAAATATAATTCTCAAGCTATTTATTACTTCTAATCTTTTACTTTTAGTTTAAAAGATAATTAAATTATTTGTTTCGTCAATGATATTTAAGCACATTATATATGCATTGTAGTTTAAAACTAATAAATTAGGTTATATATTAATTTTTTAATATTATATATTATGATTTTTATTAATTCATATTTTAATAATAATTATATTAAAATATTATTAAATTATATATTATTTTATTAAATTGTATTTACTAATAATTTTGTTAAAATATAATTAAATTATTTATTATTTTTATTAAATTATATTTAATAATAATCTTATTAAAATTAATAACAATAATCATCTATTAAAAAAAATTTGTTAAGGGTACTTTAGTAATTTAAGCTTTTTTTCTTATTCTATTACAGCATCATTCCATTCAACCAAACACAAGAATATTATTACAGTTTTATTTCATTTCATTCAACCAAACAACTGAATTACTGATTACAGCCTTATTCCATTACAACCCTATTCTATTACAGTTCTATTCCATTACAGCGAACCAAACATGGTGTTAATATTTATACATCATCAATGGCAGATAAATCTTCTGCTAAAAGTTTCCTAACATGAGCACTAGGTAAGTCAATAATCTTGAAGTCCACACCAAGGCTATCACACGTTTTGGCAAGGTAGTCCGCAATTGAGTTGCATTCTCTCCGAACAAATTGAATCTTGATTGCCTCAAACTGCCCAAAAACTCGTTGAATTCTCCGAACAATAGTAGTTGAAGTTATCCCAGCCAAGCAATCCTTGATCATTCCAACCGCTACCAAACAATCGCTCTCGAAAACTACTTTGTCAAATCCTTTGCATCGTGCAAGTTGGACTCCATGTAAAATGGCCCACAACTCCGCATTCAAAGCCAATCCTCCTTAGTGAACTCTCCATTCCACAATACTTGCATTGTAGGAGATGAAACACAATGCATGATTGACCGTACAAGTTTGGAAGGTAACTTTGCATCCTCAATGGTATCTTTGATGAACTCCCACCTCAACCTGTCATATGCCTTCTCCATATTAATCTTGATCGCCATCCAACCTTTCTTCCCTTATGAACACACATCGAATGAATCACTTCTTGGAGCAATAATGATATTATCCGAATGTGTCGCCCACTAACAAAGATAGTTTGATTTTCCGCAACCAACTTTGGCATAATGATTTAAGTCTATTCACTAATACCTTAGTAAAAACTTTATAAGGTACAGTGCAGAGACTGATGGGATGAAATTGCGTTACAACCTCGAGACCCGCCAACTTCAGAATAAGGACAATAAGGGTTTTATTGAATTACGATTCAACCACACCATTCTCAAACCCCTTTCTCACTATAGTAACCATTGAATCGCCAACCACATTCCACTGGGTCTGATAGAACTGGGCATGAAGCCCATCAATGCCGAGAGCCTCAAGTGAAACCATCTCAAATAACACCTCATAAACTTCAAGAGGTGTGAAATCCTTGCTCAGAGAAGTTAGCCAATCCGAATCAATAGTGGGAAAACAATCTTGCAGAGGAAACCTATCCAACAAAGACTCATCTGCAATATATAAATGAGAACAGAAAGAGACAACCTCAAGTTTTAGTCGTTCCTCGTCATAGCACCATGTCCTATGGTCGAGCTTTAAAGCTGTAAATTGATTAACCCGCCTCCGTTTATTAACCTTGCTATGGAAGTACTTCGTGTTGTGATCTCCAAAAGCAAGCCAATCCTTGTAGGACTTCTGTTTCCATAGCAGCTCCTCGTTATCCAAAACCCCTTTCAACTCAAAACGCAGGTCCTTCTCTAATTCGACTAGTCTTTGTGACTTGTACCTCTCAAGTCACCTTTGAATACCTCTAATTCGAGTTAAGAGAATTCGTTTCTTTTTTAAAATATTACCGAAAACCTCCTAATTCCATTTTCGTGCAACAGAAATAAATTTCAAAATTGTCTCCTCAAAGAACTCTTCAGAATTCCAATTATCCGACACCAGCTAACCAAACCCATTGTGAGATAACCACCCACTCAAAAATCTAAAAGGGTGAGGGGTATTTGAAATTTCAGGCTTACCAAACTTGATTGCAAGAGGATGATGGTCGAATTTGATCTTATGTCAATGGAATACAGTCGTACAAGGAGCTAGAGCCTCTCAACGATAATTGCAGATAGCACGATCAAGACGTTCATATACAAAACCTCTATTACAAGTGAAATTTGAGCCTTGAAAACTAACCTCCTTGAGACAATAATCAGCAAAGAAATTTCTGAATAACTTGCAGGAAGAGCCTCCCAAACATGACCCACCTTGCTTATCTGAATCATTGAGAAGGGCATTAAAGTCCCCTGCCAAAAGCCAAGGGGAGCTATTATTTTGAGCCACCAACCTAAGTTCCTCCCAAAGTTCTCTTCGGATAGATGCCCGAGGACTACCATAAACCCTTGTAAAAGTCACACGTTCCTACAACTCTGAGAATTTAATACTCATATGAACAAATTGGAAATTGTTAAGAACCACTTCAACTTCGACACCATCTTCCCACAAAATCCAAATACCTCCTGAGAAGCCTCGAGCCTCCACTTTATGAGAGTTGGCAGCCTAATACTCCTAACAACAATATCTGCCTTATGATTACTGATACGAGTTTCCACTAAAACTATCACATCAGGATCAAAGTCCCTCAAATATTCCTTCAAAGTTCAAGGAGACATCCAGTCCGACTGCCTCATCCCCTTCTGTTGTATGCCCTTCCGGGTCTTCATTCAAAATCTGCTCACCAACAGATTCACTAAGAGTTGTGTGCTGAATACCGCCCCGGTCCACTCCCATGCACCTTCCTTCTTCGTTCTGTGTATAAACCATACCATCTATTACTTACTGCAAAGGAACCATACGGTCTTTGTCATGATAACTGCTCCCCTGCCTACTTCTAAATTCCAAATAATTACTAGCCATTGTTTCCTTCAAAGCATCATGGAGAGAATTCGGTGGGACCAAATTTTTAAAATCCAACCCATTTGTTTTGCTACTACTGTCACCATAATCCACATTAGGATTTTTATTTTCTTTAATAACCACAACTGAGTGATGTTGTGGGTCCAATATATGTGGCCCAAACTTAATGTTTTTGCTAGCCTGTTTAGATGCCCCTACGTGAAACCTAATTAACCCCTTGCTATTACTGATTCTAAAACCTTCTTTTCGAACCCCCAATTCCAAATCACCTTGCTCATTAACATTAGGACTTGCCCTTCTATTTTTTTAGCCCAATCTTGCATCATGAGTAACCACTATGTCGTCAACTTGAGTCACATCTTCCCCACCCAACTCAATCTTATCCTCATTAATGTTGATTCCCAAAAAATTAGTCATCTTATCCCCAAACTGATCCTACTTTCCAAAATGAAAGACTCCAGTAGTTTCCTCCTTTCCATACTCATCATCAACATTAAACTTGGAAAGAGCATTAAATCTGGATCTCATTTGATTGTTACCATGATTAGAACCTGAATCACCATCCCTTTGCCGGTTCTGTCTCCTTTGCCGACGTTTGACGACCTCCATTCCCCCAAAATCTTCTTTTTCAACTCTGTTTTGTACCTCTTTAGCAGCCATTGATGAAACAGTTACCTTCCTATCTTGCACCTTAGATTTTTCAACAAATGATTCCTTCTCAATAGTGCTATACGGACATACATCTTTCAAATGCCCGAATCTCCCACATTCAAAGCATATAGAAGGAAGTGATTCATACTTTACCCGATGAAGTTTGTTGCTGATCTGAATCTTAAAGATCAAAGGCACCGCTAGATTGACTTGAACCGTAAACCGAGCAAATTGACCTCTCACGTCTTTGTCTGTTTGAAGGTTCATTTTAACCACTTTACCAGCCAAACTACCTATCTCTTGAAGGATACTCCTTTTATAAAAGACCCTAGATAATCCAAGAATCCGTATCCAAGCCACCATATTTTGTGAAAATGCCTCCAAAGAAGAGAATTCAGTTGACCATGATTGGACAGTCAGATAATATCCATAAACAACCCACGGTCCCTTCGATATAACACTGTTGTAATCTAAATTAGACTCAAACTTCACCAAATAATAGTCGTTGTCAATGTCCATAAGTTGAAATATCAAAAAAGCTTCCAAAGAGCTCACATTTTGTTCCACATAGCATTATACCCTATTTTTCGACCCAGGAGTTTAACAATTAACATTTTTGACATACTATCGTTAATAAGGCCATAAACCCTATTAAAGAAATCAATTGAGGGGATTCTATCATCTTCCATCATTTTCGTACATCATCATTTCGCAAATCAAGATCCTCAGACTCCCAACCTTTGTCCAAACTATTCTCTTCAGGACCCGAACTCAAGATCGCATCACCAAATAATAGTTGTTGTTTTAGTACTTTTATTACTGTTTTGGTTACTGTTTTTTACTGTTTTGGTATTGTTTTTTACTGTTTTGGTGCTTTTTTTATTGTTTTGGTTGTTGTTTTGGTGTTGTTTTTGCTGTTATTTTTGTTGCTATTTTTTTTGTTATTTTTGTTGCTATTTTTGTTGTTATTTTGTTGTTATTTTTACTGTTGTTTTGGTTGTTATTTTTGTTGTTGTTTTGATGTTATTTTTTATGCGTTTTTACTATTGTTTCGCTGTCTTTTTTAATATTATTTGAATATTATATAACTTATGTTTTATTATTAATTTTTCTACTACTTTATTTGCAACTAGCTTAATATAAAGAATTTTTAATGTATTTTAAATTTGTTTATTTTTAATGCTGGTTTTAATGTTTTTAAGTGTATTTGATATATTATATATTTTTTAAATTTGTTATATAATAAAATAATTTAAAAAATTAATACATGTTTGAGTCTAATTCTTTGTAAACTATATATGAATTTTCAATTTAAATTTGGGTAAACTACATAAATAGTCACTCAACTATCAAAAGTTTTCATTTTAAGCACCCAAAATAAAATAAAAAATTTGTAATTTAAGCATCCATGTTACATAGTTAAGTCATTTTAGTCACTCTCGTTAAAATCACAAACGACAAGCTAGCGTGGTAGTTAAAAAATCAATATAATAACAAATTTAGCATTCAACTTTAACATATTATATCGATTTAGTTATATTTAAAAAAAAAAAACTTTTTGAATTGACAAATGTTCTCAATTGATCCTAATTCTAAAAAAATCAAAGAAATATATAAATGTTTTCAAAAAATATATAATAATAAATTTAAATTTTATATTAATATTAATATTAATATAAAATAAAATAAAAACTCTCCCCACCTCACCCCGTCCCTCTCCCCTACACCAAAATTATTATCGCAATCCTTTATTTTCTGAAGCTCAGTTGCAGAGATTGATGGCGAACATCGATACACCGTCAAAAATGTATCTTATGTTACACCGAAAACTCCATTAAAGCTAGCAGATGCCTTCGCCAATGAAGAGAATAGTGTTTACGTGCTGGACAAATTCCCTATAAATTCTTCAAAGGTTGAAGCAGTGAATGGAGTATTCTTAGCATCAGGGATCCATAATGAGTGGATAGAGCTAGTGTGGAAAAATGACTTAGATGTCATCCATACATGGCATTTGGATGGTTTCTCATCCTTCGTAGTTGGGTAAATGATGACTTGAGTTAGAATTCATATTGTAAAGTAGGTGAAGATTATGATTTTTAAAAATATGAATTCGTATTAAAGATAATCAATTTGACCTGAAACAAATTCATTGGATGGTTTTGATTCATTAGTTTTCAATCATTTTTTAAAAAAATTTAATTTTGGTTTGAATAAAAATAAATAAAATATTTATGTGTTTTTATATATTTCTTTAATTTTTTTAGAATTAGGATCAAATTTAGAACATTTGTAAATTTTGAGTTACTTTTTAAAATTATCACTAAATTGACATAATATATAAAAGTTGGGGGCTAAATTTGCTATTATACCATTTTTTAACTGCTGTGTCATCTTACTATTTATTATTTAAACGGGAGTGACCTAAATGACTAAACTATAAAATATAAGTGCTTAAATTGCAAACTTTTTATTTTGAGTATCTAAAATGAAAATTTTTTATAGTTGAATGACTATCTATTAAATTTACCCATTAAATTTTGTGTTAGTTTAAGTCGTAATATATGTAAATCATGCCTAGTTCTAATCTAATTCTAATTTCGATTCAATTATTGATCCAATCATACTTTATAATGTTACGAGTAGGATTACTTTACATCCATTATTTGTTTTAAGGATAATTATTTGGCATACAGGTGGTGAAATTTTTTATTCCACAAGTAGAGTTGAGATTTTATCACATATCTTATTTATATATTTTTTAATTTTTTTGGTGAATTATAATAATAGGTAAAACCCGAATAACAAACGTAAGTAACGCAACTCGAACTCAAATCACACCTGAGATAATGAACACCTTTGACCATCATACTATCACATAAAATTCATATTTTTTAATTTTTTAAATGCAACTTGAAAATATGACAAAATCTCAACCTCATTAATGTAATTAAAACTTTTCACCAACCGCATAGCAAATAGTTATCTTTGTTTTAATGTTTCTCAAATGGTAATTATTATTAAATGTAAATCAATTTGTATATTACCAGTAAAGTTTAATTTGAATCTAACTTATTTATATTATATTTAAATTACTGATTAAGTTAGTATTAGGCTTTAATTGAATATCAATTCAATGAAAAATAATTAAAAATATATTTTATAAAATAATAAATATTTTATGAAAATATTTTTATTTTTTATATAGAATTTATAAAAATAAAAATTTAAACACATAATAAATCTTAAGAAATACCCACAAGTAACATAAATTGGGCATATCATGATTTCTAAATTATTAATTTTTTATTTTAATTAATTTTTATATGAATTATTTATAAATGTTTTTTTTTTAACTCACATCGTGACGGTCTAAACAGTGGAGGAGCCAAGCCTAAAAATAGAAAATTTTTTATTTAGGCTCCTTAGAATTTATAAAATTTTAAATTAGTAATGATAAAATTACATTTTAGCTTCTTAAAAATGATAAAATTTTGATTTAATCTTTTAAAAATTATAAGGATATAAATTATTAAAATAATAAAATTACATTTTTATTATCATAAAAATATATAATTTAATTTCGATTCTCTAAAAATAATTTTTTGATTCCGCCGCTAAATCTAAATGTGCTTAAATTTAAAAATGTACTATAAATGAAAGTAATGCCAAATAAACATACATACCATGTTGATATTTTATATTTTAAAAGTTTTCTTCTTCAATATAATTTATATTTTCCTTTTTCTTTAAAAAGATTTCTTGCAATTCTAGTATAAAAGTTAATTCTGTAGCTCAGTAAGGAGACTAGTGCATGCATTTGATGCATATCCACTGACTGTCCTTTTCTTTTTGTTAAATTAAATAAAATAATAAAATTAGTCCTAGCAGTCTCTAGATGTAGAATATTGGCACGAGTAATAAAAGAGGCACGTGGTGGATATTTCATCCCCGCGTAGAACTTTTGGATATCAGGAAGACGCCACAACAGCATGGTGAAGCTCTTTGCGGCTTCCAAACTCCAATCGACGCGTCTCTTTAACTTTGACTCATCACCCAGAGTCAGAGGATGGCTTCCCCCCAGATCCTATATATAACAGAGCCGCAAATTCCTCTCTTTCTCAATCTCAAACAACTACAACAATAATCAAATCCTCTGCAAAGAACAAAACAAAAACAAAAAATCAAGATTACCACTATATAGCACTCGAAGATGGTGAAACACATAAGCGAAAAACCGGCCGTGGAGCGAAGCGATTCACGGTTCAAGGGTGTCCGAAAGCGAAAATGGAAGAAATGGGTGTCCGAAATCAGACTACCCAACAGCAGGGAAAGGATTTGGTTGGGATCTTATGACTCAGCCGAGAAAGCAGCGCGTGCTTTCGACGCCGCTCTTTTCTGCTTACGCGGCCGCTCTGCCAAATTCAACTTCCCTGATAACCCTCCCGAGATAGCTGGAGCTAGGTCTTTAACGCGGCCCCAAATTCAAGCCGCTGCAGCACAGTTTGCGAACTCGGAGCCTCCCAGGATCCAATCCGAGCAATCCAACTCTGGGTTCCAAACGGAGTCCCCATCACCGTCGGTTTCGGACGGGACTGTTCAGTTAGACAGTGAGTTGCCTATGGACGGGTCGTTTCTGGATCTTTTGACAATCGGTTCGGGTAATTATGAATCGGATTATGGGTTGATATTCCCTGGTTTCGGGGATTTCTCAAGTGATTTTCTCGGATCATCGGTGCCCAACATCGGGTACGAAGAGGATTATTTGGATGGGATTTTAGTTCCAGAATCTTTTCTTTGGAATTTCTAAAATCGGGTCGACCTGGGCATTTTAGTATCCAGAGTTGGATCCGGATATTTGAGGGGGCCAATTTTTGTACGGCCATCTTTTTTTTGCTCATCCTTGAAAACATCAAATTATGAATTTTATAATAGCTTACTCCGTAAAACGAATGGAAAGTTTAAAAAAAAAAAAAAAAGTATTTTGACTCTTCTTTTTCGTGTGTAATTTTTTGTATTAATTGGATGGATTACTGTTTATTATTTTAATAAAATATAAAAAGATTATTATATTACTACATCCATTAAAATGGAAACCAACTTGAAAGCAACAAAGTAGGGGAAAAACAGTATAGGATCTCTCTCAACCTGTCGGTACACGTAAATTTCATCTATTTTGTAATAAGTGAGCTTAGAATGAAAATTTTCTTGCTCGGAGTCAGAACAGATCGCACTCCATGTAAGGGCGCCTAACTTGTTCTTTATTGTTTTTCAAATCTTATTTAGGAGTATTCAACTTTTAGTTCATCTAAATTCAAGTTGGAATCAAGCTCCTCATTTTTACTTTAAACTTGGATTTCATTTTGACTTTCCTGGCTCTTATTCTCCATCCTCACCTTCCCAATTTATTAATACAACGCCATATTTCCAATAAATGTTGAATGCTTAAACGCATCACTTTCGGCCATTCAAATGGTTATACCCCTACACTTTTTGGATACATGAGACAGCGAGAAGTCACCTGAAAAATATTTGTAGATGACTCTTCGCCTCACATCGCTCAACTGGTCTTTATCTATATGCTTCATCTTCCATCAAACCACTTGCTTATTAGCGGAAATGTACTCGTCACTAAGAGGAGATCACTAAAGTATAACAAAATTGTATTACCTTAACAAAGGAAATGTCACAGTTGTATCGCACTTGAGGATAATCAACTTGCCACCTGACCATACGAGCGGGCCGTCGCTCCTACTGGTGATGTGGCATGAGACCTTCCTGCTATAAATACCCTTAAGAACGATAAAGAATGGATATTTCCCTTTTAGCAACCTAAGAGCACTTATTCTTTGCACTTAGACTTTTATTGGTAGAGTAGAAAGAAAATTGAATGATGAAAAATTGAAGGGGTAGAAAACTAAAAGGATGAAAAATCCATAAGTGTGCTTGATAAGAAAGATAAAAGAGATTGAAAAGAACAAGGTAATTTTCTTTTCATTCATTGTGTGATAAAATTAAAAAAAAAATGAAAGAAAAGAAAATAAAACTTTTAAAAATTGCATAATTTTGAACTAATATGCATCTCTCTCTTATTTTCCTCTCATCCTTCCAACATGAAAGGGTTGACTTTTTTGTTTTAGGATGTAAAATTATCATCTTCCTATTTTCTTTCCTCTCGCTTATCTTTCCAACCTCCCATTTTCTTTACTCAAAATTCGTTTTCTTTCCACTTTTTTATTACCAATCTCTCATCCCATCACTTTTTCATCCAATTAAACACACTCTTAAGGCCAATTTTTCATTGCATTTGCAATTAAAAAGTGCTTTTGAAATTTGAAATATGCGGTAGAAAATTTATGTGAACAAATGTGATTTATTAATTTTTAATGTTCTCCATTACTGTCAAAAATTACGCTTGGAGGTTAAAATATCATTTTTAGATATGAAAATAGAAGTAAAAAGTTAATTAAGTTATATGATATTTAAATGATTTAATATAATAATACATGAAATAAAAATTTTAAAATATCTTTTAAGTAATTAATATAAATTATTTGTAAAATCAATAATATAATAGTATAAAAAATATTTTAAAAAATTAAATATAACAATAAATAAGATTTAAATAATTTAATATAATGATACATAAAATATTTAAGTAATTTAATATAATGATATATGATTTATAAATTAATCTATTTTTTATATAATTTTTTAAATAATTAATTTATATAAAGATATTTTGATAATTTTTACTTTCAAACGCAAAACCCAAAAGCTAAAAACATATACATCTCAATTTTTGCGTTTGAATGGAAAAACACTTATTGACTACATTAACTTTAAAAACCAAGTGTTCTTTATTGCTTTTGTGATAAAAAGACACTTTTAAGCCAAAAAAGATTTCCCAACCCAATAGTTAATAAGTGGGAATTTTTTTAAAGGTATAATGACAAAATTAGTCCCTAATGTTTGGATGTTTGGTCACTTTGGTTCTTATGGTTTTTTTTTAGCTCATTTTCATACATAATCTTTTTTTTGTCAAATTGATCATTTTTTAAGGGTCATGCTGATGTGACTGTTAAGGGACTAACGGCGTTGACGTGACAATTTTTTTCTACGTGGACACTGACACACATGCACCTACTGACGTGGCATATAAGACAAAATTTGTCATGTCAACAAAAAATTAAAGTCAAAAACATAAATTAAATTTTAAAAAAAGGGTAAAAAACTTGTTGGGTTTACCCCCACAATTAAAATAATTAAAACAAGTAAAACAACTTTAACAAAATTTCATCTTCTTCCCCATCTGCTCAAACAACTAGGTTTTTGAAATACCCAAATAAAATTTTAAAAAAAAACAAGATTGGAACCCTAAATCGAGAACAAGAACAAGAAATAGGAAAGAACAAAAAGAAGAAAGGTCTGAAACAAGAACAAGAAATGGGAAAGAATAAGAAGAAGAAAGGTCTACGCTTATTGATATAACAAATGATTAGTCGATTGTTGCAATTGCAATAAAAACTCCATCTGCTGTAGTAGGTAAGGGTAAGACCAACATGATGACGATGATGACCAAAAGAAAGCACTTGCGCTTTCCTCTAGAGGAGGATGAGCAAGATGGAGGATTGGTGGATGAGCTGTGTAAAGGCATAAGCAAAATAAGCATGACAAAATAAGCACACAAGATTTCCAAATTTCCAGATTTCATTTGGGTATTGTCAGACAAGTCCAAGACTTCTAAGGAATTCATATCACCAATCGAAGCCAAAATGTTACCGTGAAAATGATTTTTTGACATGTTCAGATGCCATAATGATGGTAGTTTTGCACCAATTTCAATTGGCACTTTGCTATAGAAGGAATTTTTGGAGACATCCAAATACCCTAAATCCGTATGTAGAACGAAAGGTAACTCCAAATAACCTAGGAAAGAGTTGTTGGCAAGCTTTAAACTTCTTAAATTTGTGTTGTTTTGCAACAACCAATTTGGGAATTCCCCTTTTAAGTTGATGTTAGAGAGATCGACAAACCGTAAGTCATTTTGATGGTAGAGAAAATGAGGAAATCGTCCTGCATCTCCACAACATGATAAACTGATTTCATTCAATTGGAATGTTGGGAGCAAAGATTGCATCTCGTTTTCAACGTATACGGTATTGTTGTCTGCAACAAAACTCTTGAGTTTTGAAAGGTTGAAGAAAGACCTTAATGAGCTTGGGATTTGGAAATAATTGTTTGGAAGACCCAAGTTTCTGAGGGATGTTAAAGACTTGAGGGTAGATACATCTCCAGATAATTGATTGAAAGAGAGATCTTAACTCTCAAGAGATGTGAAATTGCTAAAACACTCTGGCAAAGTACCCTTCAGATTATTGTTTGAAAGTTTCTACTTTAGTGATGGATTCTTTGAGCATATTTCCAGATTTCATTTAGGTATTTCAAAAACTCAATTGTTTGAGCAGATGGGGAAGAAGATGAAGTTTTGTTAAAGTTGTTTCACTTGTTTTAATTATTTTAATTGTGGGGTAAACCCTAAAATTTTTTTACCCTTTTTTTAAATTTAATTTATGTTTTCCACTTTAATTTTTTTTTGCTGACGTGGTAAATTTTGTCATACATGTCACGTCAGTAGATGCATGTGTGGCAGTGTCCACATGGAAAAAAATTGCCACGTCAACACCGTTAGTCCCTTAACAGCCACGTCAGCATGACCGTTAAAAAATGATCAATTTGATAAAAAAAAAAAGGTTATGTATGAACAAAAAAAAACATAATGGTCAAAGTGAACAAACACCCAAACGTTAGGGGTTAATTTTGTCATTATGCCTATTTTAAATGCTTAATTACTTATCTGGTCCATTAGCTTTTTTTGTATCAAACCCAATTTTATGTGTATTTATAGGGTTTTTTCAAGAAAAAAAAAAGAAGAAAATGAAGAAGAATAAAAGGTAGAATCATTAAGGTTTGTTTTTTTAGATGTTTTGACAATTTGGGAAAAGCTAACCTTAGGGAGGAAGGAGTGCAAATTAATTGTAATTTTTAACGATTAAGGTTAGATTTGGTTCAGATTGGTGAAATCTTTGTGTTTTAAATTAGGGTAAACTATAAAAATAGTCACTTTTGTTTGCTTCAGGTTACATTTTAGTCACTTATGTTTGAAATGTTACGTTTTAGTCACTTATGTTATTATTTTGTTACGAAGTGATCACTCTGCCGTTAAGTTCTATTATCTCCCTGACAGTAATTCTACGTAGCGGTCCAACTAAACTTTAAGGGCCAACTTGAATTTTCAAATGAGATAAGAACAGATCTTTAATTAATTAAAATTTTTAAACCCTAAACCTTAACTAAAAAACCCTAAACCCATTTTCACACGCCTCTCTTCTTCATCTTCTTTCCTTTTGATTCCAACATCTTTAGTTACAAATCTGTCTCAAAGTTTGAATTTTTGAAATCCATTAACCCAAAGAAACTTATTTTTTCAACCTGCAATTTAGTTACCATTTTTTTGGGCAGGATTTCAAGATTCAAGAATTGAACCATGAGTCGAATCCTAATAAAGCAAAGTAATCAAAATAATTATTAAAGGAATTTAAAAGGGTCAAGTAGCTCTATTCGAGAGGACTTGAAATTTATCAGCTTGAAAACATAAGTTTCTTTGGGTTAATGGGTTTCAAAGATTCAAGTTTTGAGATAGATTTGTAACTAAAGACGTTGAAATCAAAAGGGAAGAAGATGAAGATGAAGAAGAAAGGTGTGTGGAAATGTGTTTAGGGTTTTTTAAGTTAAGGTTTAGGTTTCAAATTTTAATTAATTAAATTTACTTAATTAAAAATCTATTCTCATCCCATTTGGAAATCCAAGTTGGCACTTAAAATCTAGTTGGATTGCCACGTAAGATTACTGTTAGGGAGATAACAGAACTTAATGGTAGAGTGATCACTTCGTAACAAAATAATAACATAAGTAACTAAAATGTAACATTTCAAACATAAGTGACTAAAATGTAATCTAAGACAAACAAACGTGACTATTTTTATTGTTTACCCTTTAAACTATTTTTCATAAAACTCATGTATTTTATTGGGGTTAGTTTAATAGTTTGTCAAATGCTAGTAATATTCCGGCCACATTGTCGGTGTAAAATGAAAGTTTTCTCCAAAATCTTACAAATGGTATGTGTGGCGTCTATTTCCATTTAGGAGAAAATAATTTTTAAAGTTTTTACCGTATGAATTTTGACAGTTTTGAGTAACTTTGGCAGACTAGAAATATATTCATAAGCATTCATTTGTTTAGAAATTTAGATGTTTTCCATAGTACGAGGTTTGTACTTTCATTTGATATTGCTAACTTGGTCATGTGATTCTTGTTCTAAGAAATACTAACCCCAAAATAGACTAGTCGAAATTGTTATCCCAAAAAACACTAGGCAGATTGTGATGATTTATTGTGTTTTGACTTTCAAAACAAGTTTCTAAGTTTTAGTATTACATTTATTCTTTAAATTCATATTTTTCCACTGTTGAAATACCAATTAAATTTTGTGTTTGAACTACTTTAAGTAAGCCAAAATATCATGATGTTCAATATTTCAGAATTTTTGAAATTTCTATTTTTAATTGTTTTTAAAATATTCCAAATACATATTATTTAGTTGGAAAGCATACTAAATTGGTTTTTATTGGTTTATTGAATTTTCTTATAATATGTATGTAATTTATTAAATTTGATTTACTTACTTTTGAAGTAAAATATAATTTTACTAAATAGTACAATTGTGTCTTAATTAAGGGGATTGCCACACAATTTAAATGTCTTAAGATTATCACAGAAAGCCATATCTTTTAAGCCTCTGATTTATTGATCAAATTTTGATTTTCAAGTTTCATTCTTAAATTTTAAGCTACTAATAGATTTATGAAAAATGTGTCAGATCAATAGACTAGGTAAGTGACTTAGCATTCCTTTGGTGTTTAATTCCCCAAAAATCAGCCTTCAATGTTTTATGTTATATATTTTTGCCCATGTTTTGTAAAATCGGGTTAAGCATGCTAGGATGATTATTTTTAGAGAAATATGTCACGTACTGTGTTTTTTATATATATATTATGGTACTTAAAATTATGTTTTGGTATATGTATAATATGTTGTATAATATTGAATTACACCTTTACATATGAAGAATATTTTGTATATTTGAGACATTACAAGTAACCCATTTTTCAATCTGAACTTATTCTTGAAATGTTATGTTTCAGTCCTATCAACGAAGAGTAAATATTGATCATGTTGACATGTATTTTGTTTTTAGAAATCGGTTTCAACAGTGCCACAGGTTTAGAATAGTGGTTTTTGACCCTTTGTCATTAGGGTGAACTATGATTTTTGTTTCAACTCATTGTCACTAGGGTTAATTGTGATTTTTGTTTCAATCCATTACCACTAGGGTAATTGTGGTTTTTGACTTGTGACGTTGGGATTAAGGGTGACCATAGCGATAATAAGGGAATTAATTTTTATCTATTGGTGTATTTAGGAATTACTAAATTGTTTTAATTATTGCTTTGACATGAAAAATGTTTTGAATTATGTTATCATGGACTACTTGTTGAAATATCAACATCAACTTATTGAAAAATAAAGTGTAAAGTGTTTTTGTTAGTAACGAATGTATCCTGCATTGCAAATGATTTATGAATCTATGTAAAACTCATATCCCATATTGCTTAGGAAAGTAAGGATAGTAGGACCTTGGGTCTATATAAAGACCTGTGTTATATGTGTTATTCACACCGAAATAAATCAAGTATTGAATTTTCCATTTGATTTCTTATTTCCTTCTTTCAGTGTTTTAAGCTTTTGTTGGGTCGTGGGGTGTTCAACAATTGGCATCAGAGTCAGGTTACGTGTTAATTTTCTTTGTGGTTTTAGTATAGTCTGATCTGTCACATTAGAAAATAAGTTTTCATTGTTGCTTAGTTGCTCATTTGCCTATAAGTATGGTAATGTGAGAGTGCATGTCTTGGAAAGTTCTGGCGAGGAAAGACTTGGTATTTAAGTGATCCGTGTAATCCACCTCTCTTTCCTAGGAGCTTACCTAGTGTATTTTTCACATACTTTCATTATTTTGTGTAGTTTTGTGAGGATCATTTGTCGGCACAATGACTGACTTACACGCTGTCGACGGAATGAGGAAGATTAACAACGACAACTACAATACATGGTTAACTTGCATTATGTCATATATGCAAGGACAAGATCTGTGGGAGATTCTCAGTTGTAATGAAATGAGGCAACCAAGAGAAGAGGATGCGAGTGGCGCGCTAAGAAAATGGAAGATAAAAGCAGGCAAGGCAATGTACACCTTGAAGATAATAGTGGAGGAAGAAATGTTGGAACACATTCATGATGTCAAAACCTCAAATAAAGCTTGGGAAACATTCGCCAAGTTGTTCTTTAAGAAGAACGATACGAAGCTCCAACTTTTGGAGAGTGAGTTATTGTTTATGAAGCAAGACAACATAACAATCAAACAATACTTTCACAAAGTAAAGCTGATATACCGAGAGATTTCTAAATTGGATCCAGCAGCTCTTATTGGTGATACCAGGATGAAACGAATCATTATCCATGGTCTAAATCCAAAGTTCAGGAGCTTTGTTGCTGCTATACAAGGATTGTAAACTCAACCATCACTTGTAGAGTTCGAAAATTTGTTAGCTAGTCAAGAAGCCTTAGCTAAACAAATGGAAGGAGTCTCGTTGAAAAATGAAGAATAGGCCCTCTACACCAATAGAGGCAAGCGAAACTTCAAGCAACGTAACAATGGCGGATTCAATAGAAATCAAGGAGAAAGGAGCTCTCGTGAAAGGGGAGGTTCCAAAAACCACAACAACAATAAAAAGTTTGAAAGAAAGTGTTACAATTGTGGAAAGAAGGGTCACATGTCAAAAGCTTGTTGGTCGAAGAAAAAATCCATGGAGAATAATGTCGAAACTTCCAAAAGTGAAGAAAAATGGGACGTAGAAGCATTCTTTACAGTAGAAGAGGAAGAACTAGCTCTTATGGCAACAACACTAAGTACAATTGATTATGAAAATGATTAGACAATTGACTCAAGTTGTTTGAACCATATGACCAAAGATAAAGAGTTATTACTAAACTCTGATACTCTCAAAAGAGAATTGCAGCATTCTAAAGTTCAGTTGAGTCTAGATGAAACTGAAATTGTTGACGATGAGGGAGAAAAAGGTGAAACTCAAAGTCCATGAAAAATTGATGCTCACCATCAACCGATCAAAGAAGGTGAGCCTAGTGGAATAGAAAAAGCAGCATCACTAAGAAGATCAACAAGGATCAAAAAGGTAAATCTCAAATACACTAACGCTGCCATAGTAGAAAAAGTTGATCGGAGTGAGCCATTGGAGACCCGTAGAAGGGCTAGAAAATAAAGTTGTTCGAGAGACATATTGTCGACTTGAAAAATCGAGTGGTCACTCTTAAAGAGTCCATGAAGAACATCAAGGAGAAGCTCGATGAAGTCGAGGAGGGACTCCCAAGTGGGTTAGACAATCTAGTGGCCACTCTTGAAGAGTCCATGAGGGACGTCAAGGAGAAGCTCAATGAAGTCGAGGAGGGATTCCCAAGTGGCTTGCAATCCATGAAGGAACAGCTGAGAGAGTACGTATGAGATACTCTTGATTCTTTAGAAAATAAGATGATGAGGAAGGATGATGCTCTCGAGGCAATGGTAGTGACCTTAAAGGAAGAAATCACCGAGCTTAAGGGGAAGCTCAAGATTTACAAGGGTTAATTGGGTGATGGAATGTTGGCTTCGACGTTGAAGTAACAGGCAATGAATGTGCCCAAACCAGAAGGGTTTAAAGGGGCAAGGTCCGTAAGTAAAGTGGATAACTTTCTTTCGGCAATGGAGCAATACTTCTGAGCGATGAGTATCGAGGATGATGCTACAAAGGTAAACACTACTGCTATATATTTTACTAACGTTGCTTTGTTATGGTGGCAACGTAAGTCCACAGATGCGAAATGTGATGGGACCGAGATTGAGACTTGGGTAAAGTTCCAACAGGAATTCAAGGCACAGCTTTACCCAGAGTATGTCGAGGGTGAAGCTCGAGCAAGGTTGCGACGGCTTACGCAACAAGGATAAATTAGGGAGTATGTGTGGGAGTTCAGTGAACTCATACTCTAGATTTCTGATTTGAGCGAGAAGGAAGCATTTTACTCCTTCACGGATGGGTTGAAACCATGGGCAAAACAAGAATTGTAACACCGAGGTGTTAAAGAATTTATCAAAGCCATGATGGTGGTAAAGTCCTTAGTGGAACTTGATCCGAGTATAGATATGTTCGAATCTTCCAAGCCCAATGGGAAGGGCAATGGTGGGGGAGACCAAGAGGAAAATGATGTGGGACATAGCGATTATGGCAGTGGTAGTAGTAGCGACGTGGGAAACCACAACACGAAAAGTAGAGACCTATCAACCCGAAAGAGAAGAGGAGTAATTTGAGATGCTACCTTTGTAGGGAACCACATATAAATAAGAACTACTTAAAGGTATCTTTGTTTTCGGCTATCAAGAGGAATGATGAGCCGAAGGAAGGGAAGCATGTTGAGAAAAAAATATCGATGATTAATTCGATGGTACTCATTCCTACCAAAAGGGATCGCAAGGAATGGTTGATGCTTGTAGACATCAACATTGTAGGCCAGAAGAATAGTGCTCTTATTGACACGAGCATGATATACAAAAAGAAAGTGCGTGTTGAGGGGGAGTGTTGAAATATCAGCACCAATTTATTAAAAAATAAAGTGTAAAGTGTTTTTGTTAGTAAAGAATGTATCCCAAATTGCAAATGGTTTATAAATCTATGTAAAACTCATATCCCACATTGCTTAGGAAAATAAGGATAATAGGACCTTGGGTCTATATAAAGATCTATGTTATATGTGTTATTCACACCGAAATAAATCAAGTGTTGAGTTTTCCATTTGATTTTTTTTCCTTCTCTCAATGTTTAGAGCTTTTGTTGTGTCGTAGGGTGTTCAACACTACTCATAAGTTTAGCAATTATGCATTTTCAATAAAATATTTGGCTTAAATATTTTCGTGCTTCCTTAACCCAACTAAGGGAAATGTCATTTACCTACTGAGTAGTTGAACTCACCCTCTCTTTTAATACTTTTACAAATTTTAACTTTAGTTATGAATGAGAAATTTAAGGAGCAATGATTTAAGTTATTATTTTAATCATTCATATTACATAACATCCATTTGAATTACATATATTTAATCTGATTTGTTGTTGTGAAGATTATAAGTTTTCGTATATTTGTAATTAAAAATAATAATAATAAAGTTGTATACAATAGCTTCCATATCCATATCATCATATTCATTTGATTAACATTTCATTTCATGGCTAGTTTATTTTCTTATATCTTCTAGATTTTGAATTCTTATAATGGCCTTAATAATCACATATATTACTACAATCTCTAGAATCAGCAATTTGCGCTGGCCAGTAGCGTCTGATGCTTTTGCCATTAACCGAGGCATGACCCTTACCCTTGCCTAACAAGTCCACGACCACTGGTTCAGTACCCATAGGAGCCTAGAAATTGGTAAGGACATGTACAGCTCAAATTCGCTAGAATTTACAAACAAAGAATGGACCACCAAAAAAACTATGAATTTTTGTTGTTGTTACCTTGTACCAAGACATGGGTTAGTCGTCGGGACTTGACTAGCCTTAAAGACGTTTCTATTGGGTGATTTTGGATCGTAAAAATGTTGGGAT
Organism: Kokia cookei; assembly: GCA_039519145.1. Taxonomy (NCBI): domain Eukaryota; kingdom Viridiplantae; phylum Streptophyta; class Magnoliopsida; order Malvales; family Malvaceae; genus Kokia; species Kokia cookei. Next base: position 7,830,707 of record CM076903.1, on the reverse strand, counting down.
AATTCGCCATCTAAGTCAACCTTCCATCATAAAAACAACAAGATGAGTTTTACCCCTAGTGAAAAAAGTAAAAGAAAAAAAAAAGGGAGACATGAAAGCTAGGGAGAACATAAAATTACACCGTAAGACCAAGTATTTGGTGTTAAATCAATCATAATTTTGGCAAGGTTGATCAACAGCACTGCACCACCAACTAAGTCGGTAGGTTTCATGTCATATTTGAACCCATAGTTCTACCACAACACTTTTTGGTTTACAAGTGGTTTAAACATTGGGACTTATCTATGGAAAAAAATGATTATGAAGGTAGTACATTCTGGCAATCTAATGATGGCACTGAGTAAGGAAATGGTGCTAACCCCAAGCTCAAGAGACACAGGTTTCTCGAATTCAATACAATAATCGTTACCATTTACCATTTGTTAACCATTAGCTTGCTTGGCGAATTGGTTACCTATTGTTATCATCAATCATTTGAGTTAAAATGGAGTTTATGAAAGTATTGTTCCACAATCTAAAACTATTTGTATTGGTACTTACCTATGTAGGTCTTTAAGTTTGAACCTATGACACAAAGTTCTTTTTTTATTTGATATATCAGACTAATGGAAAGGCATAACAGCCGAGGAAGAGAAAACACACCATACGGTCCAGTTTTCGGTCCACTTTTTCGGACTTTTCAGGTTGTTTGGTTGGAAATTGTCACAGTAAAATCCATTGCAAGTACTGATTTGGACCAGATGAAGTAAAATAGTTTTAATAATGCAATTTATGTTTTTGGAAATGATATTTGTGTTTCATAGATAAAGAGCAACTAAGTATACCATAGATGGGAGGGGCATCATCTTGTTGGCACATAATCCATGGAACACTAAGATTTTGGGTAACAATAATTTTTGTACACCATTCGATATATTTTTTCCCTGATGCTCCATAACCTTTCATGATATTTCCATATTCATTCTCGATCTGCAAGTTTTTTTAAATTACAATGAAAATTCCTGGAGACATTATCTAATAAAACTGAACCAAAAATATGTTGTTGGGAATTATTCGAAAACTTGAGCCATTATAATGGGGCTTCCCTGTGGTGCAAGCAACTTAGCAGTTTTAACCATGCTGACTGTTAAAGTAAACAAAACCTGAAACTTTTAAGAAAAGAATACAAAGATTTTTTTCATTCAATCAAGACTCCCCGAATACAAACACAATACCAGTATTTAAACACATTTACAAGAACTAACTAACTAACAGTCTGCAACTAACAATAACTGCTGTAACTGCAGCTAAACTATTGTTGTAACTGCAGCTCAACTGTTGCTGTAACTGCAGCTCAACTGACTTGACTTGATACTCTATCATTCCCTTGGTTTTCTAACCTTCCTTTATTAAGCTCATTGCTAGACAAAACACGAAAAGCAGTTCGAAAAGATGCAAATTGCTTAGGTGTAATTGGTTTGTTGAGAACATCAAATATTTGCTCTATAGAGGGGACAAAATTAACCTGCAACGTACCATCAAGAACCTTCTCTCGAATAAAATGATAATCAATCTCTACATGCTTTACTCTAGCATGGTGCGTAGGATTGGCTGCCATTGATACGGTTGATGTGTTGTCACACCACACAACAGGTGTCTGCTCCACTAAAACTCCCATTTCAGTCAACAATTGCTTCACCTAGAGGAGTTCTGAAACACAATTCACCAAGTTCCTATATTCAGCCTCTGAGGATGAACGTGACACAACAACCTGCTTCTTGGAACACCAAGCTACAGGAGTAAAACCAAGAAACACCACATAACCAGATGTAGACCTTCGATCTTCAATAGATGAAGCCCAGTCAGCATCAGAATAACAAACCAACTGACACTATCCCTTAGCAGTAACCAAGCCATGATATATAGTGCCAATCAGATACCTTAACACACGTTTAACAGCTTTCCAATGCAATTCAGTAGGAGCATTCATATACTGACTTAATTTATTAACACAAAAGGATAAGTCAGACCAGGTAATGCAGGCATACTGAAGCATTCCAACCACACTACGATACAAATGAATGTTAGCAAACGAAAAACTCTCATCTGAAGCAATAAGCTTTTGTATGCCTACCTTAGGTGTAGGTGTGGCTACTGCACCAAGCATCTCAGTCTTTTGAAGTAGATCAGTGAAATACTTCTTCTGAGTAAGCAAAATCCCATAAGGTGTATGTTGAACTTCTATCCCCAAGAAAAAATTCAGTTGCCCCATGTCCTTGAGAGCAAACTTACTGTGTAGCTGAAGCACAACTTTGTCAATTTCAGCTAGTGAGCTACCAGTCAACACAATATCATCAACATAGGCCATGAGAAACAATTGACTATTTGTAAATGACCGAATGAACAAAGAAGGGTTAGCCTTCGAAGCACAAAAACCCAGCTGATCAACCAAGAACTATCTCAGCATGTGAAACCAAGCTCGATGAGCTTGTTTAAGGCCATACAATGCTTTCTTCAGTTTGAAGACAATCTTTTGATCAGTGCTATTGGAAATTTCAAAACCAGATGGCTGCTCCATATATATTTCTTCATCTAACTTTCCATTGAGAAAAGCGTTGTTGATATCCACTTGTCTCAACGGCCATTGCTTCATAACAACAATGGTAAGCATAGTTCTGATGGTAGTTGGTCGAACAATTGGACTGAATGTATTTCTGAAATCAGTCTTAACTTGTTGAGAAAACCCATTTGCCACCAATCGAGCTTTATACTTATTAATAGACCTATCAGCCTTCTTCTTCACCTTAAATAACCATTTGCATCCTATGGCTTTGCGACCAGGAGGCAAGGGACAAAGACTCCATATGCCATTATTTACAAGTGCTTGCAACTTAGCATACACAGCTTCCTTCTACTGATTTTCACTCATGGCTTGATGTATATCAACAGGAGTGTTATCAGACAAACTAACTGCCTTAGTCAAATAAGCTTTTGGTTTAAAAATGCCAGCTTTACTTCTAGTTATCATGTTATGGGTATTTAGAGCATTATGTGGCTGAGGTGATACTAAGTTAGAAGCTGGTTGTTGTAAAATAGGAAAATCAACAGCAGTAGGTAAATTAGACACAGACCTATCATTTGGTAAAGATTCTATAGGTAAAGAGTTGTTGCTAGTGCTATTAGACAAAGGAACTAATAAATTTTCTGATGGCATTGAGGATTGGACATCAGGAATGGATTTATCAATAGTAGCTACAGGAGCTAGCACTAGTAATTTTGAGCTGGACTGCATACATGAAGTGGGCTGACTGTTGACTTTAATATTGGTTTTATAGGGGAATGTATCCTCATGGAAAAGAACATGACGAGAAATATATATCCTACCTGTCATATCTTGACATTTGTAACCTTTTTGACTTGGAGAATATTCAAGAAAGACACATGGGGTAGACCTGAACTGAAGTTTATGACTATTATATGGTCTTAGATTGGGAAAACATAAGCAGCCAAAGACTCTTAGAAACTGATAATCTGGTTTTTCATGGAAAAGTTTTTCATAAGGAGAGATATTACCTAAGGAAGCAGAAGGCAGTTTATTTATCAGAAACACTGAACTGTTGAACGCATCACTCCATTGTGACAAAGGCATTGAAGCATGTGCTAGCATGGAAAACCCGGTTTCTACTATCTGCCTATGCTTGCATTCTACCAAACTATTTTGCTCAGATGTGTAAGGACATGTTATATGATGCTGAATTTCATGCTGAGCCAAATAGTGTCTCAACACTTGAAACTCTCCACCATTATCAAATTGTAAGGTCTTCATTTTACAACCTAAAGATCTCTCAGCCTGTTTGTGAAAAATAGGAAAAACAGTAATCACCTCCGACTTCTTTTTCAAAAAATAAATCCACGTGTACCGAGTATAAGCATCAGTGAATGCTACATAGTACTGAAAACCATTAGAGTAAATAGGAGCAGGCCCTCACACATCAGTAAACACAAGTTGCAACGGTGCATTATACTGAGAAACAGACTTGCAAAAAGGCAATTTGTGTGTCTTTCCTAAATGACAAACAACACATACTATATCTTCTTTATTAGAAGAGACCAACATGTTACAATACCTTAAAGCTTTTTCAAGAGTAGCTTTACAAGGATGACCCAGCCGTGAATGCCAAGTTCTCCAAGATACAGCAGACTGAGCTAGAAGACACTGAGCAGATTGAGTAGGCAACAACTTTCTAGATTGAGCAGACAGATTCGGTCGATAAAGTCCATTGTGCACTGACCCCTGAAGCAAGACCTCTTTTGTGTTGAGATCACGCACTTGACACTGTGTAGGAAGAAACTCAAATATCACTTTATTATCCTTCGTAAACTTAGACACGGACAAAAGGTTTTTGGTTATGCCCGGTACAAACAACAATGAACGCATTACCAATGGTCTTGAACGTGTAAGCAAAAATGACTGACCAGTAGCCATGACAGGTAAAGAATTACCCTTGCCAACATATACTTTACCTGGACCATTACAAGATGTATTATCACCTACAGTTGTAACAGAGTGAGTGAGATGATGCGTGGCTCTTGAGTCGGGGTACCAAGCATTATCACTGATTATTTCTGGTGTTGCAAGACAGACTTGAGGTGATTGAGAACTTGACACAGGCTGTTGGCAATTCACAGTAAAACAATTTACCCAACCAGAAGCTGATAAAGGTGAAAACATCTAACTTGATTGAGGGTTAGACAGAACAAGTGATGGCACCCAAGAAACCCCATTTCCAAGTGTGCACACATTTTCCTGTGCAGGTGGCCTATAACCTGCACCTTTGAAAGAAGCATCAAATCTATAAAAACACCTATCAAGAAGTTGTCTCATCTTACCACACAACTGACATTGAATACGTGTTGAAGTTACGCCCACGCTCATGACCTCTAAAACCAAAACCAACAGAAGGCCTAATGATGGTGTAGCATTAGACTCCATTTGCTGATGTGTAACCACATTTACTGAACTAGGAATCTCTAACACTGTAACATGCATCCTTGCTTCAACATCAAGAAGCAGAGTAGTTACTCCATGAACCTCATATGGCGTTTGACTTGTTGTAATGAATGTAACAATAGATTTATACTCTGGTGGCAAACCATTAAGTATTGCTGTGACATGTTCATGCTCGCTAATAACCTCCCCATAATTAGCAAAACTGTCACGAAAACTTTTAACCTTCAGCAGAAAATCTTTCATAGACATGTCACCCTTTCTTTGAGCATGCAAGGCCCTCCTATAAAACATCATTTTAGAAGTAGTTTTACCTCCATACAGATTTGTGAGAGCAACCCAAATTTGTGCACTAGTGTCCATACCAATGAGATGCGGAAGAACACTCTGACTATCCGAGGATAACAACCACGATGCAAGAGCACTATCTTGCTGCTCAAAACGCTCAAACTCAGGATTTTCTTGAGAGCTTCCATTTTCTCCAGTAACAAATCGAGAAGGAGGAACGGTATCTGAATCAAGAAAATACTGCAATTTGTACGTTTTAATCGCTAACAACACCTGTTGACGCCATAGCAAAAAATTATTATCATCAAGTAACACACTTATTTTCTTGGTAGAGAAAAACCTACCATCAACAATCCCATCATTGAGACTGGAAGCAGCTGGTGTAGTAGATTGCACAGATGTATTCGAATTAAGAGCCATGAGAAAGCAAACAACATACAAAACTTTCCAGAATCACCTAGCAACTGATACATGTTAAAGTAAACAAAACCTGGAACTTTTAAGAAAAGAATATAAAGATTTTTTTTTCATTCAATCAAGACTCCCCTGATACAAGCACAATACAAGTATTTAAACACATTTACAAGAATTAACTAACTAACAGCCTGCAACTAATAATAACTGCTATAACTGCAGCTCAACTGTTGTTGTAACTGCAGCTCAACTGACTTGACTTGATACTCTATCACTGACTATCTTGGTTGTAAAAGTTTCCATTTCTTTGTGTATTTCAAGATTATTTTTTTTCAAATACGATTAGAATCCAACTCAAATCTATTCGGTTTATGAGTTAATAATAGTAAGTATCGTAATAACAATATATGGCATTTTTAATTACAGGCATGTCAATCGTCTAACAGGAACCAAAACAAATTAGTAAACTTCATCAATAGTACATTCATTTTTTTTGGGGATAATTGTTATTCGAACAAGTTATTCTTGAAAAAGGTATCACAACTTAGGGTATTATTAACCTTGCAAGCCCGAGGAAAGTAAATACATTCCATTTCCCATTGTGTATTGTGTTCTGTGAATCTAATTGACTTTAATTTTAGGCTTAACTCATAATTTAGCTCTTAAAGCGTATCCGTTTTCTTATTTCGATACTTTAATTTTTTTATTTTAATTTGATATTTTAAAAATACTCAAATTTTAATTTGATACCTAAAATATGCATTTTAGTACATTCAAATTTTAGGTTTTTATGCATTTTAGTACCTATGGTTGTGTTTTTTTCTTTGAAAACAATTCGTGTATTGAATATTAGTTTGATTAGTATGAATATTATTATCAACATAGAAAAATGTGAGTTGAAATTTGCTAAAATGCGTTTATAAAAAATAATTTTATAATCATTAAAATATAGTTGTTAATTAAAAACATTATTTTTATTTCAATAATTATGATTCTGTAATTTTTTTTACGTTAAAATATGTAAGTTTTTTTTACCCGAGTTTAATGCCTATTTTCATTGTTGATGAATATAATTTACTCCCAACAACTTGTTTGTAATTCCATCAAATTAAAGTATAATCAAAGAACACAATAGTTTTTACAGCCTCTACTTACGATAAATGTGCAAATTTAAAATTATGGAATTTTAATTTTCATTTCCTCGTTCCAGAAGTCTGTGTTTTCAGGTGCTCTTTGTGTGTGCGATATTAGCTATTCATATCCTTAACCTGGTGTCTTGTTGGGTTTAAACTTAGTTTAACCCGTTTCACTCCTAATCCACTCACTGGCGAGTGAGGCGCGTGATTATCAATTTTTGTCCGATATTCTAGAAGGCTCTTATCAAATAAATAAAACCCATTTGAACACATCTAGGGTTTTATCTTCTTTCTAAGACTGATCCAATTTCAAGCAACCAAACCAAACAACCCCTTATCCTTTTCCATCTCTTTCAAAGGTATTTTCTTTTTACATATATGGGTTTTTATTCCTAAGACTCATTGATTTGCAAGGGATGATTTTTCTTTGATTTTTGTGAAATTTGATTACAGAAATGGCTACATCTCAGCTAACAGCGTCGTCAGTGACAGCATCAGCTAGGAACTTGGCTTCATTGCAAGGGCTTAGGCTGTCCGCTGTGAAATTCTCTTCCTTTGGAACATTAAAGCCTGGGGCTTTGACCAACAGGTCCTTCAAAGGTTTGGTTGTTAAAGCGGCTACCGTTGTTGCCCCTAAGGTGTTTCTTCTTATTACTTTTTTATAATTATTGGTGTTATCGCTGCTTTGTTGTTGAGTAAACTAGCTTTTTTTGGGTATTGTTTTTCTTTCATGTTTACCTGTTTGCTGAATCTTTTCACTTATCGAAACTTGACCTGTTGGGGCGACAGTGAATGTTTTTTCTGTTTTGAACATGTTTTAAATGTATGAGACCTGACATGAATTGGTTGCTATTGGCTTATTGGAACTCCAAAAATAAGATCAATTTGCTACAATTATTGTAGCAAAGCCAATCGTCTCCATGGATTCATCTCCTTGTATGTTCACTGCTTCTGCTTACATAAAACGATCTTATTGCCCTATGCAGTACACTTCAGTTAAGCCATTGGGTGACAGAGTGTTGGTGAAGATCAAAGAAACAGAGGAGAAGACTGAGGGTGGCATTTTGCTTCCAACAATTGCTCAATCAAAGCCTCAAGGAGGGGAGGTGGTTGCTGTTGGTGAAGGGAAGACAATTGGGAAGACCAAATTGGAAAGTTCTGTGAAGGTGAATTTCATGGATTAAATATTCTTCTCAGTTCTTTTCCATTTCTTGCTCCACTATTGTACTTCAACAATGCCATGGTTGTGTAGACTGGTGCTCAGGTCATATATTCCAAGTATGCTGGGACGGAGGTCGAGTTCAATGGTGCAAATCATCTCCTCCTAAAAGAGGATGACATTGTTGGACTTCTTGAGACCGATGACATAAAAGATCTCAAACCTCTGAACGACAGAGTTTTCATTAAGGTTCGCTTCCTTCCGAAACCTGTATATTTGGTTGCCACTGCAATGTTCTGTTGAAGTTTTGATCACCATTCACAAGACAGTGAGTCTCGCATGTCTGAATGGTGATGATTTAGTGTATTGAGAAGTAATAGATGAAAGAAGTAGAAAAGGGGCTGGATATTAATATGGACTTATGATGGTACCTGATGGTGCGTTTGAATACTGTTGCAGGTTTCCGAAGCTGAGGAGAAAACCGCTGGAGGTTTGTTGCTGACCGAGGCAACCAAAGAAAAACCTTCCATTGGCACGGTGAGTAACAGTTAATCAAGTATTTTGGAGGAGGGTATAGAGCTTTCGGCTGTGGTGTTGCAAAATATATTTACTTAATTACACGCATTAAATGAAAACAGGTGATAGCTGTTGGACCCGGTACTTTAGATGAGGAAGGTAACCTAAAGCCGCTATCCGTCTCGCCTGGAAACACCGTCCTGTATTCAAAGTATGCCGGGAATGCCTTCAAGGGCAATGACGGTGTTAACTATATTGCTCTGAGAGCATCTGAAGTAATGGCTGTGCTCTCTTAGTTGTGTAATAAGGTTTGGTTTTAGGTTTTGAGGTTAAAACTGGATTGAATGGATGAGCTGCCACTGAGCTCAAGGATTTTGTAATTTTTTTCCTTAAATATAAATGGATGCAGCATTTGGTAAAAAATTAAGTCATGGGACAGGGTTTGAGAATCCCTTGCTTATTGCTGTTTCTTATCACGTTGGAAAGCTCATGGACTTGCAGAAGCGTGTCAGATATGGTGTAACTGGTTATTCACCCAGGGCAGAGGAAAACATAGCTCCTTTCCATCTCCGGCTGTAGAGCGCCATGAGCTTATTGAGGCATCTTGTTAGGTTGCTACTCAGCATTGATCATCAAATAAAAAAAAAAGCTTAAATACGTATATTATATGGTTGAAGCTTTTTGCGTATTCTCCAGGAGAGAATCTAAAATTAAATGAGTTAGATTTTCACAGTTAACCAGAATATGCCTTGCAGATTTGGTTATTTGAATTTAGTACATCCATACCCGTAATTAAAAACTATTCTAACTCATAGGATTCCTTAATTTTTAATTTCAACAGATGGGATCGGGATCATCCTCTTTAGATTAGTACACATTCCGGGTTAGGTGGAGTAGATAATTCATTTTAGGATAAACTGCATACCTGGTAATCTAATTTTCATAAAATTTTATTTTGAGAATCGAAAATAAATAAAAATATTTGTAAATTCATCATCCATTTTTACTTTAGTGGCATAATTGTAATATGTTCATATCTTGATTACTCATCCTTAATTTAATGTTATTTTAGCGACTCAATTTTAATAAGTTTTCTCATATATATTAAACTTTTCCAGTAAAAAAAGGATACGAGGTTTTATTTATTATCAGTAGTACATAAAATATGTATTTTTCTATGAAGTTTGCAAATATTATATTGAAATTATGATAATAAATACATGTTGAAAATATTATATTGAATTATGATAAACTAAAGAAATTAAATTTAAAATATTACATTAAAAAAATTAGAATAAATAAATATGTGAATGTTTTATTGTAAAATTTTGTAAAGCATTTATAATTAATAGTAACAAAAAATCATTATATTTTTTAGTCAAAAGGAACTGATATTCATTTAAAGCAGCGCAAGGCTCAAGAGAGTCGCCTTCAATGACGACCCTATGAAAACCCATTTCAGACGCAAATAAAACTGCTCTCTCGCATGCTCTGGCCTCTGCAACAAAAACGTCCCCCACACCACGATATGGGTAAGAACAAGCACCCATTATTTCCCCTTTTTCATTTCTTGCAATGACTGCAGTAAAAGTCGTCGATGTGTTTTTTTGGTACGAAGCATCGAAGTTTAGTTTAATAATAACTGTTTCAGGAGGTCGCCACGTCTCATTAATTCTTGGTAGACTAACTGGAATGACTGGTTGAACTGTGCTAATCTCTTTGATGTACCCCTAAAAAAAACCCACTAGATCTTGTATGGTATCTTTAACTCCACAATATAGTGCCCAATAAGAGATACCATCAATTGTCTTATCTGAATGTCCACAGAAATGAAAGCTTTTACTAACCAATTTCTGTATTCCAAGGTATCTGATGGTGGAGCGTGCGAAAGACCTAGATGTTGCCAGGCTTGTTGTAGATCTGGACAGATCCAAACAAGATGTTCTAGGGTTTCTGGAGATTGTTTGCATAAGGGGCAAGTGACATCAATAGGGAGTCTCCTTTTAGCTAAATTAGTGTAGTGAGGAAGGAAATCATTCACTAGTTTCCAGAAATGTATTTTGATCTTTGCTTGTATTTGTAAGTCCCATAGTTTTTTTGTAAATAACACTTAGACCCCTCACTGTATCCCTCCTATCATTCACTGCAGTAGCGTGTAGGGATCTGTAGCCACTCTTCACTGAATATTCTACTGTCAAATCATATCTCCACACTAAAGAACTGATCTGTACCCAACTCTTTGTTATCAACTACGCTACTGTTGTATATCTGATGTTAATACTTTGTACTGACACTATGCTTTTTCCAGTACCAGGCAACTGGGGTCGTTCCATATATTCACCGCCTCTCCATTATCGATATGCCATATGAGACTATCATCAAATACATCTTTCGTGTTGCAGATATTGCACCAGGTAAAAGAAGGGTAAGAACTTACTTTAGCTTCAAGCACATTCAAAAAAGGATAAGAACGGGCTTTAAACACTTTTTCTAATAAAGAGGTTGGGTTGTGTTAAAAGACATTGTTAGATGTTAATTATTTGATTAATTGTAAATGTTAGTTAGATTAGTTAGCAGAGTAGTTAGATTGTTATAGTGTATATAATTACTTGTATTTTTTTTTTGAGATACAGATCAATAGAAGCATAAAAAATTTTCATATTTTTCTTTCAATTTTCTATACTCAATATAGTATCAAGAGCTTTTTTTCTTGGGGCCTGTGTTTGTTTGGGTTTGTGAAATCTATTTTATTGAGTTTTTTTCAGTCACGTTCCTTCTTTTTCTTTGAATTTTTTCTTGTTTTCCCCAAATTGAAAGAGTTAGGTTTCTGTTGCAATCAAAATATCGTCGGCGATGCATGAGATTGACTTCAATCATCCACTTTTCTTGCATCCGTCAAATATGTCGGGGACGTTATTGGTTACTCATCAGCTTACAGGTCTAAAAAATTACAGTATTTGGAGTCGGTCTATGAGGATTGCACTTTTGGCGAAGAATAAGCTAGGATTTGTTGACGGAGATTGCAAGGAGTCTTGTGATGTTTCTTTGCACTCATAGTGGGAGCGTTGTAATGCAATTGTCCTTTCATGGATACTCAACATTGTGAGTAAGGATTTATTCGCGGGAATTGTTTTTACTTCTGATGTTTCACTTGCTTGGAAGGATTTACGGGACCAATTTGATAAGGTTGATGGCTCTCGGATTTATTTTCTTCATCGAGAAATTGCCACGCTGGTTCAAAGAGATGTTGCGGTGTCAAGATATTACACTCGGCTCAAGCTACTTTAGGATGAGTATGGATCACTTGTTCCTTTCTCATCTTATCAGTGTGAAGCTTCGCAACAGAATTTTGAACATCTGGTTCAACAAAAGCTTTTCTAATTTTTTATGGGGTTGAATGAAACTTACTCTGCCATTAGGAGCCAAATTCTATTGATGCAGCCTCTTCCTTCAGTTAATAAAGCGTATTCCATGATTCTTCAAGAAGAATCACAGAGGATGCATCTTTCTGGTTTTACTCCTTATTCAGAATCAACGGTGCTTTATTCATAAGCTGCTGATCGTCGTCATTTCAATGGAGTATGTGATTACTGTAAAATCAAGGGACACAAGCGAGAAAGTTGTTACTGTCTCATAGGATTTCCTCCAGATTATAAGTTCACCAAGAAGAAGGGAACCTAGGTAGCAATGATGGTTGCTGATCTTGAGCAGGTCGCGGATTTTGAAAATTCTAAGTCTTTCAAAAGGTTCCTTTGCTAGTTCTCAGTCATCAATTCATGAAGGGGCTCTTGTTTTCGCTCGTGAGCAATATAACCAAATACTGGAATTGCTTCAAAAGGCTCCTGCAACTGATACAGTTGTGAACATGGCAGGTATAAATGCTAGTGATACAAATTTTACTAATGGATCTATTTCCTGGGTTATAGATACAGGTGTAACAGATCATATTGTGTCTGATTTCAAAAGTCTGCATTCTCCAAAATCATGTGCTACACATTCACGTTTTGTCCATCTACCAAATGGTAAAAATGTTCTTATAACTCATATTGGTTCTTGTCCTTTAAGTCCTTCTATTTCACTTCACAATGTGTTGTTTGTACCCCATTTTAGTCAAAGTTTGTTGTCTGTTTCCAAACTCACCCGTGATCATAACTGTTTTATCACCTTCTATCCTGATTTTTGCATTCTACAGGATCTTGCAATTGGAAGGATGAAGGGGATTGGTAAATAGCGCAAGGGATTATACATTTTTGAATCCACTGGCTTACACTCTGGTATTTCTGCAGTTTCTTGTAATTCTGTTTTACCTTCTAATCTGTCATATGTTGAAAATTCTGTTTCATGTATGACATCTACTACTAATAAAGATACCCATATTTGGCATGCACGTCTTGGACATGCTTCTACTTCTACTATGCATAAACTTTCTTTTCTGATTGGTGTTGATATTGAGTACAAGACAAATATTCATGATTGCTCTATATACCCTTTAGCCAAGCAAACTTATTTAGCCATTCCCTGTTAGCTTATCTTAGTCTAGTAAACCGTTTGAGTTGCTTCATTTAGACCTTTGGGGACCTTACCGAGTGTCCACTCATACAGGTTGTAGATTCTTCCTTACTATAGTTGATGGCTATACTCGTATGACTTGGATTTTTTTGTTAAAACTCAAAAGTGATACTCTTCTAGTTCTCAAAAAATTCTTTACCTATGTTAGGACACAGTTTGATTCTAAAATTAGGATTGTTAGGACAGATAATGGGACTGAGTTTTTCAACAATGAGTGCACTGTCTTCTTTTCTTCTGTAGGGGTTTTGCACCAAGGTACATGTCCTTACACTCCTCAACAAAATAAGGTAGTTGAATGTAAGCATAGGCATATTTTAGAGATGGCTAGAGCCCTTAAGTTTCAATCTAAAGTGCCTTCGAAATTTTTGGGGGAATGTGTCTCTACAGCTTGTTACATTATCAACAGGTTACCAACTTCCTTGTTTAACTGGAAATCACCCTTTGAGGCACTCTATAAAAAGGTTCCTAATCTTTCTCATTTGAGAGTGTTTGGCTGTCTAGGGTATGCTACCAATATCGTCCATCCTGATAAATTTGCAGCTAGGGCTATTCCATCAGTATTTTTAGGATACTCTAGCACCTAAAAAGGTTACATTATGTTCAATCTTGGTTCTAAAACCTTCTTTGTCAGCGGAGACGTAATTTTTCATGAGTCCATTTTTCCTTTCTCTTTTCCACAGCCCACAAATACACGTTCTTTTTTCCCTGACCAACCTCATATTTTGGATTCTGATTTTTTAGTTCTTGTTCCCAATACAGTAAATGCACCAATTATACCCATTGAGTCAAATACAAATACTTAAACACATGGTTCAGATACACCTATTATTCCAACAACATTGACAGATTCTTCTACTGAACCATTATCTCATCCTATTCCATCACCTTTTGTTCCTCCTGTTCCATTAAGACAATCTACACGTGTTACTAAACCACCTAATTGGTTGAAGGATTTTGTCTGCTCTTGTCAATCCACTTCTCCTCCAGAGACATTTCATTCTTCTGGTCAGTATCCCATTTTCAGTTCCATTTTCTATTCCCATTTGCCTTTACATACTCAAGTGTTTATTTCTGCTTCTTCTAAGTTTCTTGAACCCACAACTTACCATGAAGCTGTCAAAAATTCACTTTGGGTGCAAGCCATGAATGAGGAGATTCAGGCTCTTGAGGCAAACAGAACTTGGTTCGTTATACCTTTGCCTCCAGGAAAAGTTCCAATTGGCTGCAAATGGGTCTTTAAAATAAAGTATACGGCGTCGGGTGAAGTGGAAAGATATAAAGCCCGTCTTATAGCCAAGGGTTACAGTAAAAAAGAATGAGTAAATTTTGTGGATACCTTTTCGCCTGTAGCAAAAATCACTATTGTTCGGTTCATTCTTGCTTTAACCTCTATCTTTGCTTGGCCTTTATGTCAAATGGATGTGTATAATGCTTTTTTACAAGGTGACCTCCATGAAGATGTGTATATGGAGCTTTCAACAGGTTTTTGCAGCCAAGGGGAGATGGTTTGTAGGCTGCAGAAGTCATTGTATGGGTTGAGACAAGCCTCTAGGCAATGGAATGCTAAGCTGACAGAGCCCTTGTTATCTGTTGGCTATAGCCAGAGGAAGTATGATTACTCTCTGTTCACAAAGAAACAAGGTTCCAAGTTAGTCATTTTGTTAGTATATATGGATGATTTACTGATTACAGTGAGTGATTGTGGAATGATAAAGGAATTAAAAGAGATTCTTCACAAGAACTTCAAAATGAAGGGTATTTAGCAACATGAGTTACTCTTATCCAAGTTGGGGGTTAAAGATGTTTTTCACTTACCAACTTGAGGGGGAGTGTTAGAAGTTAATTATTTGATTAATTGTAAATGTTAGTTAGACTTCAATTAGATTAGTTAGCAGAGTAGTTAGATTGTTATAGTGTATATAATTACTTTGCTTGTAATCTTTTTTTGAGATATACAGATCAATAGAAGCATAAAATTTTTTCATATTTTTCTTTCAATTTTCTATTCTCAATAGACATCAAATCTATTTAGCTAGTAACGCTTTACGGGGCAGCGAAAAAAATAATTTGACAATCACATTCAGGGATTTATGTGCAAAGAATGAATCATGATGAGTAGTGTACGAAAACGATTACTTTTAATTGTTTGAAAGGTGATTATTGTGAATCGGATTGTAGAATTGTATGTCAACTTAAGTTGCCACACAATGTTTTGATTTTTATGTAATCCATCCAATGTGATAACTAAAGATAAATTATTTTTTAAGCTTTTCGGAAAATATTTTTCTTGATGATTGTTAGATTTTTTTTTACTAATATTCAAACCCTAAACTATTTTGTTATATATTTTTTATTTAATATTTTATTAAAATGAAATTATTCTTTTAGAGAAATATATAGAAAGTTATTAAAATATTATATTTTTTTCAAAAGGATATTAATATTCATGTTTTAATATTTAACGAAATTATTATAATTAATAAGTATAATTATGTTAAATTATATTTAGTAAATATTAAATTTTTATATGAATCAAATTTATTTATTAATATTAATTATGTTATTTATTTGTGTACAATAAGTTTATACACATATTGTGTTTAATATTTAACTATCAAATTAAATTAAATTAATAATTAAACATAACATTAATTGTGTATGAATTTTGTTTGTTTCAATCATAGGGTGTGATTTTATAGGTTCTTGTAATATTAATAATAATATTAGAATGATTTTAATATTATAAATAATAAGTGGTATTTAGCAATGCGTCATTGTTATTTAAATTATAAGAAGTCATGATTTGATATAATATTTTTATGATTAACTTTTCATATATCAATTTTTTTTTTTATATCTATTTATAGAATAATTAATTATGGTGGATGTTTGGTTGTATCAAAATATATGATTTACAATGTAAGGATAATAATGATCTCAAGTTTGAGAATTGTATACATAGTAATCAGTATGAGTAATATTGTGACTACTATATGATAATCCAAGAAACATACTCATAGCAAGTCAGTTCAATATGTGATTCTTTAACACAGATATTCATGTATTGATTTTGACATCTCATGTCAATGACATCACTTTGTCATTAATAAATTACATGTTAGTTTTAATGCATTATTGTTGTTCAAGCTCACGATAATATTTGATTAAAGATTTTTTAAGAATAATCATATTATTTTTAGGACATTATTATAAAAAATTTATTTATATACATAGAAAAGAAACTGAAATGATAATTGCAATGTCTTATATTAATAAGTGAGGTAAAACAAATATGTTATTAAAATCATCTTATGATTGTTTTTTGGACATACTTTAACAGTTATCATCCGAGAAAAACAAATGATTAATTGTTAAGTCCACCCTTCCAATTTGGACACCTTTCATGCGGCCTGTATGCTTAGAAACATTCAACAAAGTTGAAAACCCTTCAACACATGAGAGAAAGAGGTATGGGCTCAAAGGGTCACTTTGCCTCAAACCTTTGGAAGGGAAAATTTCATTGATGTCATCGTTCACTCCAATAGTATAAGAAACTGTGCACACAGCATAACTAAAGCAATCTAATCAGCATGAAATCATAATCTACTCATCATCCCTGACAAGAAGTTCCATTCAACGCGATCATATGCTTTACTCATATCGAGTTTAAGCGCAAAGTTGTCATTTCGCCCTTTTTTTCATCTTAAAAACATGTAACACCTCATAAGCAAAAAAAAACGTTGTTTGAGATCTGTCTACCTGGGATAAAAGCTCTTTGAACTTTGTCAATACAAAACTCTAGAACTACACTCATGCGTGCCATAATTACTTTTGCTACAATCTTATAAAGGACGTTACATAAACTTATAACCCGGAACATTTGATATTCTTGGGCTTATCAACTTTTGGGATCAGAATAATACGAGTAATATTGATGTCACCCATTTTAGTTTGACCATGCAAAATAGACAAACAGTATTTAGAAATGTGCGAGGCAATAGTATACCAATACCTTTGGTAGAAGAGTGTTGGATAACCATATATTCCTGGTGCTTTGAAGGGTGCCATAGATTTAACAGTCTTCCAAATTTCTTCTTCTGTGAAGGGATTTAACAATTCGTCATTCATAGTTGTGGTAACACGCGTCTCTACAAGCCTAAAAAATTGATCATCGTCGCTTGCATCAAAGGCCGTGAAAAGGCTTTAAAAATACGAGGAAGCAATCTTCAATAATTCCTTACCATTCGAAATCCATGTGCCCTATCATTTTCCATTCCCTTATTTCTTTTTCGATTATGCCTACCCAGCGCCATTTTATGGAAAAAGAAACTGGTATTTATGTCTTCATGTTGCAACTAATTTACCCGAGCCCGCTGCTCCCAAAAAAGCTCTCCTTTGTTAGCCTAGAGATTGAGGTTGACCTGTATGTCAATGATTTCAACCAGGACTTCATCGATTGGAATTTGATTATAAAGTTCTTGAAGTCTTTTTTCAAAATTCTTACAGTTCTTTTTCGTCTCCTGTTTTTTGATTTATAGTTCCACCGAGTTAGATGTCAGCTTAGATGCGTCAGTTTGCTTGGAATACTATCATCTGCAATCGACCAACCCTTTTTAACCTCCTCATCAAACGAATTTTACAAGAACCATTTAAACTCAAATCGAAATTTATGTGAGGATGCTGTAGTTCGACTTCTCGATCTTCCTTGTGTATCAATTAAAATCGAGCAGTGGTCTGAAAAGGAATGAGTTAAATGCTCCACCAAAAAATTTGGAAAAAGATACCACCAATTTAGAGTCGCAACCCCTCGATCTAACCTCTCCCGAATCCAAGTGGATGAAAACTTGCCTCGTTCCTAAGTGTACCATCTTCCAGTAAAGCCCGAGTCACATAAACCACAATCCTCTAAAGTCGAGTCAAAATTTGCCATTTGTTTTTTAGATCGAAGACGAGCACTTCTTTTTCTCAAAAGAAAAAGGATCTCATTGAAATCTTCAACTACCAACCATGGGCCATCAAATCTGCCATTTAGATGTCGAAGCAAACCCTATGATGAACTTCCATTATGTTCTTTCGGGCACCCATAAAACTCGGTTAATCTTCATGTTTCATCATTGTCACTGTCATGTATATCAACATCAATACGGTGCTGCAAAAAACTTCTGAGAGACATCAAGGAATTCCCCTTTAAACCCAACGACAAACCTCCTTTAGAACCATCTGATCCAACATCAATTTCGTTCCTAAAACCACATTTTTTTCGCACGGCTTCCATTCTTGTCGAACTTAGTTTTGTTTCCGTAAGAATCAAAATTCGGGGATTAAAGGCTCTCAACTTATTCCTAAGTCGATTAAATGTCCGCGATCTTCCCAAACCCCGAACATTCCAACTTATAATCTTCATTGCAGCCGATTGCTCTGTCCAGTAGAGCCAATCGATTTCTCTTCGTTGTTTCCATGCCCAAAGTTCCCAGGTAGCAATAAAACCTCTCTTGTAACTCGTCGCTTTTTCCCTTCAACTGCATGTAACGGTTCGTTCTCCCCATTCAGGGAGCTTCAATCCAATTTGAATTGTTATCCATTATATTTTTGGATTGATTGAATCCTCTACTACTCGCATCTTTCCTAATTCCAAAAGGAGTGAAATTAGGATTCTGATTATAATCCCAAAAATCCTTCTCCTTATTACTCCTCAGATATTCCTTATCCCTAAAATTACGCTCATCTCCACCGCTTGCCTCATTCACCAATCGGCAAATCGAATCGTGCCTCACGTAGCCACTTACTGATAGCGGTTGTTCTCCGTCGGACCACCACTCAAAGGGATTTATCCCACTCGAAAATGATTTTTGAAGGGTCGAATCTTACTTTAAACGGGCAAAAACTCTCAGCATGGCCAAGTTTACCGCATATGAAGCAGAAAAGACTCAAGTTTTCATACTGAAACCTAGCATAAAATGTATTTTCTTTCTTCTTTTTAATGGCGGATTCAAATCAATTTTAACTTTTATCCGCAGGTACTTCTAGATTCCCATCATCGGTACCTTTGTGTCGTACTCAAGAAAAACCCACAAAAATTCACCAAATTGTTTGGCCATCTGTGACGACATCAATCCAAAGGGTAGATCGTGAATTTGGACCCAAAATTCCGATGATAATAATGAAACGTGCATCAGTTTTTCTCCCGACAGAATCTTGCTTAGAATAAGCAAATGGTAGTTAAAAAACCATGGAGTCCCCAAGAGGACTCTGTTATTGTCCACATGAATGAAGAACTGGTATAGATATCTTTTTTCACCTAGATCTGCAATACATGTTCCACCAATAGGGTACCATAAGTCTACCATAGTATCTTGCATAGATGGGAAATGAACTACACTATCTATTAGACAACGCCCCACCAAACAAAATCTGAATTCGTTATCCACTATTGAGGCATCCTCTCTAAACGCTTCCTCTTCTTCGTCCACCAGATTTAGGTTGACAAGTTCATCTTCCATTTTCACGCAAGTATCAAAAGGAGATCGAGAAGAACAGAAAGAAAAAATTTCAGAAAGAAGGAAGAAAAAAACTCGAAACTTCATGTCAAAAAACAGACTAAGAACTCATGTCAAAAGACAAACATGTAGTTGAAAAAACTTAACAAAAAAATCATTATAAAAAATAATAACAATAAGATTAATTAAAAAAAAAAAAAAAAGAGTTATAAATTGTAATACACGTATAATAATTAAGTTACATTTAAAGTAATTTATCTAATATAATTTAATTAAGCAATGAGTAAAAAGGTAATTTACAGTGAAAATAAATACTTAAAATTAGGAGTACCACGTGTCAAAAAATTGCAATATGAATATACTTGTTTATTTATAATCTTGTAAAATATAATATATTAGTTTGTATACTCGTGCGATGCACATGTTAATAGCCTTCGTCAATGTAATTGTTTTTAAAAAGAAATAAAAAAGTAATGCCAATTCCAATTTAATCTTAGCATAAAAGAATTGATTATATATATTAGTAGTATTGAAATATATGTTTTATTATGAGTTTGAAAATATTATATTAAAATGATTTTAACAAATACAGATATTAATTGTTAAAATAAATTGAAAAAATTTAGATTTAAAATATTATATTAAAAAGATTATAGTAAATAGATATATAAATGTTTTATCATAAAAAATTTACTAATAAAAATAATAATTAATAAAAAAAATTATAATTAACAGTAAAAAATAATTATTATAAAAAATAAATAACAATAAGATTAATTTAAAAAGAATCTTTTAAATTTGTAGTATATGTATAATAATTAAGTTAAGTTTAAAGTAAATTATTTAATATAATTTAAAAGGACAATGAGTAAAAAAATAATATACTTAAAATTAATAATGCACGTGTCAAAAAACTGTAATTTGAACACTTTTTTATTTAAAACATTGTAATATAATATATATGATATAAATTTCCTGATGATTCCTTTGAATAAAATCAACCAAAGTAAAAATTAAGGCTTTTAAATTAATAAATTTTGCTTTGTTATGAAATGAAATGAAAATAAATTGATAAAAGAAATATTATAAATATATTCCAATTTCAAGAAAAATTTAGAAACATAAGTTGAAAATTTGATTATTTAATGTGTCTTGAAAAAAAAATAATTTTTGAAAAACACTTTCTAAAAAATGAGTTTCTTTTGACACATCATAGACAGTCAAATGTTAGTGGTTTCCAAATTCGATTTCTCTTCTTTCTTATTTTTTATTTCAAGATTTTTTTTTATTTTTAATTAATAAATATATCATTTTATTTTTTTATTTTAATTAATAATTTTTTATTTATATAAATAAAATAATAAATTTGTAATTATATAATAAAAATGTATTTTATATATATGATTATGTTAAAAAATTAATTAATAATTCGTTTATTTATATAAATAAATTAATAAATATGTGATTATATAATGAAAATATATTTTTTATATTTATCATTATATTAAATATATATTTTTTTAAATATCAACTAATTTTTTAATATATTTTTACATATAATTTTTATATGTCAAATATTTATTTTCTCCATTTATATTGTTGGTATGGTGATTTATAATATTATAAAATCAAATAATCATTTTAAATATCATTGTTTTTTCACCTACTTTGTGAGTGGTAAATTCTAATATTATAAAATCAAATAATTATTCCAAATATCATTATTTTTAGCAAATATAATTTTTATAAGTAAAATATTTATTTTTCAATCCATATCATGAGTGTGGTAAATTTTAGTATTTTATTTTTTTCTGTATTTGAAATATTTCACATATAAAAATAATGATATCGAATAATTAATTAAAATATTTTACATATAAAAATAATAATGATGTTTGAATTAATTATTTGATTTTACAATATTAGAATTTATCATACTCACAATGTAGATGAAAAAAATATTTGACATATTAAAATTATATAAAATAATAAATAAATAAAATTAGTTGATACTCTTCAAAAATAAAATAAAATAAAATATTTTAACATAATAATGATATATATAATATTTTCATTATATAATTACATGTTTATTATTTTGTTTATACAAATAAAAGAGTTATTAATTAAAAAAATTTGATTTCTTAATATATCTATCGGAACAATATCAGTAATTAATCCTCCATATTCTGAAACAACATGAAATAAATAAAACAAATGTACTTAAGATAGGAATTCAGCTTGAGGGTTAAGGATTAAAGTAGTAACAAAAAAGGTTTAATATAATATTTGATATCAGAACTTGATATTTTTTTAATTTGATACTTAAAATTTTTTTGTTCAATTTGATACTCAAACTTGACACTTTTTTCCTAATTTGGCACCTCAACTAGACATTTTTTCTTAAGTTGGTATTTAATATTTTTTAGGGTTCAATTTGATACCTAAACTTGACTCTCTCTTTTTTAATTTGGTACCTTTTTTTATTCGATTTGGTACTTGTCAAATGTTTTACAAATTACTCTAATATACTAAAAATATTTTTATGAGGTAACAAAAATAATCAATGTATGACCGACATGTGACAGATGATATGATATTTTTTGTATTTTATATGTTCAATTTCTTTTAGTTTTATTTATTTAATAATTTTATTAACTGAAAATTAATGAATTTCTTTTAATTTGAGGTTTAAATTTTTTTTATTTAATATTAATTCATTAAGCATAATTTAATAGTTAATACGTATTTTTTAACATGATTTTTCTTTAATACTAACAATATTTTTGTAGCATAACAAAAAAATTTAACACGGTTAGTATTTTGTGTAATTTGTATAACATTTAATAAATTTATGTACCAAATTGAACTTAAAAAAAGCTTAGATATCAAATTAAAAAAAAAAAACATGATAAGTTCAGGTACCAAATTGGGCCCAATAAAAATTTAAGTATCAAATTAAGAAAAAAATGTTAAGTTCAAATATCAAATTGAATAAAAAAAAGTTTAAATACCAAATTAAAAAAATATCAAATATTTATATTAAACCTAAAAAAATATTATTATTTTTAATTGCTTTTCCCCAAACGTATTTTTACCACTAGATAATTAAAATTTCAGCACATCCCTATTTTTTTTTTCCTGAAATATACTCTTAAATTTTCCGTAAGCAACATGTCTGGAAAAAAAAATCTGCTTCATTATCAGTAACATTTAAATAAGTTAAAATATCAACTTAATGAAGTGATCAAAATTTAGAAAGTCATAAAAATTAATAATTTAATAGAAAAAAATATTTATTTATTTTAAAAGTTTGGAAACGAACATTGAACACTGCACAAAAGAATGATTCGAAAAATAATTCAGGTGCTATTTAAAAAAAAAAGAAAAAAAAATAATCAATATCATCAGCAATAATTGCAAGGCAACATAACCCATAGTTTTTCGCCACGTGCCAGAAGTTAAACGGTGATGATGAAATGGGCGAAGAATCTTTTATTGTGGGGGGGGCGCATGCGGGCCATAGCTTTCGATATCAGGTCTCAATCATTAGACAAACACGTTATAAAAGTGGTCCCACCTCAAAAGCGACCCTTTTCATAAAATCATTTTCTACATAAAAGAACTTTTATTATAAATTGGTCCCTTAACTATAACTCAATTTTCATATCTATCCTTCGATTTTTATTTTTTTTTGGTTTTTAAAGTATTAATTTTGTCTTAGTTTACCAAAAAACAGTATCATCTAATAAGAACATGCCACATGACATTTACTTATTGAATATCATTTGCCTTTCGTATAAAATGAGACAATTGATAGTTTAAATATCATTTAAAAAAGGCTTTAAGGAGTAATTTTAAATTAGAGTATAGTTTTAAGAATAAAGCCTACATAAAATAACATTAAAATTAAATAAAAGTAAGCAATTTTTGAGTCATATAATAATAATATAATTCCAAACTAAACCATGGGCGAAGTCTACCAGCCACTCCATTCCACTCCTCCATAAATTTATAGGGGCTTTTCTTCAACATTGGCTACCTCTTGTGGAGGAGAGAGAGAGAGAGAGCGCTTCAATTATCTCTCCGAATTCTCCACCTCTTAACATAGATTTTATTTGTTTTTGGGTCAAGTTATGTCAGGGAAGAGACCACGTCCGATGATGGGGAAATTGTCTGAATTATTGGTTTCCGGCAAAAAACCCGGATTTTTGGATGCTGTTGTTACAAGCCCTAGGAGTCCATTAGATTTGAAGACACCATCACCTAGAAGTTCGAAGAGATATGATGCTGGTGGGATTGGACTAGGGATCGTTGCTGCACTGGATAACAAGTGTAGTACCCATTCCTGCAGGCATACTATTTGTAGCTCGAATGGAATTGTTGTGAAATCTGGTGGGAAGAATTTAGAGATGGAAAGTTTGGAGGATTTTACCTATGTGACTACCTATGGATCTGGCAAGTCGTCTACAAAGGTGTATTATGATGGAGGTGAAGAAAGGAGAAAAAGTAACTGTGAAACCCCAGCTCCAGCACCAAGATTTGTGGAAGAGGTTGCTTACCCAACTTCAGATTTTCTCAGTTGTTGTCACCTATGCAGGAAAAAGTTGCATGGCCAAGACATTTACATGTATAGGTAAACAGACCCTTTCTCTCTTTTTTAATTACCCAGTCTCTGCTGGCTTGTTTCAACTGACCATATGGTAATCAATTACAAGAGAGAAACTGATAATTCTGTTGTTGTTAATGATGTGTGTTGTCTTCAGAGGGGAAAAAGCGTTTTGCAGTTCAGAGTGTAGGTCAACGCAAATAATGATGGATGAGAGGAAAGAACAATGCAGATCAGAAGTTTCAAGATCTGCGAAAGTCTCAACCTCCTCTTATGAGTCTGGGGATATCTTCTTCTCAACTGGGATTCTTGCAATTTAGCCTCCAATCCTCACCCACCACCTTATCAATAGGGATCTTCCTGCGTATGTAATTATGTCTATCTGAGAATACCATATACCCTTATGAGGATTAAGAATAACTTTATTAAGAATAATAAAAATATAAATTTTGGTCGTATGTATTTATATATGCTGTAACGAGAAATATTGGGTTTGATAAGAAATGAACATCCTTCCGCACTGATCTGTTTTGAAGATAAAATGAGAATGAAGATTCTGATGTTCATAATTATAAACTGAAAGCTAAAATCCATGGTCTGATGGTAGAGGTAGAAATATGAAGCTATCTCATACGCGATAATGATCACAAAAGACGTTAGTTAGCAAAGGAATGGATTTAGTACACATACAAGTTGAAGGTATAAAGTGGGGGAAAACAAAGAGAAAAATGGAAACAGCAGAAGCATCCTAGCAGTTCTCCAAATATGTGAAAGCCAAAATAGATCACGATCTCGCCATTTACTGATAGTACATAAGCTGCTGAGTTGTTGCAACGTTTTGGTATCCACCATCATGGATTGTTTGACCAGCTGCAGCCATACCCATTCCCATGGCTGCTTGCTTAAGGGCGTGCTGACCCTGTGGATGCATCATACTCATTACCTGTGCACCGCCATATTTACTGGTCGCCATATGTCGTTCATAGGCAGCCAGCTCGGCAGCTGAAAAACCAGGCATATGTGCAGCATCCGGTGGAGGCAGAGGGGCAGAGCTTGTTCCTGGTGCAGTAGGCTTGCTACCCCATGAACACTGCACCATTTAAACATTTTGTAGGTCATGGCACCAAAAGATAATAGTTGGACTAGCCATAAATATAGCAAATTTACACATCCAGCAATAACACTGGTAACAATAATTCCATACCAGGATGAATGATGCCTGGTTAATCAAAAAATAGGATGAGTATCATTGGCCACATCAAATATATCAATTAAATTATGGTAGCTGAACCAGCATTTAAGATTACACCTAAAAACTTCAAAAAAAACACCGGTGGGGTCTTGGAAAGAGCAATACCTTAATTGGTTTACCACATAGAATTCTAGCATTTCCCATCTGTATAGCTAAAGCTGCTTCAGGATGCAAACTGTATCTCACAAAACCAAAACCTTTATCTCGTTGCACGCGAACATCTTCAATAGTTCCTGCTCCAAGTGTATGGAAAAGCCTGTGGAGATCAACTGATGTAACCTGCAATTATTTATCAATGAGAACCACTACAATCATCCATCTATGAGAACCAAATACTGACATGCAAGGCTAGTCTATATTGCAAATAAAAAATTATTAAAAGTTGTAATTAACCCTAAGAATCGAAACTTCATTAATCTTTTGAGCCACATTCTGGAAGCAACTACAGTTTTACCACTCAATTCACTACCATGTGATGTGATGCTTATAAGGTTAGCATCTTGCTATTAGAAAACAGTACACCAGAAAATTTTGGGTTCATTCATTAACTATGCAGCGGGCAGGGAAACTTGGCCGTGGCAAAAGAATCTTAATTCAGCAGTAAGATTTGATGGCACCAACCTCACTATTTTACCCAGTCAAAAGTTAGGATTAAGGGGAAAACGGACAAACTTTAGATTGGAAAAAACTACTTACCTCTGGGGCAAGATTGCCCACAAAAACCGTGGTATACTGAGGATTGTTCTCTGGAGCATCATCATTAATCTTCTCTCGACCTTCTTCTGCAAGAAGCATAATGCTATATTAGCTCTACCAGAATCAAAATGACTATTTCCATGCCCTACTCCACATAATTATAGAACATTTAGACTTGAAAAGACTTAAAACAAGAACATTTAATATTTGCGGAACAAGCATTTTATGGTTTAATACTACTCTTGATAGTTAGAGATAATATAATTAATACATCAAACATACATATTGGCAGTGATGACTCCAACAAAGCCCAGAAACCAAAATGTGGAGACCATGTAGGATGAAATTATAGATGAAATGCATTCAAAATTTAGAAAGGAACACCAATTGTTATTCCAGGAAAAGAAAATGAAGGGAGAGCTAAAATAACTGATACCAGATCTCAAGTACAAGAACTATTCCAACACTGAAGGAAGGTCTTACCAGAGGTTCCATTTGTCTGCTCTACAACGCCTTTGGCATCCGAACCTGATTTGTCATCGATGGAAGTTGCAGCTTTTGCAGCCCAGTTACAGCGGATCTGTCTACTTCCAAGCCACTTCCCTACAATACACCAAAACATTATGATAGAAATTTGAAAAAGTCTTCCCAGAGTACAAAAGCCTATATCAAATAAAAGCAATGTTTCACATACCATTTAAGTCATTAATTGCACTCTGGGCATCCTGAAAAGAATATAAAGAAAAAAAAAAAAAGAATGATCATGACATTATTAAAACACATTTGGAAAGAGGAGAAGAAGAGTGACCCATGTACCTGCTGGTCCCTGAAAGAAACAAAACCAAAACCTCTCGAGCGGCCAGTTTTTTGATCCCACATAACCCTAGCATCCCTGCAACCACAAAAAACAAGGGGCATATTCGTCCTTCAGTCAACTGTCCTACTAGATCAAGGTTGATAACCCCAAAATCCCTTTAAACCCACAATTTCAGCAGTTCAAGATTGATAAGAGGTAATCTCAAGGTAAAATGGGGAGAATTAGCACTCACGAACAACTAGAGTACACAGAAAAGCATGCAAACAAAGTAGCATCTGTAACTTCAGGGCTGAGATCACCAACAAAAATGTTGTGATGACCTGAACGCCAAAGTGGAAATATCATTAGTTGTTGATGAAATATACAGATATAGTACAACTGGGTAGAACTCATGGTGTACATCTACAAACCTGATGTATCCTCCCTCTGACTGCTAGCATATGCCCAATTAACTTTAATAGGTTGCCCAAATCTGCAAAGAATACCATATATTAGAAGTATAGGACAAGGGTAAAGGCCAAAACCATGAGGGTTCATCTTGTTACTTACAGATGCCTTCCATTTAGAGTCACAATAGCAAGGGCAGCTGATCTGCGATCAAAGCAGTCCACAAAACCATACGATGACTGCGTTATATAAGCCCATTCCATTAGCAATGATACAAGTATGAAACAAGAACCCCCAAAAATCCAATAACAAGTTGATGAAACACGGATATCAAAAGAAAGTGCATCAAAAGATGACCTTATCTTTTTTAATAAGTTTGCATCCTTCAATGGGACCAGTACTCAGAAAGACTTCTTGCAGAAGGGGTTCCGTCACCTGGGGGTGAATATTTCCCACGTATCTGCAATTTAAGATTAGGTAAATGATAAAAATAACAATGAAACGGAACATAAACAGAAAAATTAAGACTAAGATTATTGACTAAATATACATGCAAAAGATATTATGAATTATGAGCATAGCTCAAATAAAAAGACTCAAAGGCCAAAGTTGAACTTTTTTAAACAGTGAACTAAGCAAAACTCACACGCTGCGGCAAGTAGCTGCATCAAAGCCAGGAGGAAGATTCCCACTCAAGATAGGCTCTATCTGCAAAATTAAAATTAAAATAAATAAAAATTAAAGGTTAAAAAAAAGGATTTCTTCCCTATGCTGGACTGGGACACTCCTCGTATCGGCCAATAAGACAAACACTAGAAGCAAATGCCTAAAGGAGATACCTAAGCTTAAACTTAAAAGTAACAAAATACAAAAGAAAAAAGGATCATATTTACATAATTAAGCTGCTACCTGCCTTCTTTTATTTTCGTTAAAACAGTCGCTAATGAGCCATTTCTTACACAAAAATGATAACATTATCTTCCAAGAAAAGAACAATTTTTTCAATCCAATTTTTGTCGTATAAATTCAACAGGAAACAGAAAATTCTCAAGCTAAAATCCCCAAAGATTTCACTGATTAATACTAGCAAGCAAACAAATTGGCACAAGACATATATGAATTAAAACAAACCCAAGTCGAATAAGAAAGAAACAAACTTCATAATAGAAACTGAAACCCTCAATTTTGATCTAAAAACAAAATTAATAGAGGGATAAATACAGAGAAGTAAAAAAGAACCTGAGGACCACCCATGAGGCTGGGTTTATGGTACAAAGCCTGTTGCATCAGAGCATGTTGCTGCTTTAGCCTTTGCTGCTGCATCTTCTTTCAGTTTAGTTAAAAATGTGAAGATTCTGAGAAAATCTATAGGGTTAGGATTTCTGGAGAAATCGAAAAAGAAGATGAGGATGAGGACAAAAACGGAAACTAAACAAAATTAAATACAAAAAAAAAAAAATTAATAAAATCAAAAGGAAAAAAAAAAAGAAAAAAAAGGGGAAAAATCCCTCGAAAGGGAACACTAGATTATTATGAGTTCAAACTGGAAAGCAAAAGATCAAAAGAAGCCTGAGCGAAGGGACGAAGCTCCCTTGATTTTATAGTACTTTTTTCTATGTATATGAAAGGGTAAAATATCAAATTTATATATAAATTTTGGTTGAATATGTAATTCTATCCAGTAATTTTGATTTAATGTAATTATATCCATGAAATTTTATTGTGGTTCAAATTTATATGTATAAAATTTTTATTTTGATTTAATTGTATGTCTTTTAAAAAATAAACACATCAATTTATTTTTACATTGAATAAGTATTACTATTTGTATATGCAATATGTTATCTCGGAAATGATAGTAATAGTTTGTAAAATTAAATCAAATCAATATTTTATATTAAAATTACACAAAATAAAATTTATGTAAAATATTAAAAATTAGACGAAACTTTAGATGTAATTTTTGGACTTCATCCCTAAAAAATACTAAAAGGTAAGTTTGTATTTTTTTTTGTATATTTTGGATTTAGTCCTTTTACTTTTTCTTCTTTTAATTTAGTATTTTTTTCAGATTTTAAAATTCAAGTCCAATTTTTACTATCCATATAATTTTTTTATCAAATTTTTGTTGATGTAAGATTTTGAAATTAAAAAATCTCATTTAGTAACCATGTAATGAAACTAATGTTATACTAAATCTAAATTTAATAAAAAAATTTATCTATGTCTATAATGGATTTTGTACTTTTAAATTTAAAAATTAGAGGATTAACTTTTTTAAAATAAAAGTAGAATGACTAAATTCTAAATGAGAAAAGAGTACAGGGATCTGGAGTAGATTTTAACCTTAAATAAAATATCTGGGTTTCTTTTGTGGGTATGATCGGATGTAATCGAGAGTATTGAACACAGCATAGATATTTTTCCAAATGAGCAATTAGATGAGCAGAGAGATTTTGAGTAAATGTTTTCAGTTGGATGTGGTGGGGACCACATGAATCTGCCTGCCTAATCTGTGTTCGGATTAAGTTAGCGGTTTTAGGCTCATTTGGATTCATTTATTTTTAGTGCTATATGTCACGAAGTCAGAAAATTTTTTTAAATAGGTGAAAATTAAATTATAATTTTTATCATAGTAAAAATATAATTTTTAAAAATTAAATTATAATTTTATTATTTTTAAAAAAATTAAAATATAATTTTATCTTTATTAATTTTAAAGGCTTAAATGAACAATTTTTAATTTTAGGGAGCTTGGGCCCTTTCGAGCCCCTTGGTTTCGCCCTTAACTATAATATTATTAAAATATTTAATTTTATCTTCACCATTATTTTTACATTAATCGTAAGTAAACACACCGTTCATTCAAAAAGATTTTTAGTTTTTTTGGAAAAATTAAAATTTGCCATTTAACATTTCAACTTTTACATCAACGTCAAAAATGCTTTTAAAAAAAACTTAAAAATCAATTAAGTTTCTTTTTTAGATTCACACTCAATTAAGTTCTTATCATTGACTAAAATAATTAATTAAGCCCTAACGTTAGTTGATGCAATCGAAACTAACTAAAAATATGACTAATGCAAGTGCACCTATAAATTAATAGTATAGTTACGGTGAGCACAAATATCGTTCCTATAAAGATTAAAAGTACTAGTAATTACTATCTTCTTATTATTTAACTGATAAATTAAAGTGATTGAATAAAACTAAAATTAACTAAATTAATAAACTAAAGAATACAATAAAGAACAAAGCACAAAAGTAAGCGAATAACAACCAAGAAGCAAGGCAATACCTAAGAAATAATCCACCAAAATTTCATCAATTTAAATTAAACAATTTATTCACTTACACCAAGTTTAGTTCGTTGTAATGGAATAAAGCTGTAATAGAATAAGATTGTAATCAGTAATTTAGTTGTTTGGTTGAATGGAATGAAATAGAGTTGTAATAGTATTCTTGTGTTTGGTTGAATGGAATGGTATTGTAATGTCATAAGAAAAAAAAAAAAAAAACTTAAATGACTAGAATACCCTTAACAGAACTTTTTTTAGGTATATGATTTTTGCTATTAAATTTTAATAAAATTATTATTAAATATAATTTAATAAAAATAAAAAATTATTTAATTATTTTTTACCATAATTATTATTAAATACAATTTAATAAATAATATAAAATTTAATAACATTTTTAATATAATTATTATTAAAATATGAATTAATAAAAATCATAATATATATAATATTAGAAAAATAATATATAACTTACTTTACTAGTTTTAAATTGCAATGTATATAAAATGTGCTTAAATATCATGAGTGAAACAAATAATTTAATTATTTTTTAAACTAAAAAGTAAAGGATTAGAATTAATAAATAACTTGAGAATTATGTTTTACATTCAAATATAATATTCATACATTTGCAAAATTATGGCTTATATGTCACTAATTCTACTCTGAATTATTCATAAACATCGCTTATAGTACACATCAGAGAATTATGAAGTTTCATGGATATACGCCACTAATTCCACTATGAATTATTCAATTCATGTGTACTTGTTTCCTTTCTATAGGCAGGTACTAGCTCTGTATAACAACTCCGAGAACTTCAATCATCCGTGGTATATTGTCAATAACCTTGGATGCCATGTTGTTGAGCGGAGTGTCGGCGTTGTAAGCAGAGAGATGGACTCCCAGGGCAGCCTTGCTTAAAGGGTCAAGGTTATTCTTCCAGGTAACATTTGACCATAATTTATAAAGATAATTTGGTAAAAGCATTATCGCCAAAGAAATACATAAATAACATTTCAGAGGAATCAGATATCTTCTTTGTTGCCTTGAGCTACTCATTCGACAAGTATCAACGTTGTTCACCACTAATCTTTTCCTCAATTGCTTTTGCAATTGATTCCTAAAAATAACCTCCGAATGGTTTAGAAGCATTCCAAATCAAATGACAACAAAAATGCTTGGTCAATGTATAAGTTTTATAAAGTACCTGAATCTTGCTGATTTCCATTTCCTTTTTTACTAATTCCAGCGTAAGTTGTAAACGTTTATGCACCTATTAACAGTACAGCACAATTTAAAGAGATGAGGAAGATAACTACTCCAGTCTCTGAATGTATAAAAACAAACAAATAGATAACAAATTCCATAAGGTAAAGACAGCAGTACAACGTAAGCATGTGAATTGTATCCTCAAATACAGAACAAACAGAACCAAAACTGGCCCTCAAATATTAGTGACCAATAGTAACATGTATCCAAGCTACTTACATCCAACTCTTCAAGTAACTTGTTGGCATTGCAATTTGTTTGCACCAGATATTGCAGCTCCAAAATTTGCCAATCTTGGAAAATTTAAATCACCTATATGCTGCATACATTAAGAAAGAAGTAAAAAAACAGAAAAATAAAGATATCACGGGTAGCTCATGAAAGCTAACTGATAGGAACAACAAGTACATTTTGATATAAATATGTACATATAACCATTTCTA
This sequence comes from Kokia cookei, assembly GCA_039519145.1. Taxonomy (NCBI): domain Eukaryota; kingdom Viridiplantae; phylum Streptophyta; class Magnoliopsida; order Malvales; family Malvaceae; genus Kokia; species Kokia cookei. Next base: position 7,798,366 of record CM076903.1, on the reverse strand, counting down.
TCACAAGTAATTGGCATGATATAAGACTAGCTCATTGTAACAACAAACTTAATCACAGAATGTTTGCTCAAGTATCTTGGCAAAAATATGATGATCATATAATGTGAAATGCAAAAGAGGATCTATCTACTTTGAGGGAATAATTTAGGCAAAGTACAAATACAAAGAGAAGTTAGGAGCTATAGAAATGAAGAGAACATAAAAATTTTGGAAGAAAGAACACACCTAACTATACGTTTGAACATGATCCCTCCAAAGTGAACTAGTTTTCAAAACATCTCTTAGGGTTGATATAGCCTCAAATGATGTTGCATTTATGATATCATCATCCTTGTTATAAGGTTTTTCCTGCATCATAAAGACAACTAGGTGAATTGATACATCAATAAACTATTGATTGCATGCTAGAAACCATCAACTCTATGTTTCAAACTTGAGCATAGAATTGTGGAAATGATAACATATAGAAAATGTACCTTGAGATGATCAACTTTGATTGTAAGGGGATCTTCGTTGACATGTTCGGAAACCATATTGTTAAGTTCAGAATGTTTTGCATTTAAAAAAATTCCACTCATGTATGACATAGATAATTTTAAACGAACATCAATTTTGGAAGGTAAAAAAGATGAACCTAGAATTGTTCCCACACACCCATTCTGTAATTTGAAGTCGCCTATGACCAATAAGGATAACCTGGTCTCCTTGGATGCTTGAGATCTGAAAAGATCACATTATAAATATATGCATCAAGGGACATGTTTTGTGGTTGTATACATCTCTAACTGCCATTAAAATTATTGCATTTAACACCAAACAAGATATAGAAAGACCTTATTTTAATTGAAAGAATAGAAAAAAGAAAGAAAATAACCATAAAATTAGAAGAAAAAAAAGTAAGAAATCTCAAAGTGAATTGATCTTGAAAAATCAACTATTCTCGATCATCAAAACTACTATCATCTGGATTAAGAGAAAAATACTTGAAAAAGGAAGTTGAGACGATGAAAGGAAAACCATTAAAATTAAAAAAAGAAGAGAGAAATCGGATTTTTTTAGCTTACCACACCATCTCTGTTAAAGTTAGCAAAGAATATAAAATCCAATAAGCAAGCCACTATTCATCATCTTCTTTCCCTGGTGTTTCTATAGCTATCACTGAGGTATATCTGAAAATATATAATTTAAAAAAATCCAAAAAAATTTCCCCCGAAAACAATTGAAAAAACCCATATAAATTGATTAGTATACTTACAAGGGATGCATCAACAACACCACAGGCCTGCAGGGATTACAAATTCTAAACAAAAATCAAATGGAAAGTTTGGTTATTGAAACATGAAAATAAGAAGGATGTAAATATACCCAGCTAAAGCATGAATATTTGAGAGCAAAGTCCAGAAACGACTCATGGTGTTGTTTTATGGGTTTAGAGTAAAGTTTTAAATGGAAAAAGAAGTTGAGAGGAGTCACAGGTCTGAAAGAGATGATTGATAAATTGGAGAGGGTAAAATTGAAATAGCCCTAATTTTCTAAACAATGAATAGGCATTCGGTGGAGGGAGGAAGGAATAGAAACAGTGTTGTTTTGCTGCATAAGGTTGTAATGGAAAACACTCATAATGAGTATTTCATTCAACCAAATAAGGGATTGTGGTGGGTCCATTGAATAGAGCTGTAATGGCTATTTCATTACACTGAACTAAACATAGTGTTAGTATCTTAATCTGTAAAAATTCTTAAGTTATATTAATACTTTTATTAAAGCATAAAAGCAACTGATTCTAGGTTAATTAATTGAAATTTCATTCTAATTAAAACTTTTATTGTCGCATTAACTCGATCTATGAATCCCCTTATTAGATTTGACTCTAATCCGGTAGATTTATGTCGACCTATTTCTAGGATTGCATGCAACTCCACTCAATTATACTAGCTCTACTCTTAAACAAGATCTATTCCTCCTCTAATTTAAGCACATTAAACATAAATTAATATTCCAAAAATACTAAATCAAGAATCAAACACACACAATCAAGAACAAGATCTAAGTATTTATTGCGTAAAAACATAAATCAAATGTCAGAATTCATCATAGGGTTCATCTCCACTAGGTATTTAAAAAATTAGTTCATAATAGCAAATAAACACATCTCAAAGACAGTATAACCATAAGATGAAGAGAAACTCAAAATAAAATCCAAATAAATTAAAAAGAAGTTTTCAATCTTGATGGAAATATGCTTCAGAAACGGCTTCAATGGTGTTCTCCAAGTTATTTTCTTGAATATTCTATTATACTTTCCTCTTATCATATTTGGTATATATAGGTCTTAGAATGCTTGAAAAACCTAAAAATTGCGTTTTTCGTGTGTTTTGGAGTGCAGTTCGCGAAATCCACACGGTCTGGCACATGACCATGTGCCCAGCTCGTGTGGCTCATATGGTCGTGTGTCCAGGCCGTGTGGCTCCTAAAATCTGCTCTTTTTGTCCGGTTTTCGCTCTCAAATGTTCTCATAAGTATAGAAATATTAATTTAAAGAATTAGGAGCATAAAACCCACCATTTTAAATCAACTAATCATCCAAAAACACATTAAGAATGAGACAAAACATGTTACTTTTAGCACTTATTATTATCGGTTTCAGTCATTGACCATGTTGATCGTTAAAATAAATTGATAAACCAATCAGATGGTGACATGTAACAACTTTTGGTTTAATCTAATATTTTACCATAAAATGATTAAAAATCATAAAAAATGATAAAAAAATCAAAAAACTTATAAAAATAAAAAATTAATATTAGTTATTATTAAAATTTATTAAAAATATTAAAATTATATAAACTTATTAAAATTATAATAAATTATAAAAATTATTTAAAATATTTAAATTGAAAAACATATTAGAATTCTTTAAAATAATAAAAAATTGTAAAAAAATTATTAAAAATATTAAAATTGATATAAACTTATAAAAAAATAAAAATTTGAACTAGACCTGTTAGCTCAAATTTGACAAGGATACTTATCTAAGAAAACTCATTAGATTGATTAACTTGAGAACTAGGCGGTTGAACCATTTTTTTCTTTTTTTTTTTTTCATATTTTTATCAAACCAAAATTTCATTATTCAACTATTAGTATATGTCATAATGAAATATTTTAACCAATTTTTTAGAATTGGACTGGTAATCAGACTGGTCAGACCACCAATTTGCCAATTCGATCGATCCGTGCAGTTGAATTACATAAAACATTAAAAATAAAAGAATATTAAAAAATAGATTCAATTGTTTGGTTCCCAGTCAACTGGCCTAATGGCTTTTTTGGGACCATTATCCTGCTAATTTCTATCTAATCTGTCGAATCGATTGATTCGATCCAATTCAAGTTTTTATGATTTTTTAGTGATTTTTTTTTATAATTTTTACAAGTTGATATCAATTTTAATACTTTTAATAATTTTAATAATTTTAATATTTTTATGATTTTTATATAATTTTAAAATGTTTTTATAAAATTTAAATATGTTTTATTATTTTTATAAAAATTTATAATTTATTAGAACTTTTATATTTTTATAATATTTTATATTTTGCATAATTTTTTTAAGTTTATATAAATTTTCGATTTTTTATATTTTTAATATTAATACTTTTATTTTTTTTAGTTTTTTTACACTTTTAATGAGTTTTTATAAATTTTAATTATTTTTATAAGAAAAATATTAGATTAGACTAAAAGTTGTCACGTGTTTCCATCTGATTGGTCTATCAATTTATTTTAACGGTCAACAAAGGTGTAGTCAGGGGATTGACAGTAGCCCTGACCCCTTTCTTAAAATGGAATATTTTCCATTTAGACCCTTTAAAATTTTTAAAAATTTAATTTAGTAATGGTAAAATTCAATTAAGATCTAACTTTATTTCTTCGTTATTTTGTTTTTCAGTGTCTAAAACCATCTATAATTGCTAGGAACCAACGCTAGCTTTCATTGTTTTCTCGTACAAATGGTCAAATGGCAAGCATGAAACAGTGGCAAAGATTTGCTTCACAAAGATTAAACACCTTTGGTTGTTGCTTGGCAAACTGTTTGGCACCGAAAATGCAGCATTTAAGGTCGGATAAGACGGACAAATAACATCAAGATAATTTTTTTTTAAATATATAGTTGGTTTCCATTAATCTAAAAGATATTAAAAGACTTTACATCTCCTCGGTAAACATAAAGAAAGCAGGAAAGTCTTTAAAGCAATAAAACAAATCAAATAAAAGTACTGAAAAGCCAAAAAAACATTAAAAGAAAACCCAACAAACCAAGGAACCTCCTAGAAAACCAAAAGCCAAAAAACTAGTATACTCTCCATCTACCAGCAAATCAAGAAAATATCAACAAAGATAATAGGGGAGAGTTAAACTTGGACAAAATCAAAGTAAAAAATGGAATTTTTTCGATTTTCCAAAGTAAAAAAACCCATTAAGAATGGTCTTGAGAGAGCTTCGATCTGTCTTCTTCAACCACTCACTCCACCATCGTCGGGGCTTTTTCCATCCAGAACCGGATCTCCTACAATCGGTGACCTTCTTTTGCCATGTTATGAGCGGCTTCATTTGATTCTCGCCTAACGTGGGTAAAGGTAACAAGTTCGAACATACCCATTTTCCTTCATATTTATGATATAATAGAACAAAGAGATTATCTATATGTTGAAATTGAGTTAATCCTTTTAATGATTGTGAGGGAGTCTCCTTCAACTTCGATTCGTCAAAACCCAGCCTCTTCCACAAACGAGATCGCCCTTTCTCATGCCCAAGCTTCTGCCACAAAAGGATTTGCAACATGAATATGAGGGTAAATACAAGCCCTCATTATCATACTTGCGTCATTCCTTATTATGATTCCTGAAAAAGATTTTTTGTTTTGAGCATCATAAGAAGAATCGAAGTTAACTTTCATAAAACCACTCCTAAGAGGTCTCCAAACACCATTGTTTTACTTATAACCATCATCAGATGTCTGAAATAAAGAGTCAATCTTAGTAATATAGCCTGTGATGAACCTAGTTAAGTCATGTACTGACTGCCTAGATCCGTCATGTATAATTCGAATTTTGGAAAACCATATCGACCAAATCAAAACTGCCAAAAGCTTTTTGTTGTAATCATTGTCCAATCGAAAAGATTCTACTAACCATTGCTTATGGTCTGAATGTGATGATGTAGGTGAACAACTAATTTTTAGAGAGTCCAACACCTAAACTGTGAATGGAAAGAGGCGGAAAATGTGATCCACAGATTCCAGACCAACATTACGCATTGGGCAACTAGCAGGACTATTGAGGTGTCTTTTAATCAAGTTCTCATATGTAGAGAGATAGCCTTATAAGTTTTCTATAAATGTATTCTGATTTTTTTGGGTGTATGAATATTCTATAACTTTATAACAAAGTTTGCTTAGTATTTTTCTGAGTCTCCTTAGGTCTATTAAGACTAGGAGGGTTTCCAAATAGTAAAACTTTGTACCCACTTTTAGTCGTGTATTCTCTCGAACTGTCTGCACGTCAGCACTTGGTATTTTACAAGTTCGATCGACCCACTAGAATAGATAATATGTCTTGAACTTGATGTTCATAGGCTATCTCCTTTAATTCTTCCTTATCCCTAGTACCTTTATTCGTCAATAAATCAGACACCATAGTGTCTTTAGTGTTGATATATTGACATTTTATTCAACCATCTATAGTTTCGAGAATCCACTGATCATTCCATATATTAACACTTGCATCATCACCAATCCTCTAACCTATCCCGTTTCAAATAATCCTCGTGCCGCCAGCAAACTTCTCCATGTGAGCGACAGGTTTGATCCCATTATGCTGTTAAGAAAATTTGTGTGTGGGTAAATAACGGGACTTTAAAACCTTCACTATCAAACATTCTAGCTGAGTCCAAATGCACCAGCATTGGCTAGTAACGCAATATTAAACCTATTCAAATCGTGAAAACCCAACCCCCCTTTTGACTTAGGCACACATAGGTCTTTCCAAAAGCTCCAATGAATACCTTTCATAGTTTTTACATTCCACCACTAAAACCGATTAAGTACATTTTCCAATTTAGTACAAACCAATTTAAGAAAGAGGAAGCATTGCATTGCATATATAGACAATGCTTGTAGGACTGACTTGATTAGTGTCTCATTTCCTCTCGTGGATAGAAGTGGAAATTCCAACTCTCAATTCTTTTACTAAACCTGTCCACATAATGCATGAAAGCTCTGTTTTGGCTATGACCTACCACTATAGGGAGACCAAGGTATATTTTCAGACTTGAAAAAGTTTGGACACCAAAAATGGAAGAAACTGTATCTCTGTCACAATCAACCATATTAGACCCAATGTAGGTTAGGGACTTTTCAAAATTGACCTTCTACCCTGAAGCCAAATCATATGAAGAGATGATTTTTTGTATATTCTCAGCTCCTATCGCGGATGCATCCCCAAATAATAGGCTATTGATACGAAATTGGAGTGGGGGAAATGGAAGGAGGATCAAATTCAAGTTATTCGACTCGAAGATGAAAATATTTGGATCCGATTTGAAAGAAGAAATAAACAAATTTAGAAATTAAAGAAAACGAAAACACTAAAAAATTTGAAGAATTAAAAATAAATATTTAAAATAATAAATAAATAGACGAAAGTTAAAAGTGGAAGATGGAATGAGTAAACCGATGAATATGATGAAAAGAAGGATAAGTGTCCAGTTGAACCCTTTAAGATTTAAATCCTAACAAACTCAACTAATGGCTCTAATCAATCCTCCAAGAAATAATTCCAAGCAAATTGAAGCGTAAAAGAATGGATTTCCACGACTCCTTGAAGAAAATCAATAAGAAAACTACTAAAAAACACAATAAAGAAATATTGCACAATAAACAAACTCTCAGAGTTATAAACTTTATTAATGAAAATAATTATCCGCTTAATAAACAATGAAGAAACCTTTATATAGGCTAGCTAAATAAATCTAAATAAAACTTCTTAACTATACTAGAACTCTAATTAATCTAAACAAGAAGTATTTTGAACTAAAATTTCTTGTTAACATAAATTAAACTAAACTTTAATAATTATTAAAAACTTAAAATAATAAAATAATAAGAGTTGATAAATACAATATTGGGCTCATATATAATGAAAATTAAGCCAAAAACCCAAACCCAATATTATTTAAACTCGAGTTAAAAGCCTAAAACTCGTAATTCTTGTCGTAATCACGTTCAAAAATTCTACCCACTCAATCTTTATTAAAATGGTCATAACTTGAACTCTCGAACTCGAAATTGAGTGATTTAAAGTGTGTTTTGAAGGTAAAAGATAGATCTTCGAACACCATGCAGACATCTAAATCCAAAAATGCCTGGATCTAATCCAAAAAGACGTCGTAAATCTGTTAAATTGACAACTTCGATCAATGGAACTTAATAAATTTCACCCTATCCATGCTCGTATCAGCTATCATCAGCAAAGAATAAGTGATTAAACGCTAATGAATCTCTCCCCATACACACCCCTTTGATTACATTATTCTCCTTGGCATCATTTAAAAGAGCAGAGAAACCTTTTGTGCAAATCAAAAAAAAGTACGAGCTAAAGGGATCCCCCTACCTAAGCCTCCTCGAAGGAAGAAACTTTTCACTAAGAACTCCATTCACTCCTATTATGTTGTCAACCGAGGCCACACATCTCATAACCAAACTGACCCAAGCTACATCGAACCCTAACTTGACAATCATGCCAATAAGAAAATCCCACTCCACCTTGTCATAAGCTTGGTTCATATTTAATTTAAGAGCAAAGCTTCCTTTCGAACCCCATCTTCTGGATTTTAACACATGTAGAATTTCATACGCTATAAGAGTGTTATCCGATATCAACCTATTCGAGATAAAAGCCCATTGTGCTTTGTTTATACAACAATTCAATAAACCACTCATTCTGTTAACAATAGTCATAGTAATGATTTTGTAAATTATACTGCAAAGATTAATTGGTCTAAATTGAGTAATGGTTCCTGAATTACTAACCTTAGGTATTAGGACGATATGTTTGCTATTCACTTGCTTCATGGTGATCTCTCCTCATAGAATAGCTAAGCAAAAAGAAGAAACACAATGACCCACAATACTCCAATATCATTGATAAAAAAGCACCAAGTACCCATCAAGACTAGAAGCTTTAAGCGGAGCCATATCTTTAATTGCAATCCAAATCTCTTTTTTAGTGAAAGGTTTTAGTAGCTCATCGTTTTCTCCCTTGTAATGCCACTTTTCACTTTGTCAAAAATTGCCTTCGAATCTCCCTCCTCTGATGCCTTAAAAATAAATTTTGAAAATAATTATTGGCGATCGAGACAATTCCTTCTTCATCATCGACCCATCTACGTTTCTCGTTTTCAAGCCCTTTGATGAGATTTTATCTCTTTCTCGCTGTAGTAAAATTGTGAAAAAAGGTGGTGTACGATCCCCCATGTTTTAACCAATTTGTACGTGCCCATTGCTCCCAAAATCTCTCCTCTTTTTCTGCTTCAAAATTTAGCTAAATTCGAATATCTGTCATTTCAGCAAAAGTATCATCATTTAACTTTTCCATGACTAAGGCTTCCAAATGATCCTCAAGTCGTTGTTTATGAGCCTTTTGATTACGCTTCAAATGAGAGCTCCATTTCATTAGCCAACTACCCAATTTATTCAATTTTATAGGAATTGGACCAAAATTTGGCATCCAGAAATCCTTTATTACTTACTTGCAATCTCCTTCTAGCACCCAATCTGCATCAAATCGAAACATGTGCCTTTTCCTTCCTTTGAAACTCGCTTTAGAAGAATCTGTAGACAAAAGAATGGGACAGTGATCCGAAAATAAGTATGACAAATGACTAACACTAAAATTTAGAAACTAAATCCACCATCTGTAATTTGCAACACTCCTATCTAAGCATTCGCGAATGTCCGTTGAGGCAAATTTACCCCTCTCTCACGTATACCATCTCCCGTTATAGCCTAAGTCGATTAAGTCACAATCGAATAAAGCTGGTCAAAAAACATGTATCTGTTTATCGGCTCTCATTCAACCACCCGATTTCTCAAAAGAATAAGCGATTTCATTGAAATCGCCTACCACCATCCGAGATAACGTATGATCACGACCCAATCTGCATAGCATATTCAATGAAGACTCACGCATCCTTTCTTCTGGGTGACCATAAAATCCAGTTAGACGACATTTATTATTGTCATTCTCATCATACACCTCTACATCAATATGGGAATTAGAGTAACTACAAAGAGTGATCACATCATTTGTTTTCCATCCAAGAAATAATCCCCTTTTTGAACCATCCGTTCCAATATCAATACCGTTAAAGAAGCCACACTGCTTTCGTATTTTCTCCATCCTTTTAACACTGCTTTTTATCTCCATAAGAAAAAAAAATTTTGGGGCGAACAAGTCTCAATTTATTCCTGAGACGATAAACGTTTCACGGGTTCTCCAGCCCACAAACGTTTCAGCTTAAGATATTCATAATACCTGATACCTTGCCTAGCAGAGTCAACCGATACATCATTACTACCTTCGGGTTTATTAGAAGCTTGAACAACCCGTTGGCATTTCTTGCCATTAACAGCTTGAATTTGGCTTTTTTCTCCCTCCAAATAGAGATCCATTGGCCCACTTGTGGAGCCTTTACCCATATTCAAATCAAACAAATCATTTGATCTTATTATAACTCTAGCATTAATATACCCATTAATGCGTTAAAATTGAAAATTGGATTGACCCTCAGAATTAAGATTATGGTTCCCATCATTAGCATTAAAATTCCCCATATCACACCTTAGAAAATTACTTTCCTCTTTTGTACCTCCGAAATCCAGTCCATCAACTTGCCATAACCACCGACTAGCTCTCGATTATCCCTTTCTCGGTGCCGCCCTCAACGAAATGTCTCATCCAAAGATTATTTTTGATTGATCAACTCTTACTCGACATGGGCAAAAGCTTTCACCATGTCCGAGTTTTCCGCATATGAAACAAAATAGGCTTAACTTCTTGTATTGGAAACGAGCATAAAAAGATTAATCACCCACTTGGATCTTTTTTCTGTTTTTAAGGGCCACTCGAACATCCAATCGAACTTGAATCCTCATATATCGATGTATCCCCAATGTTGGAATTCAAGAATCATACTCTAGAAACTCACCCAGGAAATTTCCAAATCACTTAGCCATAGTCTTCGACATCAAACCCAGAGGCAAATCATGTATTTGAACTTAAAAAGTTGCAAAGTGTAAAGGGATAATGAGTGGATCTTCCTTTATCTCTATTTTATGCAACAACAGTAAATGATTGTTAAAGAACCAAGGCATTCCATCCAGAACTTTGTTCATATCAACCACATGAAAAAATTTAAACAATTATCGTTTCTCACCTAGATCTGATATAAATATTCCTCCGATAGGGTGCCATAGATCCACCAAGGTATTACGTAGTGACGGAAAGTGAACCAAGCTTTCAATTAAGCACATTCCAACCAAATAGAACTCCCGATCTCTCTCTATCACCCTTACGTCCTCTTGAAATGCGTCTTCTTCCTCATCCAATAGATGAAGGTTCGCCAAATCATCTTCCATAAACCAGTGACTGAAAAAAGTATTGCTGGAATTAGACAAAACTGATCAAGGTGTGTCAAGAAAGACAAAAGAAAATACGTGCTACAAAGCAGACAATGTATTTTTTCAATAATAAATAATTTAAAATTTTATTATTAATTACATATACTTCAAGACAAAATTTTAGATGGTTGGACTCGGACGAATGGACCAACATACAACAAAGAATGATTACAATAAAGAGAAGATGAATGTGTGTTGGCCTGATGGTCAAGGGTATTCATTGCCCCAAGATTAACCTAGGTTTAAGTCGCGTTATTATTAGAATTTTGCCCTCCCTTGTAATTTCACCAAAAAAATAAGAAAAGATATAAGGTTAGAATTTAAAATTGCTTCTTATTTGATGGCAAATATGAAGAAAAAAAGTTTGACTACATGTGAGATTGATGGTAGAAAATAAAAATTAGTTTTTTAGGTTAGTTTTGGGCTTGGTTTTCGTGGAAGTATGGAATTGGAAATTAGGTTTAAAATATTTGGGTTTGGGGTTAATTAAGTATACAAAAAAATTGTATTTATAAAATATAAAAAAACTTATTAAATATGCATATATAATCGGTTTGAATGGGTTCGCGCTTCAAGAATTCTGTCCAAGGCCTTATCTAAATAGAAAATGAGTTTATGTTTTTGTTCAAACTCATTTTTTGAGTTTTGTCTATTTATCAAACCCTTTCATATTTTGAGCGAACCTTCGAATTTAGACGAATAATCCAAACCTTAAATAGCTCTAAAGCTGATGTATTCCTACCATCCGCATGCTCAATCAAATCCTAAGTTCAATGCCTTCCTCCAATTCCAAGTGTTACTCGTAAGGATAGAGGTATTATTCCAAACAATATTTTCCGCTATATTTGGTATAATTGTTACTTATTCACCATGTTTTAGTATATGAATTAGTAATAAATTAATTTTAATTGATAATTTTTAGTCACTCGTATGACTTGTTTTAGAAAAAGAAAATATTTTTTTTTTGTTTATTTTCAAGAGGGTTTATTTTTTTTATAAGAGTTTTTCTTCATCTTTCGAATTTCAAATTTAAATTTATATTAATTATTTTTTATTTTATGTCTAACTATTATAATACATATATACTAAATAAGTTTTCTTTCCCATATTATTATACTAATAACCAAAAGTGCCATGAATAGTTTATTAAAAAAATTCTTTTTTATCATATTGATTTAAAATCACTCGAATATCTTTGTAATTCCAGTTTCCAAAACCTTATACGTGTAATACATATCTGTTAGGCTACTCTAATTTGCCTTTTCTGCAAGTTATTTGTATACCCAACTCTTTGGTAATATATTAGATCAAGATTTGAAGTTTTTTTTTTCAGTTCTTCATATTAGTTTTACGATTCATATTTGGGTTTGTTGTTGTCTCTTCTAATAATGTCATTTTCACTATTCGAATTTACATTCTTCCCTTGAAAATACAATGTGCTTTACCATTACGTCTAACTACTTATTGGTAAAGTTAATGCTACATTGACTATTAATATATTACACCGATAATTATTGGATGCAATAATAAAACACATTATATTTTTGAAGAGAAAATTCAAATTCAAACACTAAAAAATTCAAATTCAAACACTAAAAAAATATATTTTTAAAAAGGATAACTATGAACCCAAAAACGATTAATCTTTATGAGTTGTAAAACAAACATATAGGATACCTTAACTAAAAAAAAAACTATTAGTCTATCACTTAAAAGCATGCGAGTTTTCTCATATATATATATATATATATATATATATATATATATATATATATATATATATATATATATGTATGTACTCTTTAAAGTTTTGAGTTTTAATCTTATGAATGAAGAAAATGACATTGAAAGCCTTATTTTTATTTAAGAATCTAATTCGATTTCGAATTTAATTAGAGTTTAATACAACTATTTGACGTTAGAAAAAGAAAATTTAGCTTTAACTAAGACTAGAAAGTAAGGTAATAGCAACCATCATAACCCACAAAAATCACATAAAAGTTAATAATTTCAAAAATTTGACTATTACTATGATAAAATTTTTTGATTGATCCGAAATTTTACATTCATAACAAGTATAATTATATTAAATTTGAATTGTTAAAATACTAATTGAAAAAAAAAATTATGAATGAGTGTAAAACCATATTAGTTTTACATTGGTGCAAGTGGTTGAATAGTAAATATTTGATATATGTGATAATTAATTAAAAATACTATTGGGGGAGCAATATTTTTATGTTCGAGTTTAAAGATTTGATTCGACTCAACTCTAAATTTAATTAAGGCTCAAAATAATTTTTGAATATTTAAAATTAAAAAAAAATGAAATATCAATTATTTAAAGTCTAACTAAAAATTTCATTATTTTACTTTAAAAAGTAAGAAATTAACGTTTTTCTGACCAAAAAAATTTAAAAATAAATCCATCTATTTTAATTTATCAAAATTAAAAATAAAAATAAAAATTAGAATTCTATTTGTTTGCGATTAATTAAATTAACTTTTGGGTTTTCATCAGTTATCAAAATCAAATTTTGATAAATTAACAATTTTTAATAAAGTATAATAAATTAATCACAAAAAATATAAAAGCGTTAATGTACGTTTTAATCCTAAACTTAACAATTAATATCTATTTGGTACTTAATCTTTTTCTTTTTTAAATTTAACTGGCTTCTAAACTTGACTTCTGTTAGTCAAGTGGATACTTTTTTTAGTGAGTAACATTGTTAGCTTTTTAAACTTTTTAATGTTTTTAATAATAAATATTAAAGTAAATTAAAAAAAATCAATTTAATTGTTTTTTTAGTACACGTGTCAAAGTTTGATCGGTTCTTTTAATATATGTGGCATGAAAAGATTGGTGGGTTTGGTAAAAATTATCGGCGTTACTCAGATACTTAAAAAAAATACTCATTTGATTAACAGAATCCAAGTTTAAGTATCAGTTAAATCCAAAAATAAATTTAAAAACTAAATAAATAATAGTTGTCAAATTCAAAGGTTAAAGTATACATTAACCCATTAAAAAATAATCATGTGATCCCAAATCGAGGTGTAAATATTTTATGGATAAATTGAATCCAATATTAATAAATTACTCAATTTCAAAAAGTTATAAAATGATCATTAAATTATTTAAAGGTTTTCATTTAAGTCATTGAACTATTCAAAAAATTTTATTTAAATCATTAGACAGTTAAGCTTTTTTTTTAAAAAAGTTTGGTTAGTGAGTTCCAAGCAACGATTTGATGATCAATACCCATTGACGAGTTGAAAGACAAACTTTAGATTTAAATTAATTTGATAGTCAATGTCTAAGATTAAAGAACAAAATTATTTAAATTTTTATTCGTAAATAGATGACGTTCAAAATTTTTTTTGAAAAAACCCGAAAAAAGGAATGAGTTGATAAGTTTTTTGTGACGGTTAGTGCCAAATTGTATTATTGATTGTTGAAAATGCTATCCTTTGATAATTTAGCTTAGAGAATATGTGATCTATATCCATGAAACAGGTTGAGCTTATGATGAGTTTGACAATGAGTACCCCATTTTATTTATTTATTTATTTATTTTAATTTTTAAATAAAGGTAGAAGTGAGATCAGTTCAGTTTAATTCGATTATATTTTTTTAACATTTTTAAATTGATTATGATAGTTTAATTTGGTTCTCGATTTTATACTAATCTTAAGTTTTGTGCTTTTTGACTTATTTTTATAAAATAAACATTGTTTTATCGCTTTTAGATATTATTTGATAAATTTTTAAAGTTTTTTAATAAATAATTTTTAAAATTTATTTTTTTAAGTAATTAAAAAATAATAAATAATTCTTATATATTCTCTTTTTGGAAATTAGTGTTTTATATAAAAATTTTAAGTGATTTTCATTATTTTAAATATAAAATATTTATTTTTACTTCATAAAATAAAAATGATTATAAGTTAAATAAAGGAATAGAATTTCATACGAATAATCACAAATATTAAATTTAGGATGCCTTTATTTAGCAAAAAATAATTTACGGATTTTTTTTTTTTTTTTTTTGTGTTTGTTTCATGAAAAATAATTTGATCAACAAAAAATTGATTTAATTAACGAAAAATAAATCTTTTTTTCCTGAAAATTGACGTGTTTTTGAACCAATCAAAATTCATCATATGTCATTATTATTTATCTCTAATTTGAAATGAAGTATTTGAGTATTTAAAGTTGAAATTAGAGTGAACCCTATGTATTGATTTGATGACAAAAAATATTCATTAACCTAAATATGATCTGAATTCGAATCACGTTATTGTTAAAACTTTATTCTTATTTTATAATTCACGGAAAAAAAAGTTAGAAATTGGAGGCTGAGAAGGGAAGGGATGTATGACCGAACTTACTCCTATAATCTGCTTGACTTTTGTGTATGTGGACTATACCCCATCACTCATTTCTTTATTTTATATCATGTCATAATCTTCATTTATTGTGTTTGCGCGTTCAAAGTCTCGTGTTTGTTGAATGGGAAAAAATATGTTTAATTTAATTTTTTTTTTTATTATAAAAGTTGAGATCTTAATTTAATTATTTTTATTTGTTATGATTTATTCATTATATGTTATGAAAATTAAAAAGTTTATCGGTAAATTCATGAAGAATGGCTGATTTTTTATTGATTCCTCTCAAAAAACAAATCAATTTTTTTTTCTCCCGATTTTTAGTTGATTTGTTATTTCCTTAATAAAAAAAAGATAAAAATAACGAAAATCACGATTTCATATAATCATTTTTCTTGAAAATCATAGAAGATCACTAATTCATAGTTTTCCATTGCCATGCGTTTGGCATGGTAAAAGCTTCTTCAAAATTGTATAATATCAGGACTGTACAGTTCATTCATGAACATGAAATGAATTTATTTACTCATTTCCTCTTTGCTTCTATACAAAAGAAGTAGGGTAAGAAGGCTGTAAACATATCTCTGGTTTTCAGATTTTAAACTTCCAATCAAACAACAGGGCCCAAAAGGGCAAATCAATAAAGCAGCATACTAGTTGATAATAAATAAGTAAATGACAAGTCTGATTTGATGTTGAATTTTCAACACTACCCATTCACATTAATCCTAATTCCAGCTTTTTTATACCTCATACTTCAACACCCAATTTCATACTTCATACAATCAATCGTGCAGATGATAAACAAAGCTTTGATCAACTAAAAAATCAATAAAAATATAATTACGTTTAACTAATAATGAGATATTGATTGAGAGTTAGGATCTAAGAGCCGATAACATAGACAGCTGAGGGGGAAAAAAAAAACAGGCTTGAAACCTGCTAAAAAAGGGGGGACATGAGGCTTAATAAATAAGCCTCAGAAAAAGTGAAAATATTCAACTCGGCTCGGACTACTACGGAGATTGAGCAGCCAAACCTAGCCATGACTTGTCGTTGCATGAAGATGCTGTGGAGTTACTTATCTGGTATGGTGCCCTTGTGGTCATCCTGTAAAGTGATCAATAAGGATATGAAAACATCAATAAGAGAAGAGAACATTAACTTGGTTCTGCAAAACTTGCATTATGTTATTGTCCTGATGAGTACAACAATTTATGGGAAGACTCAAATCCTAAAGTCACCAAGAGTTACGTTCACACCCTCACCCCTTTTCTCTCGTATGAATTTGAAAAGAATAAAAGAATAGTCGGACACATGAATCAAAAGAACCAAGAACACAAAAATGGACTCTAAATCACTATGTCGAAACAAATTACAAAAGGTTTTCTCTAAGTATAATTTTTCCATTATTTGATCTCTAGATGCCTACCTATCCTTTCTCTTCTCAAGGAACCGGTGGAGTGAAGCTCTCCTTGCAATTGGTAGATCTGCAAACAATAGACACCAACTAATAAGAAACCCTGAAAACAACATCCAAATACCAAGCCATAATTCCATCTTCAGTGAGGCTTACCGCCGGGAATGGGTCGCTGAGCAGATCGTATGCATTCTTGAGTTACTTTGGTGCTGAAACCGATACCGGACTCAATCGGACTTGTTGCTATGGTAGAAGTAAAGGGGGGAGGATTGGGGTTGAAGCTATTGTTTTGAGAGCTGCCTTTGGCAGCTAAAAGCATGATCTCCTTAGCTTTGTCGGCCGGGAAATCGTTGAACACAATCACCTGTCCACCATAAAAGATGGTCATCTGTGCAGTTTGAGGCTCGACGGAAGAACCCAATTTGTTGATGCTGCTTTTCAGACCATCATCTTTAGGTGATGAAAAAGCAGCTTGATTAGGGAACAAATCCATGGATCTGAGTTTCCGAGGAGGAGGCGCCGCAAGGCAATCATCTCCGGATTTCTCATTGACAGGAAACAAATTCATGGTGGGACGCAGCATCTCGGGAGTCCCTGCAACATATCCATAAATAAAACTATACATTAGGCTGTTGATCTTCCTGAAATTACCTTCTTTACTAGCCGTATGCTTTCATAACATCATGACTGGGGGTATTTATGAAAGAAGAGGGCATTTTAGCAACAGAATATAAAATTTAGGGGATAAATATCGCAACAGAAATTTGTTCCAAACATGATGATTCAAATCCCCTATACGCACATGCTTAATATCTTTTCCTGGACTATTTTCAGGGGAGACCGAGAGAATAAAGGCCATGTTTTTTTGACTGTTTTGAACAATTAAATATGAATATGTCAATTTGAAATTTCTGATTTGAGATCTGAATATTAAAAAAAAAAAAAAAAAAAGAGATTACAGCTTGAAGGTTGATTCAATTAAACCGCTTTAAAACGGGAAATTAGTCCAAAACTAAAACAATTAACCAAAAAATAAAGAGAAAAAGAAAGAACTAAGGAACATACCATTAGCTTCAACGTTGCATGTCATACCCAGACTTAGATCTCCAAAGCTACCTCTCTCCTTCAAGTACTGACTCAACAAGTTACAAGTTTGCGTAAAGCTTGTCTTCTCCGGTAACCTCGCCGGCTTCTGACCCATAAATTCCGGTGAACACGACATTTTCATACAAACCAGAATCCCAACTATTTACCTCTTCTGCTCTTTTCTTTTCTCAGAGAACGATCTTTAAAACTTTACTTACAGCTAAACTAAGGATCTGTTCGAAAACTATGATGTTGGGCTAAGCAAAGAGATTTTATTTATATGAGAAGAAAGAAACTGGCTTCCTTTTTAATCTTGGAAAAAACCAAAGCTGGCAGAGGAAGGTGGGTTAAAAAGCACGAGGAATAAATGAGGCTTCTTTTAAGCTTCAAAAATGAATATATATATATATATATATAATATTCTTTTGGGGGTGCAGCTCCTACAGGTTCGTAACTCGTGAGGGTGCTTCACTGTTATATCGTCCCCTTTGATTGGGATATTCAGCACGTGTTCTATTGTTTTTTTTTATTTTTTTATCTGTGTCGACGGCGATGTTTTATCATTATTTTTTATTATTTTTATATATACGTTGATGTGATTATATTGTATTTGTTCATATTTTTTTAATTTTTTGATAAGATTTTTTAATTTTTTAATTTTTTGATAATACACATACTTTACACACATATATGCTCGAAAACGAGTGTTTTAAGATGAAAATTATTTTTTTTTCTATTGGAATCACTCATTAAATTCTAATATTTTATATTTTAATATGACTTCAATATTAGTGAAAATATCTTCCAAATCTGTTTATTATAAGAATTTGATTAAATTAATTTTTTAAATCAATTTAATACATATATTATTAAAACAATAATTAAATCATGACAATTATAATTGATTTAATATTTATTGCTTAAAAACTGATATTAAAATTATTTTTTATTTTCAGTTTAATTTCAAATAAAATATTTCACTTTCAAAATCATAAAAAATTTTAAAATATTAATTTTGTTAAAAAATAAATGATTTTTTGACAACAAATTTTAACTATGTTGAAATTTAATTTAATTTAATTTTTTTAATAATACAATGATTAAATTAATTTATTTAATAATAAAAGAATTAATTTGATCTCTTCCCTATAATAGAGGGATCTGTGAAGTACGTTTACCATTTTAATATTTGTCATGCACTTTACTTTCTTGTCCCTCCGAAAATAGTTTGTAAGTCATTTTCTAGCACGTGTTTTTGTAATTACATCTGAAAATAGGAAGGAATCGATATTTTTTAGATTTTCATTTCACTTAAATTAAAATATTAAATATGGGGCAATTTTTTGTATACCCAATAACTAAACACTAAGAATTATAAAGTTGCATATTTAAATAGAAATTATAATTTTTCTTTTGTAATTAAAGAGTAGCATTAGATTAACAGAAAATACCAAAACTCGAAGCTACAAGTAAACTATCTATTTTTAATTGTAAACTGATTAATTGGGGACGTTATTAAAGATTTGGACACCAATCGAGTATTGTTTCATCAAACCGACCAATGAATAAACAGTAAAATTCACTTCTCTCGAAATATATTCAAAAACAACTCTTCAATCTCGACGATATAATTCATTGATCCTGATAACCAAATCTTTGTATAAATTCTTATTGCTCCACCATTGATTCTTTTGACAGCAAACGCACAATATAATTCAAAGATGGCATCCTTCCATTGAACATCCCAAATAATAGAAAGACGGTAATAAATTACCCAAAGTTTCGCTAATTCCACACTGCAGCTGCCAATATTTCTTCCTATCCCCACTCATCCAGTTTCTCGAAATTATAAATTTCATACCAACTTTGATAGCAAAATTCAATTAGTTTTCAAGATTAGGTTGAAAATAAAATGATGATACACAATTTTTTTTCTGTCTAAGTTTCTTTTTTTCTCTTTGATATTTTTTTAGTTTAACCCTTACCATTAAACTTATATAAAAATAATAATTAATTAAAAAATGTCATATAAAAATAATTTATTTTTATATATTTATAATATGTTTTCCTTTCTTCTTCCTCTCATTTAGGATTTTTTTCTACAAATGTGAATATTTCGGGCTTTATGCTTTTGATTAAGGTTTTCAAAATTGATCGATAGTTAAATCAGTTAGACCACTAATTTTTTATTTGATCAATTTATTCGATTTGATCAAACAAATGATTAAAATTTTATAAAATAAAAATGTTTAAAAAATAAAGAAAATCGGTCTAACGGTTTAACTAGTTTTTTAGCTCGATTCAACCGGTTTGTATCTGTTCACGAGTTAATTTATTCAACCTTTAGCTTCAAACAACACCTTTGTCGTTTACTAATCTAACCAATCGATCCGATTCTAAAAAAACTAGTTTAGATTGATGAAAGAATTTTTTTCTGATATTACTAAGTCAAGCAAACACACGATTGAAGTTCGAAAATAAAATTAGTCACTGCCATCTTCACATGGAGATTACAAATTTTGAGTAGAATTGACATTGCCAAACATTATAAACAAAGAAGAAATAAGAAATAAAGAGAGAGATACTCTCAAAGAAAATGAAAGAAAGAATTAAAATTTTTTTTTTAAAGTTTATACGATGTAATTATTTATTATTGGTTGGAAATTTTTTAACATATATAATATTTTTAGCATGAAATAAATAATAGAAGAATAATTTAAGTATCATTTACGATAAAAAATTTTAAATAGTAACTTAAAAAATTACATATTACATATTATTAAACCCTATAAATAATATGATTTAAATCAAACTAAATTTTAACAAAAATTCATACATAATTTACACAAAATAAAACATTGAAACTTTATCTAGCACTCAAAAAATAAGTGATTTAACATTAAAAAATTTAATATTGATATAGCCATTTTTTATAAAAATAATATTAAAATTTTAATTAATTACATAAATAAAGTGGGTAACAAATTAATTACAAAAATAAAATATTTGCTATAATAATTTTGGGTGTCACTTGACACGTTAGTTGCACCGGTGAATTTTTGTTTAATTTGATAGAAAAAATATTGAAAAGTGAAAAAATATATTTTTAATTGGTACCAATAATGTATCAAACAGCACCCATTAATTAAATAAAAAAATTTATTGTTTCAGATATTAAATGCAAAGAAAAAGTTTTAAGACATTAAGTATAGAGAAAAATATCTATTTTGTACTTTTTTTTTTTTTTTTTTTTGAGATTGTAGTTCAATTGGTCAGAGCATTAGCCATGATATTATTATGGCATAAAATGCAAGAAAAATGCTATTTTCTTGTGTTGGAAGTAGGAACCATAAACTAGTTTTTTTATTTTCATTTTTTCAGCATTTAATTTTTTATCAGATATTTTTCAAAAATTACTTGTGCCGTTAATGTATCAAATAGCACCTAAATTCACGGTAGAAAATGTCATATTTATGTAATTATTTTATTTTTCATCTTAATTTTTAATTAATTAATTTTTTTTTATATAGCGTTAGGATTTTTTAAATGTTTTTTTTTTTACCTGAAACCTCTATAAAAAAGTTGCATTTACTTTTTACTTAAATAAGCAAAAAGGAAGTTGGCAAAAAATAAAAAAGCAAAAGAGTAAACGTTATTCTCCTCAAAATAAAAAAGCTAAAACTGAAATTGAATTCAGAGGAGTTTTATTTTTTTGGTTAGAAAAATTGAAAGTTTGATTTTACTTTTGAGTTCTCAAAAATAGTTTTTTCAGCCCATACATTTGGTTACAGTTTACTTAATTATATCAATAATTAAATTATTAAGTTGAATATAAAATTTTAAACAGTGAAAAAAAGGGTAGTTTTCAAAAGAAGTCACCTTAAATATAAAAAATTATACAAGCAAGAATTAATTCCATAGGATAGCAGTAGGCGAAACGGGGTCCAAGATAAGGGCATTTAGGTGAAATCATTTAAATTTGTTTATTATATTTTAAAATGAGTGCATAATATTCTTTTCTTTATGTGGCGTCTTAGAGTACAAGTGCAGGCGCCACAAACCCGCCTTCTCTTCTCTTGGCTTCCTAGAATCTCAAAAGAGTCGACCGCACGTTGCTTTCTCCAATAATAATTGCACATGTGCCGATCCACATGGCCCTTTCCTCGATAGGAGCCTGCAAACTTTGGATGCCTCCTGCGCCATTTTTATTCTTAATTACATTAATTTAGGATCATTTACACTGCCAAACAATTAGTAAATTTAACTTTTCAGCACTTATTTTTAACAAATTTACAAACTAGTCATTGGATTATTCAAAAAATTTCATTTTAGTCCACAAACTATTAAAATTGTTATTGTATAACTTTCTTTATTCATACTGTTTACACCAATTGAAAGTTTTCTTTCTCCTTCTCTTCTACAGTTTCGTTATTTTTCATGAAATAACTTTGAACATCATGAGTCTATGACCTAATGTCCTAACAGTTTTTTTCTCCAATATTCGACATTGACTGTTAGATCAACTTAGATATAAAATATATTCTTCTACTCGTTAATGTGTACTAATTTTCAAATTGTCACTTAGAGCACACTAATCAAACTTAAAAAAAAATTAACAGTCCAATCACTTGAATAAAACTTTCAAATAGTCCAATAATTTAAATGAAAATTTTAAAATAATTTTTTTTTCTCTCTTATATGGTTCCAAGCAGCTTCATATCATGAGAGAAAAAAGTTATTTTAAAATAACATATAATAAAATTTAATGAAATTGACAGTATTTTTAAATATAAATCAAAGGAACTAAATTTTTTGGAATAAAAAATAAGGAGGACCAAATTTTAAAGAGTACAAGGAGTGAAAGAAAAATTAGACCAAAAAAGTTTTGTAAAAAAGAAAAAAGAGGCAAGGCAGAGTCAAAGTGACGTGAGAAACGCGGAGGAGGAAAAAAAAGGGTTTTTTACTTAAATAATACAAAAAAATAAATTAATAACCAAAATAATATCCCAAAATTATTATTTACCAAAATGGTATATTTAGTTAAGTGGAGGAACTCTAAATGGCGGCACTAAGGGGTATTTTTGACACGTGTTTTTTTAATTTTTTTTATTATTTTTATATATTTAAAAATAAAAAATATTATTTTATTAGTGGAGGGATTTAAAGTGACAGTACTCAGGGGTTTTTTTCAAAAAAATACGATAAAAATATGACAAAAAAATACCTGACACCCAGTGGAGGAACACAAAGTGGCGGCACCAATGGAGGAGTATCAAGTGGCGGCACTTAGGGGTGTTTTGCCACTTGGCAGCACCCCATTGTGCCGTGTGTGTGTGTTTGTGTGGGTTTTTTAAGAGGTGAAAATTAATTTGAGTGGTTGAAATTTTTTTTGTTGGGAATTTTTTTGTTGGTGATAAAAATTAAAAAAAATAAAATTTTTTGTTATAAAATAGGTGGGAGGGGGAGACCAACGAAAAATGAAGAAAAAAAAAAGAAAAAAGAGAAAGAAAGAAAGAAAGAAGGAAGAAGGAGAAGAAGGGGAAGAAGGAGAAGAAGGGGAAGAAGGTAATGTGTTTATTTTTAAATTTAATTTTAAAATATTTTAATTTGTTAATTAGTAGTGGGAATGTGTTTTATTTGTTATTATAATTTTATTTGTTAAATAGGTTGATTAAAAGAGTAAATTAAGAGGAGTGGAAGAAAGGTAAATTTAGTTAATATTTTAAGTATGGTTAATTTTAAAATATTTTAATTTGTTAGTTAATTTGATTATTTTAAGTTTTTTGTTTTCTTTAATTTAATTTTTAATTGATTTGTTATTTAATGTTGTTATAATTGGTGAGTAAATTAAGAGGAGAAGAAGAAATGTAAGCTTGTTATTATGTTATTATTAATTTACTTTAATTTAATTTTGCTAGTTAGTAATTTAATTTTGTTGTTAGTAGTAGTAAGTAAAAAATATTGTTCATATTTATTGATTTAAAATTTAATAATGTTTTAATTTTGTTAGTTAGTAACTTTATTATACAAGTCATAAGATTGTTTAATAAAATGTGAAATAAAACTATTACAAGTGTTTAATAAAATTAACTATAATCTATTTTTAAGTTATAATTAAAATTAGTTACAATTATGAAATTAAAAAATTTATTATTTTATAAAAATAAGAGAGTTTTAATAATTCACAAAAAATTAAACTTGGCTAATTAATTTTCAAAATATAATATACAAAATAATTAATTATCAAAATAATATCCCCATCATATTATTGACCAAAATATAATATAAAAAATAATTAATTATCAAAATAATATCCCCATCATATTATTGACCAAAATGGTACAAAATAAATTATTTTGTACCATTTTAGTAAATAATGGTGTGTGGATACTATTTTGGTTTATAAATATATATTTTGTACAATTTTAGTAAATAACACATTTTGGTATTTAATTATTATTTTTGTATTATATTGGTAAACTTATGTATTGAACTAATTGATAATTTTTTTTCAAGTTACAGAATGACTTCATTAATTAACTCGGAACGTCCTCACATAGCCAAATCAGTGAATGCAGACACACCAAGGCAATATGAATGTGAAAAAATAATTATTTGTTCATTATATCATTCACAATATTATTATTTGTTTACAAAATTAATTTTGATTATACTAACTATTTTTGTAAATTAACAGGAAGAGCTCGCGTATCGTTCATTGAGGGGTCGTGCACAGGGCCTTAAATTCCCCCCTCATGAACGTCTGCTTCCGTACTTGCAGGATGCCGGATTTGCATCTGCAGCATTGATCCAAAAATTTGAGTTAAGATATGATTTAATCAGTGCATTGGTGGAGCGTTGGCGCCCGAAGACCCACACATTTCATCTGCCTTGTGGGGAGTGCACTGTGACATTGGAGGATGTTGCGGTCCAACTAGGGCTACCAATCAATGCTGTACCAGTCACCGGTGTTAGTTCGTTTCAAGAGCCGACAACGATGTGCATCCAGTTACTAGGTCGCTCACCTAGTAATAACAATGACTTCACGTCGTTGTTATTTACATGGTTGAAGAGCAATTTTCAGCACTTACCCGAACACGTAACTGAAATGGAGGTTTCTTGGGCCGTTCGACCCTATATTTTGCTAATGATAGGGGGCATACTCATGCCAGACGCAAATAACAATAAGATCCACTTGATGTATTTGCCTTTGCTAAGAGATTTGCAAAAGATTCATGAATATAGTTGGGAATTTGCGGTGCTTGCCATGCTATACCGAGAACTTTGTCGCGCCACAAACCCTTCTTCCCGGGATATAGGTGGATGCCTAATGCTATTGTAATCTTGGGCACTATATCGGATGCCATTCTTGGCATCCGTTAGGCACCAAACATATGTTTTTCCACTCGTAAACAGGTGATTACCATATACCCTAAATTTTAATAATTTGACATATTTTATTAATTATATTAATCTAACAAGTTATTTTTTGTTTTCTTAGATGGAAAACAAAACCGGGGATCGGGAGGCGGTACACAGTTCCCATGTATCGTTTGATGCTACAGCAATATGCTGGGGAAGGAGTATGTTATTCATTAACATGATAAATTATATTACTTGACTCGTGTTAATATGGTTGCATGTTAGTAAATTATATTACTTTAATCTTATTAATATTTTGACATGTTATTAATTGTGCAGTTTATCTGGACCCCAAATATACAGCTAGAAATTACCGCTGTTATTTTCGCCTCAACATTCCTCCACTCAGATCAATGGTGCATTAACGCACCGATAATCAAATTTCAAACAGTGGAGTGGTATGCCGGGGATCGAGTACTCCGGCAGTTTGGTTGTAAACAGCCTATCCCGTAGTCGCCATTCCAATTAGGGTCTATTCATGGGATGGATAAGAAGGGGAAAGCAAATTGTGATTGGGGGAGTGTGCATGAACAATATGTTTATGTGTGGAACAATCGAATGACTCGAATACCTCCGATGGAGTACACTCCGGATTTACAGCCATCGGTGCAGTACATGCAATGGTTCATTGAGTTTGGCCAACCATATTTGATTGGTGCTTCATCGACGATAATTCCCCCATACATGTCTCGACAAGATCGCCCCTATCATGTAGCTCCTGTCCCAGAGCCACAGCCAGTGCCAGAGCAACAAGAAGAGGAGGATGAAGAGGCATTGAATGACGATGATTCTTATCGTCCTAATTTTGCGGGATCATCACATATGCATAGCTCATCAAGCCAAGGATATCAGCCTCAGTTTGACGAGCCACCGCAATGCTCAAGCCAAGGATATCAGCCTCAATTTGTCGAGCCACCGCAATGCTCAAGCCAAGGATATCAGCCTCAATTTGACGAGCCACCGCAATACTATAGGGAAGGATATCAGGCTGAGTTTGACGAGGCATCGCGATACACTATTCCTCCCAGGCAATACTCTACTCCTTCGGTGCAAATGGACCCTAATGATGTTGATGAACTTGACGAGCAATCTCGACGTAGACGCCGGCCACCACGAAGATATACCCCGAGAACCACACCATCTAATCATGGATACTAGGGTTGTATCTAATAGTGTTTAAATTTGACTGTTGATGAATTATAATAATGAATTTTTCCTCCATAATGTACATATATTTTAACCTATTTGATCATTTATTTAAATTTCATAACATTAAACTTGTTACTTGAAACCCTAAATCGTAAAGTTAAAAGGGTTAGGGACTTAAAGCGTAATTTTACCATTTTTATTAAGTGAGATATTTTTGAAGAAAAGTGTAGAGAATTCGAGAGATGAAAAATTGGAAGATATATAATTTTTATGCTAAAATAATATTTTAGTCTAATTTCAGATACATCAAACGAATTATAATTTTGAATCCTTTATCTTAAGATATAAATAATTTAGTGACTGGGACGCAAGTGGACAACATTGAAAATTAATGTAAAAATAAAATTAAGAGGTATATGATGATGAACCGGGTTTAGGCCCTACTCGATCCGGATGACTGCCCAATATGATAGGTTCGTTGAGGGCAATTACGTCGAGTATGCCCAGCTAGCCTACACAGTTCACACAGTTTGCCCCCGTCTGTTTTCTCCATAATGTCCATTTCGTTGCGAATTCTGGTGATATGAGGACGACCTTTTGGATTCCTCCGTAAACCTTTGTTCGAGATAAGCTCGAAAGCCATCGGAGGTACCTCCCATGTGGACAAGTCAAGCAGGACGGGAAACTCATTTTCCCAAATACGTAACGTACGATGGAGAGTGTAAACGGGGTCGATGAGCTGTTCAACATTTAGTGACACTTTAGCACAAGCTGCAACGACATGCGCACAGGGATAACGAAGTGTATCGAACCTCCTGCAATCGCAGTGTCTGTTTTGAAGATCAACCCCGTATGACCTAGGTGGGATACCAGGTCGACGACCAATAGTCTCAGTAACTTGAAATCGTTGAAACTGTCGTGAATATATTTCAACGTTCATCGTCCTCGCACTCTGACGGTTTGCATCTATTGCATTCCTGACAACTTCGACAAACACGTGACCAGCGTTCATCTGATCGATTTGTCGCGTTCCCATTACTGGCATCAAGGTAGCTAGCCTATAGAACATAGCGGAGAACACAGATGAAATCGAAAGATGTCGTATTCTCTTGAACACGCCGTTAATCGATTCTGCCAAGTTGGTCGTCATTTGACCATATCGATACCCCTCATCAAAACTTTGAGACCATTGCCACGGCTCCATGGTACCCAACCACTCGCGTAGAGGCTTGTTCGTTTGACCTTCCATGTCACTCTCAAGTTTGGTCATTCTTTGCCGGAATCGGTGTGGCTCTAGCTCGTACGCTGTAGGAATATTAAGAAAACATAAGTTACAGTCTAAAATTAAAACCTTAAAAATATAATTTGGAACTTTATTTTTTTACCCATTTTCACAAGTTGTCTCCGCCAGTCTGCATTCTTATATTCTCGTTGGAAGTTAGTCGCAATGTGTCGGCTGCAGTAAACTGATTTTCATGGTACACCAGTACGCCTAATGCCCGCAATAATACCTTTCGCTCTATCAGAGATGATGCAAATATTATCGTTATGAATCACATGCATCCGCAGGTTTCTCAAGAAGAATTCCCAAGATTCCATGTCTTCTTTGTCCACAATAGCGAATGCTATTGGGAGCATGTTTTGATTCCCGTCTTGAGCCACCGCAATTAGTAAGATCTGCGTATATTTCCCGTATAACCACGTTTCATCTACCTGGACAAATAGCTTGCAGTGAGGAAATGCTCGAACGCAGGGATCAAACGTCCAAAATATATACTGAAAAATTCTTCTTCCCGATTGCATGTTATTATCTGAGCCATAATAAGGTCGTGTCACCAACTCAATCGCAGTCCCCGGTACGTACTGTCGCATTGCGGCTATCCATCCTTACAGCTCATTGTATGATGCATCCCAATCACCGAACAATTATTCCATTGCCATCTGTTTCGCAATCCATGCTTTTTGATATGAAACCCGATAATGGAATCGTGATTGCATGTCCACAATCAATGTAGAAACCTTGATGGTCGGGTCGTCCTTAACCATTGACATGATATGTGCGCAGATGATTCTGGAATCAAGTTTTCGATGATCTTCTGACAAACGTGTTGAACAGCATGTGTGAGGCCCATCAATTTTTCTTATCTCCCACATCTGCGACTTCTGGATAAATGCAGCTCGCACCCGTCACTTGCAACCTTCCGTCGACTTCCAGCACTCTCCAATATACAATGTCGGTTTAGACATTGCGACTTTGTAGTCTATCGACACATTCATGCTATATCGCTTAATAGCAAATATGCATTCTTCCTTGGATTCAAATTTTTGGCCCACAAACAACTCTTCACAATCTGCTGCGACGGTCAATCGGTGAGCAGGTACTATTTTAGGGTATTTCGTGAACTCGTCATGTGTCGTATCGGGGTTTATAATCAACATGTGTGCCCCAGGAGAATTATTGTGCATCACAATATGTGTAACTGGATTTTCGACTGGATTTTCATCGCCATTCGCCCCTTCTTCGTCAATATCATCTGGGACCTCATCCACATCCGGATCACTATCAATATTGACTTCATTATCAGAAGGAATACTACTATCATATCCATCATCTTGATCTGCATCATTCTCGGGTGTAGCAGCATTAAGATCGATGTGTAGCCCACGTACGATTGATTGACTTTCAATGTACGATACTGGAACCACCATACACGGAGTTGAATCTTCATTTTGTACAGGTTACACATCAACTAACTCAGCAAACAATTGAACCGGTGCATTTGGGTCACTTTGATTCGAACAATAAAGAGCGATCATTGTCTCCACGTCTTCGTCGTCTACAAGTTCCATCTCGGTGAATTTGATGGGATCTATCGAAACTGGAAACTTGTAGAAAAGTTTCGAGATCCTTTTTCCACAACGTCTAAAAATTTTTGCACTAATCCTTGCTTTCATATCATCAACCGAGATATTTCGACTAAATCTCATTCCTATTTGTTCCCGACAATCAAATATACATCCAACCGATGTTCTCGAAATTACTCCATCAAAATAAATGCATACAAAAAATTGATTATCCATCTTCAATAAATTTGTTAAAAATTAAATAAAATTTATTAAATAAAATATGATTTTACCCATTTATATCATACTCAAATAAAATTAAAATTAAACACATTACCTTTTTTTTCTTCTTCTTTCTTTCCTCACCTTCTTCTTTTCTTTCTTTCTTACATTTCTTTCTTTCCCTTTTATTTGCTTCCCTCACTCCTATTTTATAACAAAAATTTTATTTCATTTAATTTTTATCACAAACACTAAAAATTCCCAACCATCCAAATTTATTTTCACAAATAAAATAAAATAAACACACACACACGACACAATGGGGTGTTGCCAAGTGGCAAAACACCCCTGAGTGCCGCCACTTGATACTCCTCCATTGGTGCCACCACTTTGTGTTCCTCCACTGGGTGTCAGATATTTTTTTGTCGTATTTTTCTCGTATTTTTTTGAAAAAAACCCCCGAATGCCGCCACTTTAAATCCCTCTACTAATAAAATAATATTTTTTATTTTTAAATATATAAAAATAATTAAAAAAAATTAAAAAAACACGTGTCAAAAATACCCCTTAGTGTCGCCATTTAGAGTTCCTCCACTTAAAACATACCATTTTGATAAATAATAATTTGGTGATACCATTTTGATTATTAATTTATTTTTTTGTATTATTTAAATAAAAATTCTGAAAAAAAAAATATAGGGTTAGTGGTGGGTGCACACGTTAGGGTTATTTTTTTGTATTATTTTTGTATTATTTTTTGGTAAATAATAATTTGGTGATATCATTTTTTATTATTAATTTGGTGATACCATTTTTTTGTATTATCAATACCTCTTAAAGTTAAACGTGGTAGATATTGAGAGGGGGATTGCAGAGGACGGTTTTCTCGTGAGTGTGACATGAGAATTGCCTTCTTTTTTTTCTTTTTATATGTATTTTTCTCCAGCAATGGTGGGTCCCTCGTTTTTGCATGAGGTTCAATTTCCTAGATATGATATTTTTATTTGGAAAAGGAGTCACGGACGAGCCGACAGGTAAGGCTGAGGAGGTGTAAAAAGAGAGCACGTGATTGGTGTGTGGGTTGGGGGTTCTTACTGATGAAACACCCTTCTATTTGGGGGAAATTACGGCCACATACCTAAACGAATCTTTTTTGAGCTGGGGTATTGAGGGAACAATCCCTCCATTCTCATGGAAAAAGCGTGACCCCTCTCTCTCTCTATTCACGTATCACTTCCTTTTTCTCATCATAATTGTCGTATTTATGACTCTTTTTTGGATGTTTTTTTTTTTTAATTAACAGAAAGATTTAACAGTGTCACTTAAATATATATATATATATATATATATATATTAATTATTATAAAAAAATAATCAAATTTTAACAAATTAAAGTGGATAATTTTCTTCTCAAATTTTGAACAATTGATTCAAATTCAATTGCAAATATATCTTTTTACAAAAGCTTAACGGTCAAATAATCAAAAAATTTGCACAATTAAACCTTTATAGTTGAAAATTAATCAATGAAGCCCTTGATTTTTGTTAACCAAAATTGACCATGAATTTTTGCTAACGTAACTAATGATCCAAACAAATAATGACACATTATTATTTTAAAAAATAAATAAATTTTATAATTATTTGAAAATTACGTCGAGGATGAAGCTGAATAAATGGTGATTCATATTCATACTAGATGTGATTATTTAAAATAATTATAAAAAAAGCTATGTATAAAGTATTAAGAATTATGGGAATTATTAAAATTATTAAAAATCACGTTTAGAATGCATTTTGCCAAATAGTTGTCCAAGCACAAATGACCTTAAATAATTTTTTTGTCTAGGTTCAATTTAGCGTGATTTAAAAAAAATGAAAAAATTATACAAAATTATAAAAAAATTATTTTAAAAATAAAAATTAAAACTAATAAAAATTATTATGAAAGGTTAGATATGTATGTGTGTGTATATTTGAACTATAAAAAAATATGAAAAAAATTAAGAATTATTAGAAATTAATATTATAGGATGATGATTAAAAAGACACATATATGTATATATTTGGCTTCTTCAAATGTGTTACATGTGCATGTATATAGTTTTTATATTTTTTATAATTTCATATAATTCTTAATTTTTTAAATAATTTTAATATTTAAAAAATCATGTTCAGAATGAATGTGGACAAATTGTTGTCTAGATTCATAGTTTTTTTTTTTATAAATTATATGTGGATTATCATGTGAATGGCACATCAATACCGTTAAAATTTTAATAGTTCAATCAATTTTCCATTAAAAGACAAGCAATTTGATTAAAATTTAAAGGTTGAGAGCCAAAAAGATCCAAAAAAATAATAAGAATCAAAATGACAATATGAGTAAATATTAGGGACTAAATTTATTATTGTACCTATGTTTTTCAGCGATATTTAACATACAAAATTTTAGTAAAGTTATTTTTATGTATTTATATAAATATTTTAATTAATTATTCAAGAACTAATTTAAATCCTTTATTATATTCAATGAGAAATATTTTTTAATAAAGTTGTTAATAGTTAATCCAAAGAATTGTTTGAAACAAATGAGAATATCAATGATGTTCGAATCAAATCGGATCGATTGGATAGGAAATTGATTAAAATATAACTTTGAAAAATAACTTTGAATCGATTAGATTGGGAATCAGTATAAATCAATTGAACCGGCTAAAAAATTATTAGAATTGAATTTCTAAATTTTTAATTGGACCGATTGAATCGAGAAACTGATGAATCGATGACTTAATTGATTTAACTATCTGTCTGATTCTAAAATGTTGAAGAATACTGTAATATATATTAAATTTTGAAATTAAAAAAAATAAAAAATATGTTTGTGAAATAAGTGTGAGTATATATTTTAAAATGATATTTATGTTTGGAGTACAATAACTATGTATACCTTAATTACAAGTTCATGATGTTATGTTTCTTTCCCTTAATCATTTGATGTTTTTTCAGTGTTATGTCATGTGAGGTTTTGGAGCGGTTGGCATATCGTTTTTTTGGCCATCAAATTATGCTAAGAATGGTGAAATCTTTTCCCATAATCTAAAAAGATATGCAGCTTAGCCTTTTTTTTTTTTTTCCTTAATCAAATCATTTTGATCTTTTACCTACTTAATACCGCCAATTGGATTGCTAAATCAGTTATCCGTTCAAACATGGTTGATAATCGGTCAGCAGGTGCGGACATAGGAGGTTAGCAGGTACTCGGATCTTTAAAATAGAATTTTTTATTATTATTTTAGTCTTTTAAAATTTTAAAATTTTTAAATTAATAAAGGTAAAATTATACTTTAACCCTCTAAAATATGAAATTTTGATTTAATCTTTTAAAAATTAAAAATATATAAAAAATTTAATTTCGTCCCCCTAAAATTTTTTTCTTGATTTCGCTCCTGTCAATCAAGTTAGATTTATGTCATTCTCACATTTTCATTTGTATCATTAAACAAACAAACTTGTTCAATAGAAGACATAAAAGGTCTATCGAATTCGAGTTATAGAGATTGTTTGCTTATAATGTATGCATTACAAATAATTTGATATTATCAAATATGTGTGAATTGTAAAAAAAAAGAAAAATTAAAATCAATTGATTTGATTGATTGAATATTTATTAACAGTTGATAAATATTAAAATTTTAGTTTCATTGATAATTTTATTTAATAAATAACTCGTAAATACTACTTCTTAACATTTTATGATATCAATGACATGTTCTGATCTTGAATTAAAATAACATTTTTTCGTCTAAATTTTTATAAAAAAATAAACACAAAATCATAATTTTGATAACCGTGCAAAAAACGCGTCCAACTGGATGTAATTTTTATATTTTCTTTAAAATCATTCTATTTCCCTACATATTTAAAAAAACAGTCTATTTTACTAATTAAAAAAAAAAGAAGACATATATAACTACTTTAACCACCAATCTTATTATTTTTTATAAAAAATTTATAACAATTGTTGAGGATTGTAATTACAAATAATCCGAACCAGTTATGGAATATATACAACATGGTTTATAATGGTAGTTCTTAAATCTTATTATTAATAGCTTTATTGACTTAATGCTATTATTTTAATGTGAAAGTATTTGGTAAGTCTTTCGAGAGATCAGAATAAATTAATCCATCTACTATTAAATGGATTAATTTAATTTATTTATTATTAAAAATTAAATAATGTCAAAGTTTAATAAATTTAATATTAACTGTTTAAAATATGTTATTTTTATTTAATAAAGTTAATATTATTAAAGTTTATATAGTTATGTGGATGAAATATTTTGTTTAGAGTTAAATTATAATTTTAAAAAAATTCTGTCATTTTTAAAAGCATAATGAAAAATGAGCCACAATGTTTACATCTTTAGTTAAATTGATTATTATTTTTTTAAAACTAATTTTGGTCATTAACTTTTCTAAAAGAGATAATTTGTTTTTTTAAAAAAGAAATGTCGATTAAAACATTAATTTTTTTTAACGATGTTTGCACAACAATCTGCATAACAATTCACATGTATTTCATACTGACAGGACATTATTTATTTTATATATCACATTAATAAATAATTTAAAAATTATAAAAATATTCAAAAAAATATATGAAAAGATTATTAAAATTAAAAAAAAAGCATAAAATACACGTGTATTATTACGCGGTCTGCCATATTTAAAAATGGGCTTAATACCTTTTTTGGCCCCTATATTATAGCTAAATTATCACTTTTATATATGCACTATTTTTTTATTAGTTTGACACTCCTACTTTATTTTTTGTATCAATTTGGCCACTTTACTTTCATTATGTATAGCTTGTTATCCTAACCCAAATTTTCGTTAAATAATTGATCAATTGCCCTTAAAAGAAGTGTAACTTATTGAATCCTTAATGATAAAAAAAAAATTCAATTAGGCCCTTTTGTTAATAAAAAGTGTTAGTTAATCAATTTAATTGTTAATAAAATTGACGTGACATATTGACGCTAATATGATATGAATCAATAGGAGCACTTTATTTTTTCTATCAATTTGCCCCCTTTACTTTCATTCTATATAGCTTGTTATCCCAACCCAAATTTTCGTTGAAAAATTAAATCAACTAATGACATGAAGCCACACGTTACACTTAAAATTAAAAAAAGGAAAATTTAAAAATAATTAAAAACACAAAAATATTAAAACTTAGAAAATTATAAAAAACCATAATCTATTTTTGAAATTATAAACAAATATTTTTAAAAATTATAAGTATGCCAAACTTTAAAAAAAAATATAAATTTCATAAAATTTAAAAAATAGTTTATTTGGAGTTTTATTTTTTATTATTATAAAATTTTAGAATTTTATGTAAACTTCTTAAGAATTTTATGTTTTTTTTTTGGAATTTTTATGTTTTTCTTTTTGCATTTCTATGAATATTTTGTTACTTTTTAAGAAAATTTGAGTTTTTCTAGTGAAAAATAGTATAAATTCATGAATTTTTCGATTTGTTTTTCTAACAGTGTCTTCCACTGTTTGAAGATTTCGAAGACTTCGCTTTTCTGTTTCAAGATATAAACCCAAACTTTTTTTTGGAGTTATCATTAATAAAAGTTACGAAATATTTATTACCTCTTTTTTGAGATGTTAGAAGATGGACCCTTAAATCAAAATGAATGTAATCTAGAGTCCTTTTTGTTCTGTGCATTGCTAAATCAAAACTAACTCGAGTTTATTTCTTGAAAACGCAATGTCTTTGAGAATATCTCTATTGCACAAGACGTCATACCTTTCTCACTCATATGACCCAACTGCATTTGCCAAAATTTGGTTGAATTGAAATCAGTGGAGAAAGAGTCATGTCGTGTCGTTACGACGTCAAGTTGATTCTTGTCGAGACATGGTGGCGATTTTGAATTTTCTTCGGTAATCGCAACCACAGCAATAACCATTGACCCTTGCAGAACATATATGCTGCCCTTTTTCTGTCCTCTCATCACAGCAAGAGCCTGACGAGAAACTTTTAAGTCATTCGACTCAATGATTATCCTGCAACCATTAGAATCCAAAATTTCCAATGAGATAAGACTTTTCTTTAAATCAAGAATATGCCTGACATATGATAGTGTCTAAATAATTCCGTCGTGCATCCTAATTTGTACTGTTCCTATTCCGGATATTTTACATGGATAGTTTTTCCCCATCAGCACAACTCCACCTTCAACAGAACTGTACGTGGAAAATCATTCCTGTTGGGACACATGTGATAGGAGCACCCTGAATCTAAGATCCATTTGGAAGTAAGATGTGAGCTTTTGCTCGTTGACACCAACAAGAAATCATCACCTCTGTCCTTGGCTATACTAGCATCAGCAACTTCGACTTTCTTCTTATCTTTCTCGTTGTTTTTGGCATCCCTTTTGATTTTATTTTGAAGTTTCCAACATTTTGCCTTAACGTGGCTCACCTTTTTACAATAGCCTCAATATTTGTCACGATTTCTAGATTTGGACATTGCTTTGGACTTGTTTTGATCTGTTTTTATGGTTTGTTGTCTGTCTCTTGCAACTAAAATTGAGGCTTGCCCCCCTGATTTTTTGTTTGGGCCAAACTTATTGTTGAGTTTATCCTTACTCAGAAGATTCCCATTCACATCCTCAAACAAGAGATGATCTCTCCCATAAATCAAAATTTCCTTTAAAGTTTTATAATAATAGGACAAAGAGCATAACAACAATGTTACTCGATCCTCATCACTAATCTCTACTTCGAGATTCTTTAAGTCATTAAGAAGGGTAACAAACTCACTAATATGATTTCCAATAGACTCACCTTTGGTCATTATGAACGTGTAGAGACGTTGTTTTAATACTAACCTGTTTGCTAGAGATTTCATCATATATAAGGCTTCCAATTTCCTCCATAACGAAGACATTGTTTTCTCCTTCAAAACCTCCTATAACACATTATTCGCGAGGCATAATTGAATAGTGAATAAAGCCTTTTCATCAAGCTCTTCTCATTTTGTCTGATCCATATCTGCAGGCTTCTTCCATGTAACGACGTTTTTCAAATCGTTCTGAACCAATATTGCCGTCATCTAAATTTGCCACAAACTGAAACTTGAAATTATGTCGAACTTCTCAATATCGAACATTAACGCTGCCATCTCTGAACGAGTTGATTGCGAAAATCGAACTAGCTTAAATATCAGTTTGTAGGGGATAAACTCGATTAAACAACGAACAAAGTGAAAAAAATAAGAATCGAAAAGATCAAACACATAAATTTTACGTGAAAAAACTTCTAAAAAGAGGATAAAAATCACAAGCAAAAGGAAATTTCACTATAATAAAGGAGAGTACAAAATATGAAGAGAATAAAAAGAAAAACCCTTTGAAACAAAAAACAAAACTCTCTCAATTTAAATATTTTTGTTATGTGAAATTTAGAGTAATTAAGGCCTACTTATAAGCTGAAATTCATAGCATATATGACTATAATAATTTTAGATTAATCAGAGTTTTAAGTGAGAAATTAAAAACAAAGCTTAATTGAGAGAAGAAAAATCAAAATGAGAGATATTCTTCCACACTACCAAACAAAACCTTAATGTTTATAATTGAGAACTTTTACTAGTTTGAACTTTTAAATCTATTTGTCTAAATTATTTTTTGAACTTGACTTCTGTACAAGTTAATGTTCGAAAATAGAGGTCCAATGGGAAGCTGCAGGCGGACATATTTGTCAAAAAATATACATTTTAAACTTCTAATTTTTATTTTAAAACCCAAAATATCCTTATGAATTCCCATTCTCTTCTGTTCTTTCAACATTAAAAATAAAAGAAGCTAATAGTCCTCTTTGTCTTCTTCGACCGATTTAAGGTAGGTTTTAGCATACGGCAGAGGGACTGTCGGCTGGGGCTGAAGCTGATGGCCTGATGGGTGTGGGGGGTGGGGTGGGTGGGTCACGTGTAGGTTTAGATTTTTTGTTTTTATTGTTTAATTATTTTTCTTTTTTCCTTTTTCTACTTAGGCTGAGTTCTTCAAAAAGTAGTTGAGCTTTTTAGTTGTTGGGCCTTTTTTCATCTCAACCCAACCTCAAGGAGCCCAAAATTTCCAAAACCCGGTTTGATTGGTTTTTCGGTTCCTGGTTCAAACAAGCTTTTGATATTGTTTGGATTGGTTATCCAACTGGTTCTCAATTCAATCAGCCGATCCAATTTAATTCTCAAAACACCGTTGCGTATTATAATTTTAATTTTTTATAAAATAATCATGATTTTTTAGTTTTTCTTAGAGTTCAATTTTTTTTGAGTTTTTTTTAATGATTTTTTTAGTTTGAAAATTTTTGATGAAAATTTAGGTTGGGTAACTAAGATTATAAAATGGAAGTATAGATGCCAAATTAATAAGTAAAAAAAATTACTAAAATCAAACTGATAAAAAAAATAGTATGAACAGATATTATCATGTAATCTCACCAATATATTTAAAAAAAAAATAGTATTGATATCAAAGTGATAATTTAATTATAATACAAGAGTCAAAAGAGGTATATGTTTAATCCGTGAGTTCGTTTCATGAATTTGCGTGGTCCGAAAACCTAGGGAATAATTACATGTATTAAAAAATCAATTGATTAGACCAAGAGCTAGTCAGAGAACCGATTTAAAAAGCGACTTTGAATCAATCAGATTAAAAATCAGTACAAATTAATTGAACCGATAAAAAATTAATTGAACCGACAACTAAGATTTAAAAAAAAATTTAATATTTTTTTGATAGAACCGATTGAATTGATTAGATTAACAAACCACTTATCTGAATTGGTGATTGAAAAAACATTGGCTGTACCATTAAGCCAGTGACCCACCAAATCATCACTAAGCCGCTTCCTTCTATTCTTTTTTTCCTTTCATTAATATTATTGAGCAAAAATCTACGATAAAATCATGCTATGAAAATGTATTTCAATGTATAAACTATAAATTCTCTGTACACAACCCTCTGAATCAAACGAGTTATATAAATAAATGGAGCGAAAGAAGGGGCGGTAAATGAAGGGAAATAAAAAGCCCCACTGCTCCAATCTGGTATTGCAAAACTTGCCTCGTTTCAAGCATATACAGTTTTAAGCCTTAGGAATTTGTTCCCAGAAAGAATGGTTGACAGAGACTGCAATCCACCATCTTCTCATACTCCATAATCTATATCTGTTACATTCTGGGCCGTTGAGAGCTTTACAAGCCTTTCTTCTTCATCATATATATCAAGGTTTTCACAAGGCGCAGGGAAGATGGTCCCTATTACACGCCCTTGAACAAACGCGCACTGGAATATATGCTTTTTCTTATATGTTGTCCCCACGTTCATATCCCTGAACATCACGTTTCTGACAGGAATCTCCTCACTACCATGTATACGAACAGGTACACGGACTCCTTGACCATGTATCCCGGTGAAGCTTATGTTTTCGAGTATTGGGAAAGCATTTTTGTCAAAATCCATGTCGGGGTGCTCGTTGTAGTCTGTCTTGATAACAATTCCAACTCGGGCATCATCAAAAGTCAGATTTCGGTAAGTTATATGTCTGACATATCCACCTCTTCCAACAGCAGTCTTGATTCGAACTGCACGCCTAGAACTCCAGACAGTGACATTCTCCACGGTGACATTAGATACCCCACCAGACATCTCGCTGCCTATTGATACGCCAGCACTGTGCATATGTTCAGCCAAGTGTGACAATGTGTACTTACCAAATGAAAATTACAAGTAGGGATAGATAAAAAAGTAGGAAAAGCAATATCCTAAATTTTGGATGACCCAAAATGCAGAGCTGTTTGGGACCTTTGTTTTTGCATATGAAGTTTGTAAAATACATGCATGCTATTTGGGACCATTTGTTTT
The DNA here is from genome assembly GCA_039519145.1 of Kokia cookei. NCBI lineage: Eukaryota > Viridiplantae > Streptophyta > Magnoliopsida > Malvales > Malvaceae > Kokia > Kokia cookei. Next base: position 7,759,134 of record CM076903.1, on the reverse strand, counting down.
TTTGTTTTTTGTCATGGAAACAATCAGGCAGTAGAATATTCATGAAGATGGAGGAAATTAATTCAAGAAACTTTACCTGACCATAGAACGGACAATGAGGTTTCGGATGAGAATGTTTCTCGAAGGTCGTCCATAAACGATTCCATATTGATCCCAACCACTCTTTATTGCAATTGCATCATCGCCGACACTTATGTAGCAATCCTCTATCACTACATCCTCACATGAATCTGTTTATGCCGTAAATGACTTGTAATAAGTTACATTCAGCGTGAATTAATCTCCCTTTTTTCCCACAGCAAATCAACAAGCAGAAACCTGGTTTATCTAGGTGTAGATTTGAGCTGGCTACAGCGTGGTATGGTGAGCAAATGATATTTGCTCCATTCACAAAGATGCATTTGCAATGTGAAGACTCTTGTATGTGTTAGAGAGGAATGGGGAAAAGGAGAAAAGACAAAATAATGAAAGCAAATTGGTTGCAATTTGCCCATACATTTCATTGAATTCAGCTCAGAATACCATATTCATACATTTTACATCTAAGTTCTCATCTTCTTGCTTCTGTCTGCTCCAACAAAAGCACAGTCGTACTTTACTAATGTATATAATAGCCTCTGTATAGTCTTGAATTCATTCTACAAATTTGTCAGTCAAGCTTGCTCAATAAGTGAGTTATATATGTAGAGTGAGCATTTCTATACAACTACTCGTAGCATGAATGAGAATCGGGTCTAAAGCCTTAGCTACCAAAAATTTTCATAGAAAAGTTCAAGTTTTATGATCAGGGATTACTTACCAGGATCAATTCCATCAGTATTTGGAGCTCCAAATACAGGTGCTAAGATGGTTACGTTCCTAACGGTTACATTCTTGCAGTCATATGGATGAAAAGTCCAAAACGGAGAATCACGTAAGGTAATATTAGAGATTACAATGCCATTTGACCACATTATCTGCACAAGTGGACCCCTTGTGTGGTTGAGTAGCTTCTGACGATACTTTGTCCACCATGATTGACCCTGCCCATTTATGGAACCATTGTGCCCTGTTGATTTGTTAAGATAAAGGGTAAAATCAGACTCGACCAGCATTGAAAGATCCATATAGAAAAAAGGCCACAATGTTGATTTGTAATGAAAAAAATGATAAACCAGACTCAAATCTAGCAGTCAATCGAATTTCCCTATTAATTTTCATTGTTGGAAGTGCTTATTCATCCAAAACCTTGAAAAGGCTGTTTCTTTCCACTTTTCCCCATACCAAAAAAAGAAGTAGCAACTGCTTTGAATAAGCAGTATGCACAGGGTATAAAGGGTGCAGAAAACAGGTTTAGACCAGTCTAAAATCGTATTTTTGAGGCATCAATAGGTAAATTGGCTGGCTCTATCAGGTGAGAGCAACCTTTTCATTCAAACAATTTAATGAGAACCTATTAGGGGCAAGGGTGAAGAAGCTAACCAGTAATAACAACATCTTCGAGGTTTTGGCCGTGGATCAAACTTCCATACCGAGGTCCACGGTGCTCTCTTCCGTACCCGTATGATGGCAATGGAGGCATTAATGGCCATCGCTTCTCGTCCTGTATGATAGCAAGAAAACAGCAAACAACAATATTGAATCCACCAAAATCCAAAGTTTTAAACACAACAGCCGGATAACACAGAGAAATCAGGAACACCGTCATATGAGGGAGAAAACCATTTTTCATTGCCAAAATTCATGAAAATGGAAAAACCAACCTGGATTCCAAGAATCTCAGCATCCTCAGCAAGGAACAAAGTCATATGACTAGTAAGATTAAACGGCGCCGTAAGCCATTTTCCAGGCGGGACATTGAGCTGACCACCACCTCTCTTCCCAAGCTTCGAGATGGCCGAGATAGCCCTCTCAAACGCCGCCGTGTCATCCGTTACCCCATCGCCAACCCCACCAAAATCCGTAATATTAAACTCGAAAGGCCGGGACCCGGACATAGACCGAACCGGCCCAGCTTTTCCGAACACCGAGAACCCAGCCCCAACTATATCCCGTTGCCATAGAAAAACAGAACCGAAAGCCGAGATCCAGAGAACAATAAACAGAGTTTTATGCGAAGAAAGGAATGCCGGAAATCCCCCAACCGGCAATGACTCAGCCATATTGGGTTTAGCGAATTTGGTTAAAAGAAACGATTTTTGGCCCTTTTAGTAAAAGGGGTGAAGTAGCCGCTAGATTTAGTTGAATGGAAATGGAGAAGATTTCAATTCAAGGGGAGATTGCAATGGTCAATGGAGAACCAAGTCCATAGTTTCTAGCTTTGGGCAGGACGACGTTCTTGACTTGAATGAAACTAGTTCTTTTAACCGAGGGTATCAAGTTGCCTGCGTGGTTTATTTGAAGGATGTAATAAGATTTCGGATTGTGTGAGGTTTCAGTGACGGCAGCGAGAAGCAATGTCACATCAACATCATCGTCCGGCACTAGGTGAATAGTTGAAGAGTTGCAATCTGACCATTTTGAAAACAGTGGTTGAGATGTTGACATCAAACACCAAAACTCCTTCGTTACACCAAATTTTCGGGTTGTTGACCTGTGTCAACCAAAACCTGGATCTCTATTTGTGAGCCCATCTCACATTGTGTGTTCGGCCTTCATTCTGCATGGCCCCCGGCCACTTTCTCCTTTCTTTTCCTTTCAGTTCACTCACCGTAAAATTACATTTTAATTTTCACAAAAATATATAATTTAATCTTACCTCTTTAAAAAAAAAAATGTGATTTGCTCTTGATGATTTGGACGTAATTTGACATGTACAATTTATCATCGTTAAGGATTTAATGCTTGTGATGAATTTGAAAGAATTTTTTTAGGGTGACCAAAATTAAAATATCTTAAAAGTTAGATGTTCAATTAAGTTGTAGCATCCCACACTCAACTCAAACGATAGATCTAAATGCAATATGTTACATTCGTTGTTATAGCAACTCAGACTATCATCAATCATTTTCCTTGAAATTAAACAAATGAACATGGCATAATTCATAAATATCATGTTGTGTACTTGTACGAGATCAAATGGGCCCACATATAGTGGCATAATTAGAATTAAAATCATTCCGTACGAAGTATAACGAATTGTATATCAAAATATATCCAAATCTAAATAATAATAAATTTAAATTTTAAATGATCTAAAGAGAATTCATGCATAATATTTACACACGATAATACTTGAATTTAATTACTTTAAATCTTAAAGCTTCAATGATTACCGACACTACTAATGTCACTTTGATGGAACTTTATAATTACATTATTTAATTAGATAAAGAAAAAGTTTTATCAGTACTTGAATCAAAATTATATTTAAGACTATACACACACTAACTATCAAACTAATACACGAGTTGGACATTAACTTTGGATAATCTTTACAGGGTACATGTATATTTGTAATTTGATCCGAAATATTGTAAATTAGGAGCATTCCTTAAAACTCGACTCAGTAGAGGGGTGTTTGGCTGTCTTGGTTTATTTTGGTGGACAGGATCCATGACACGTTCGGGACTTATAATTCATCCACCTGCTACTCAAAATTTCTCTTCAACCCCAACTGGATAATAGTAAGAAAAATCAATCTCGGAGCCGCAAGGCGACGGCGACGAACAACGGAGTGTAAATGTATCGAACGGTGGTGAATCGCATCCTTCTTACCAAAACCACCGGCGGAGGCCGCCGCTGCCTCCTCCGATTCCTTGATCTTAGAACTGCCGTTTTCTCTTCTCGTTTCTCCACTACGACGGAACATCAAATGTTCCCTAATCGTCCCCTTAATCCTACTGATTCTTCCACGTCATCTTCGTCGACGAGTTTCCAAACATCATCTGCGGCTGGCGATATTCCGCGTCAGGAGAGAAAGAATCCGCGAGCTGAGTACCAGGGGGAGCAAGCTCGGGTTCTTCAAGCCTCACTACGACACGTCGTCCGTACACTATGTTCTACTATTTTGAAACTATATTCTTATTTTTATGATTTCCTCAAGAGTTAAAAATTGATTTTTTATTTTTTGGTTTATTTTAAATACAGTTAAGATTGGGATGGAGTGAAGAAGCGATGATAGCAGGGGCAAAGGAAGTTGGGATTTCTCCTTCAGTTGTTGGATCTTTCCCCCGAAAAGAAGCTGCCCTTGTCGAGGTACTTTTTGGGTTAAACAAAGTTTCAATCTTTATAACCACTGGTTTTACTCTTTTGTTCATTTACTTCTTCAAATTTGTTCTTTGATTGCGATGGTTATTTGTTCTGATTCGGAAATTTTAGTTAGGGAATTGCAGTTTAAGGACAATCTAATTGTATTTCTTATGATATAAAGCTACTTTCCTCATCACATCTTATTGCATGCTGTCATGTTTCTTTTTTTTTCCTCCCGTTTAAGGGCCATGGTTTGATCAAACCCAATCTACAAAACATTTTGGAGGCTGTTTTTCTAGCAAGGGTTTATATCTTTGTTTTATGTTACTCGAACTCTGGTGTGAGCGATGAATAGGGTATGTAGTTGGTATTGGTATAGTTAGATTTTTCTATGTTTGTCTTTGTATTAGGAGGATCCTTAGAGGTTATATCGGCATATCTATGTGTCTGACATCAGTATCGGACATGAGTATCGGCATAAATGAAGGGCTTGAGCAACATAGTTTTTGTTCCTTCTTTGTAGCATTCTTGATTTGGTTCTTTGATTACTTTGTTTATACAACCTTTCTCAAGGTTGGTCTATAACACTAGGAAGGAAGAAAAATAGCGGGAAGGGAAAAGGTGAAGAAAGGAATTTTTTCCGTTCCATTGCAATTGGTATGATTTATGGGTAATAGAGGGAAAGAAAGAGACTATGGGTAAAGCTGTAAACAAATTATTTGATTAAGTTAAATTAGTGTTTTCTTCCCACATGTGGAAGTGTTGGGTTTGGAGAGAAAGGAATACTTCAAATCCACTCATTTTTCTGCCCTCTATGGAACCAAGAAAGTGGTTGAAAGGAATTAAATTTTCCTTCCACCTCTTCCCTCCTTTAGACATAGTGCAAGAAACCAGTAGATGCTGGTTTTCTAATATCCTAAGCATTTGATTTTTGTATCTATAAATATCTTATTGTCTGATGCATACTCAGCTTTGCTAATTTCAGCTCGTGCGATGTGTTCTCTTTCTTTATCCAACAATGACTTGAAGTTGACTTTTTTTTTTTTTCCCCTTCTCTGCAGTTTTTCATGGATGAGTGCTTACAAAGGCTTATTGATAGAATTGACTCTGGCGAGGAATTACAAGACTTGATTCCTAGCCAGCGTATCTACAATCTTGTAAGGTTTCGCCTTGAAATGCAAGCACCTTATATATTAAAATGGCCTCAAGCTCTCAGCATCCAAGTATCGATTCTTATACCTTTTTCTTTTTTCTTGTTAGTAGACTAGTTTACTTTGTTGAAGCCATCACCTTTTAAGACAAATGTTTACTCAAATCTTTGTAGGCACATCCATTGAATGTTTCAACAAGTTTTAAGCAGCGGGCAATGCTTGTCGATGAAATCTGGCATGCGGCTGGTGATGAAGCCTCTGATTTAGATTGGTACGTGAAGCGCACTGTCCTTGCAGGGATATACTCAACAACGGAGATTTACATGTTGACAGACGGTTCCCCAGGTTCATCTTTGTTCTATCAGTGACCTTGTTGTGGAGATGCAATGTTTTAGATAGCATTTCGTTTACTAGTCATTTTTGTTCACAGAGTTTCGTGATACATGGCTGTTCTTGGATAATCGTGTGAAAGATGCATTTGATTTGAAGAAGACAATTCAGGAGGTATTCTCTCCCTCCATTCCTTTTCCTTTTTTTTTTTTCTGAGGGGGATTGGACTCAATAAAGTGAGATGAAGTGAGATATGGTTGCAGGCAAAGTATTTGGCAGAAGCTGTAGGTGCTGGAATGGGGAGCTCTTTGCAAGGCTTTGTTGGCAAGGTGATTCGGAGATAAAAGAATAAGTGAAGAGAGTATGTATGATCAGCTTCAGACTGAAAAACATTTTCTGTTTGAGGAGCTATGAAAACTATTAGTAGGTCAGACTTAGTGTTGATAACGTGGCACAAAGGCATTGAGTTTAGGGTTTAGGGTTGAATAAGTTTACAGAGCAGTTGCCCTGATTCATGTCCTTGGCAGTTTGAGTGAGTTAAAATTGTACCTGAATTTGACACTTTTTTCTATTTTGATACTTAAACTTTTTTTTTTTGACCTAATTTGATACTTGAACTTGACATTTTTTCTTAATTCGGTATTTAAACTTTTTTGGACTCAATTTGGTACTTGAATTTGACATTTTTCTTATTTTGGTACTTAAGCTTTATTTTAGATTCAATTTAGTACATAAATTTATTAAATATTATAAAAATTATGCAAAATAATAACGGTGTTGAGTTTTTTTTATGTTAAAAAAATATTATCGATTTTAGAGGAAATTCATGTTAAAAATAAGTATTGACTTATACTTAATTAATTAATATTAGAAAAAAAGTCAAGTTCAGGTGTCAAATTGGATTTCAAAATGTTTAAGTATCAATTTATAAAAAAAATTGTCAAGTTTAGGTGCCAAATTAAGAAAAAGTGTCAAGTTTGAGTATCAAATTGGATAAAAAAAAGTTTAGATATCAGATTAGAAAAAAGTTTTAAGTTTAGGTATCAAATATTATATTAAGTTTATTTTTTATAATGTTAAAAAAAAAAAGTTAGAAAGTTGGTAATTAATAGAAATAATGGAATAAATTTCACTTACAATGACATTAATGGTTACAATGGGATGATGAAGAGTTTTTATTGGAGATGGTAATAGTGAATACTGAAGGAAATTTATTATATTTTTAAAAGGAGAGAAAAATACTTAGCGTTATAGGAAAATGTTGAGAAGAAAATTTTTTAATGATCTTCATATTTAATCCACCAAGTTTTCTAGAGTATCTTAAAAGTGAAGATAACTTAAAAATTCTGTTATATTTTTGGGTTGCTTTCGTTTCTACTTCGGTGAAGCGGTACTGTGTGAAATATCTTTTGCGGCACATATCTTGAAGTGCAAGATAATAATTATTTTTAGATGAGAGTTGTTTCTGAATAAATAGTTATTTTGACTTGTTTCAAAAGTGGGTTGTTCTTAACATAATTGTTCTCAATGTAAAAGTTGTTCCCTAATAATGGTTCTTCCGAAAAATCACAATTATTTTAAATACAAGTTGTTCTAAATAATAGTTGTGCTAAACAAAACTATTATTGAAAAACATCATTATTCTAAAATAATTACATTAAAAGACAATTGCTCTAACCAAAACTTTATTTTGGACATAGCTATTCTTGAGCAATAGTTGTTTTGAATAATAACTATTTTAAACAAAAGTTGTTGTTCGGAAGAGAGACACATGTTAGCACAATTTTGTGAAATATAATATTTTTTTATATTAAGGAAAAGATAAAATGGTCGTATCCAAAATGAAGTATCTACATTTTGTCCCTGCATGAAAACTTTTACTGTAAGAATTCTTAGTTGAACAAGTTCTCATACACAAAAAAAAAATAAATAAATAAATTTAAGTACCTAAATGAAAAAATTAGTATATTTCGAGAGCTAAATTGTGAATTAAACCTAAAAAATAATTATCATTAAATTAAGAAAATTATTCCTTTTTTAACATGCTAAACCAAACTCTCTATAACATAAACAAGCATGCATTTAAATAATAAAATAATTTTAATAAAAAAAAATAAAAGCATTGTGAAAAATAAAAAACTCCTTGAAATTAAAAATAATAAAAATTTCCAAAAATTCAAAAACGAAGTTTTTCGTTTTATATTTTAAAATTTATTTTTATTCCTTTTAATTGCAAGGAGTTTTTAAATTTTCACATTTTTATGTTTTTATTGAAAATATGAAAAAAAACTTTTAATTTTTAAAAGATTTTGTAATTATTTATATTTAAAAAATAAGGACCAAATTGATCAAAAATTGTAAATATTAAAGATTAAAAGAATTATTTTACTTTTTATAACATTTATATCACTAATTTTTTAAATAAAAAATATAAAAACTTAATGTCTTAATATTAAATATAAAAATTAAAATTAAAATTTCAAAAGAGTAAAAAAAGTTAACATATTTAAATTAAATTAAACTTAAAAGCAGGGTTTGCCAGTTTTATTTTATCCTTTTAAAATTAAATTTTTTTTTTTTAACTTTCTAAAAATAATAAAATTTTAACTTAATTTTTTAAAAACTATAAAAATATAAATAATTTAATTTCGTGATAGAAAATTTTTATTGACTTCCTCCTTGCTTAAAAGTAAGATTAAAATATTTCGAAATACTAAAATCCTACACCTAACCTAATACAAAGCCGAAGTAACCTTCTCTGAATCTATGAGAACTTCAGGTTTGTCAAAATAGACATCTAAAGATAAGCTTAACAATGTATAAAGAATTCATAGTTTAATTTCGCTGCTTTACATTATGATTTCAATTTAAATTGGGTCCCTTTTTTTTCCTTCTTATCTCTTAATAAAAAAATATGTTAAAAAAATAAATTTATATTTAATTTACTGATTGATTAATATATTATTTATACTAGAAATTCTGGCAAACATGTGTAAAATTTATTTATTTAAAATATAGGTGTATGCTTAACACATGTAATATATTCAAAATTAAAATAAAAAAAATTAATTTAAATTGTGAGAGGAAATACATCAAATTAAGAATATCAAATGCACTCTAAATATTTATCATGGTATTGCCATTTTTTTGAATTGGTATTGAGTTGGTTCGTGATATCAACTCAATCAACAACATTATCAATATATATACAAACAATGCGAGTGGAAAAAATTATATAATAACATTAAAATGTATAAAGATATCAAAATAAAGTTTTAGTCGATAAAAATTATAAATGAGTTCAAATAATGTGCAGAATTTTTATTGATTTTATTGAAAATATAAAAGATAAAAATACCATTATACAAAACGTAAGGAGTGACGTTATGGCCATAGGGAGCAGCTACATTCACCCCCCCCAAGAAAAAGACAGACAGGTTTCCTACTGCTGTCTGAAACCTTAAAACAGCAGAGTCCCGGTATCTAAGATTAAGGGCAAAGCATGGCTTCTGCATCAGAGATTGCAGCCAAGTTGAATCTGGTGCCCAACCCTGAAGGTGGTCTCTACTACCGAAACTTTCAGAGATACCTCCATCTTCCTCTCCAAATCTCAGCTTCCTCCTCACTGTAATAACCAAAATTTTCCTCCTTTAATTCTGATGTTACATATTCTGTACTTCATGTTATTTATTTATTTACGTGATAAAACAAACTGTGGATGTCAAACTCCAACGTAGTTTGTCTGAACAACAAAATTTTGCCAGTTAAGTGTGTACTGCAGACAAAGTTGATCGTCCTGTTAGCACATGTATTTACTTCATGCTACAATCTGGAAAATGTGTCTCGCCTTCATCGAACGAGACCTGGCATTTTTATTTAGGAGAACCTCTTACGGTAATAATGGCTTAAACATCACAGATGAACTTGATTGGATTCTGAATTGAGTAACCAATCGTCTTTGATACAGATTGTAGAGCTGGATGAGAAAGATTGGAAGTTGAAACTAACATGTCTCGGACCTGACCTGGGTGATAATCAGCAGGTGCAATATACGGTTCCTCCATATGTTTGGTTTGGTGCATTTCCAACCAAGGATTTTCTTATCTCCAGTGACGGCAGAGCAGAGAAAGCTGAACCAAGGGATGCTGAGTGTCACTATTCCCTCGTTGGATGCACCTGCACACCTGCCTTTCAATTTCAAGACTTTGAGCTCGGAAAATATTCCGAGCTTGTTTCCACCTTTCCGAATTATGAGCCTATCATTTCTTTTCTCACCAATACTGATTGACTTGCCATCTGATTTCTCCTGTTCTCAGAACTTAATAAATCTTGGAAGGCTTCAGAATCATTGGTGCCATCAACTTTTCATGTTTTTGATCCCTAGATTGCTACTTCTGTAATTTACAGTTTCTCCACAGCTGAAAAAAGCATTAAGTTTTGTATCAAATGCTGTTTTCCATGCACCAAGATATTGTTCGATAAATTCGTGCCGTGAAAAATTTGCTAATGATCTATTATCGAGCAGCAAAACCAACAAGGCAAGTTAAGAGTAAGAGAAATTGAAGAAACTTCTGCGTCAAATGATCATCAAACATAGCTAAAAACGGTACATATAAAATGAAAGTGAAACTGCCATTAGAAAACACGGCACAAAGCAGCAAACCATGGAAACTTTGAGCAACTTCCAAACAAATGAACTGTAGAAGCCTAGGAAGGAAGTAAAGAGAACCTAAAACAAGGGGAGCAAAGATAGTTTTGGGTATAAACATCCAATGTTCAAAATCCTTTAACTGATTAGAGAACCTAATGTAGCTAGCTAATGCACTTAAGAGTTATTGCCAGTGCTATGGAGGTACCCGGAAATCATCTTCATTGCTACTTAAAGAGACGTAAAAGAATAAACTTCCTGTCCTCAACCTTTTGGCTGAGACGTTCTTCCGAAAGTGATGAAGTTTCCTCCTTATTCCAGCTTCCACCAACAACAGAAATAAAGTATGAACTTTCATGCCTATCCTCACCCTCGTTCAAAATTTGGGTCAGAGTTGCACTAATATTTGCGATGGCATGAGACACAAACAAAATGACACGATCTATTAATCAAAATCAAGGAACTCCATTCTTTTCCTCATGGAGCCCTTCAGATCTGTTGCTTCCCGTTCGGCTTTCTGAGCCTGGAAAAGGGTAGAGAGATTAATTTATTTATGTAATTACAAAAAAATGATTACACTTCAATAGTTTTGCATGTGATTTTTTATGTAATTTTAGCAGCCAAAATCAGACGAAAAATTAGGCATATGTGGCAGGAAAGAAACATAAGAAACCAAACCCCTTGTAAGTGGAACAATCAACCTAGCCTTCCATAAGATGGGTTCTCTCAAATCGATATGGCAAACAGGAAAAAGATGCAACAAATAAGAATTCAAACAAGTCACTTACCCTTTTAATCTCAGCTTCCGATACAGGTTTCATACGTGAGGGAAGCTCCTCCTTTTCCAAGTCCTGTGTAGCAAATAGCAATTTATAATGAAAAAGAATAACATTGTAGGACAACAATTCCACATGACAACCAAAGAAAAAAGGGTTAAAGAAGATGGCATAAAACAGCATACCAGCTCCCCTATTAAGACAACATTCTCCCCACGGATTACATATAGACCTAAGGGGATGTCACAGTACAAGTCTCCAATGATAACTCGCTCACAAGCTCCTTCTAGAACAACATTAGCTGTAAATATGGAAGGGTAGACATCACTGATTATATTCGGAAGAAAGAAAATGTAAAGGAAACAAAGAAAGCAGATAAGAACTTATCAAAAGGAATAATATCAGGACAAGCTACCAAATTGATCAAAAGAACGCAATAATCCCAAAAGCTTTCGGCCATCTCTGAGCAGGACAAGGAGTTTCTCTATAAAAATAGATAGAAATCTTGAGGCATGTTTTACAACCATTAAAGATCTCAAGCACATATAAGTTACTAAACAATTCTTGCAATGTAAAATCAAAACATTCAAGGGTGCATAGTTTATGCTGACAAAATCTCTGTGAAACACCTTGTGCAAGAGAATTATCATGTCTCAATCAAAAATATTTGATTAGGAACAAATGCCAAATTGCAACCTAGAATTTTGAGAAGTCAACTAAGTACCCAAGATGGCAATTTTCATTTTAGGAAATCCCAAAAGACCAAAAGTTCAAAGCTCGTGACTTTAAACACAAAGAGAGTCTTTCTCACAGGCAAATGAGAAGTCTACAAAGCATTTTCACTTGATCAAATTCCTTAAAGAAACCCAAGTTTTAAAAAAAATCCAAGGACATGAAAGAACAGAACTTCATAAATGGAAATAACCCATTACAGTAAAGTACACAAAACAGGGAATAAACTGAATCAAACAGTGTTATCAAACAAACCCAAAGCTCACTTCGAAAAAAAAGGAATAAATAAATGAATAAATGCTGCACGTAATTAAAAAAAAAATCAAATAATTCAATTGCATTGGCTTATTAGTACATAAAAAGCAGAGAAAAAGAGAGATTACTGTCAAGATAGGTGGCAAGAGAAGCGGAGAGAAAGATATCATCAGGGCCAGCCCAAGACATGGAAATTAGTCTTCTCTAATACTTCAATCCCCAAATTCCCAAACAAATAGCATTGGCCAGAAGAGATTACCTAGAAATCTTTAAAACAAAACCCTAGGTTTTTTTTTTTTTTTTTTTTTTTTTCCTTTTTACAGAAAGCTTTTATTTTCGTGGATCAATCGTTCTTTCCTTTATATATTTGTATTTCATAATTTACCAGAGACAGAGTAAAAACAAAGTGAAAAAGTAGTGTTGTACAAACAAAAAGAGTTAAAACTCAACTCCCTTTGACCTTAGGAAAACTAAACAATTTATTGTATTTGGGAATATAGTGGGGATTTCATTTTCTTAATAATCATGATTTGTTACTTTAATTATTGGTTCTGAACCGTTGGTTTAGCATATCATGTCATAGCCTGCCAATTCGTATTCCATTGCATATATTTTAATTTTATTTGGGTAAAATTGATATCAAATAAATTTTGTGTAAACACCTAATATCACCAAATTATTAATATATTTATATTTTGGTCATTCATCTTTAAACATTTATAAAATTCTCATTGAATTATTCAAAAATTTTAATTTAAGTCATTAGGCTGTTAAAATCGTTTTTATATAACTTTCTCTATTTGCATTGCCTACACCAATTGAAAGCTTTTCGTCCTCTTCTACAATTCAAATTCTTTTTTCAAACAATTTCGAATGTCATAAATCTGTAAGCCAAAATCCAAACAATTTCTTCTTCAATTTTCGACTCTAACCGTTAGATCGATTTGGATCTAAAGTATGTTCCTCTACTTGTTGATAGGTATTAATCTACTGTATATATTATTGAATTGTAACTTAGAGCTCACTAAGTAGACTTTCTAAAAAAAACCCTTAATACCTCGATGAATTAAATAAAAACTTTCGAATAGTTTAATAACTTGAATGAAAAATTTCAAATAGTTCAACTACACTACCAGCTTGTAACTTTTCGAAGTTGAGTGATCGAAACGTAAACTTAGTAATAGTTTAGTGACCTTGAATGTAGTTTACCCAAACTTTTCTTCCTTGAACCACTGACATAATTTTTGTTAAAAAAAGCTTAATTTACAATTTGACTCATAAAAATATATGTTTTTCCATTTAGTACCTAAACATTTTTACCTAATTTGGTATCTAAAGAATGTATTTCTTATGTTTTTAGTTCATTTTATAACGAATGTAAATAAAAAAAAAACTATTAAACATATTTGGCCAATGGAGAAAGGCAATAAAAAATTAAAATATTTTTTGTTTTTTTATTTATTTTAAAAATATATTAATTATTTTAATTTCATGTAGAGTTAAAAAAATATTTCCATTTATATAATGTTTATAATTTATATATTTTGTATATATTTTTCTGAATTATATATATATATATATATTTCTATTTTTATAATTTTTAAGGTTTATATATTTATTAAAAATATATATTTTATAAGAGAATGCTACGTAGCATTTTTCATTAGCCAAAACACGTCATGTGACACATTTTCATTGACCAAACTGCCTAATAGTTTTTTACTAATGTCTGTTACAAAATGGATTTAGAACATAAGAAATGCTTACTTTAGGTATTAAATTGGGAAAAAAAAGTTTAAGCACCAAAGTGAGAAAATATATATACTTTAGGAGTCAAATCGTAAATTAAGACTTAAAAAAAAGAGTTAATATAGCATTTGGTTTGGCATTTGAGTTTTTTTCTCAATTAAGTACCTAAGTTTGACATTGATGTTCAATTTGATACTTGAGTATTTTCTTTTTCTCGATTAAGTACTTATGTTTTTTACTAGAACACACTTGTCAAATATTCATTGGGTCACATAATAGTATTTGGTATGGATACCGAATTGAACATTAAACCAAACTCAAGAAGCAAATTAAACAACAAAGCCAAACTCAAGTATCAAACAATAAATTAACCCCAAAACTATTTATTTTTATTTTTTTTTATATATTCTTCATGTTGGTTTTGAACTTGCATATTTCCTTAGAAATACTTGTTGGTAAAAAGTAAATAAAAATAAAAATAAAAATATGCAAATGCAATTGCAATAGATTTGGTTTCATTGTAATGTAGTCTGTTATTTTATTTACAATTTATGATTTTTTATAGGTTTCTTAATAAGTTGGTATCATGACTTGAAAAAGAATCAATTTAGTCCGTAAATATATAAAAAAAAAATTAGATTGTGACACACTTACAATGTGAGTGAAAATTTTTATATTACAAATTTATAATGTTGAGGTAAGTTTTTGAAGTGGCTTGCTAAGTGTCTGTAACGACTCGATTTTCTAGTGATATCGAAAAATATAGTTTTGGGACCTTGTTTCCACAAACCAAGTTCGTGAATATTAAATACGGATGTTTATGGAGTTAGAGTATACATGAATAGAAATTTGGATTAGTAATTTAATCAAAATTGTTAGTAATAATGGTTGAGGGATTAAATTGCAAAATTTTACTCACTATAGATTTTTAATTAGATTAAGGCTTGGGACTTAAATAGAAATTATCCAAAAGGTTAGAATGGAAAATAAACCTATTTTAAATAGATGATAGTGAAATGTGTTGCTAAATGTCGTTAGTTTAAGTTAATTAAAGATTAAAGCTTAATTAAGCATGATTAAACTAATTAATTAAGTTTAATTAAAATTAAACCTAGTATGTATATAATGTGATAGTGGAAAAAGATGAAACATCTTATTCTTCATCTTTCACCACCGTCCACCATTGAAGGGTTTGGGAAGCTTGCTTTTTAACATTTGGCCCTTAATTTGAAGTAAGTCCCTAGCCATTCTTGTTCATTTTTATAAATGTGAGATCATGGGAGCTTGAATTTGTTGACCTATGTACTAATATGTAAAACTATTAAAGTTTTGAAAGTTTCCATTTTTGAGAATTGAATGAAAATTGTGTGAAATTGTTAGAAATTAAGCTTAGTATATAAAAAGAACTAAATTTTAAAGCTTAATTGTTAGTTTCGTACATTAGAGACCAAATTGAAAAAAATACAAAACTATCATGAATTATTGGTAGGGATAGAAAGCAGAGGGTCCCTAATGAGTTTTAGTGAAATCAAATTTTTAATTGAGGCCTCAAAATTGAAAGTTAAGCTTGTCTTAATTTTAAGGACTAAATTGAAAAATATGTAAAAATTGGTATTTGATGTTGATTAAGCTAAAACTTGATAACGTGATATGGTTTATGATTATTTGTAGCTAACGACAATATCAAATCGTCGAGAAGGAAAGAAAAAGCGAAAATCGTCAGTGAGTGACGTGTGAAAACTTGATACATACATTTATGATTTAATATTGTTTAAATTGATCAAAATTTCATGTTATTTGCATATGGGAGTGTCAAGATAAGTATTCAGTGATAAATAAAACCTTAATTAATGTTGATGAATAGATATAATCCTTTAACTATTATTTAAATTTTAAATTTTTATCTCACTTCTCATAACTTTTATTTTATTTTTTCAACTTACTTGAGTTATTGTAACACCTTAATCCCAAATACGGAGTACCCGAAGATTACGGTGCTATATCAAGTTACCATATCAACCCAACAAAATTTTCAAATAATTTAAAACATTGAAATGCATTTTATATAAGAAAAAGTACCATACATAATTATTCTAAAAATAGTAATAAAAGTAGTTATACAAAATATGTGGAGCTCCAATATCATCATATATCAAAATAGTTAAAATAACCAAAACGATAAATGAATTACAGACCCACAAAATACAAGTAAGGCCCTAGGAATACAATGTCCACTAACAGATAAGGTATTGTACTCTGTATATGTGATGCTGGAAGTCCCTTGTCAATGATGCTCCTTGAACACGAAAAAAATCTACTAATCTGAAAATGAAGACAATTAGAAGGTTGCTTTACAGGCTCAATGATACACAACTAATCTACCATACTTCAAGCAATTCATAAATATAAGCATGCAAATCAAATATATACATAAAAACATGACATGAGTATCGAATAATCAAATCATAAGTCATCTCAATCTACATAATCAAATCACTTGCATATCAAACTTGTCAAACTTGTTAGATTGCACATGTGTTCAAATAATTAGGTATCCGGATAATCTCGTGCCACTCATAGCCACTAGTCAAATAATCTCGGGTGTCCGTAGTGTTATCCCGAGCGCCATTCATGGCCGCTAGTTAGGTTAGAGCCCGAAGGCTGAGCGCAAACAAAACATCAAACATATAATCACAAATATACAACCATGACATTTGAGTCACATACTCGTTTCAACTTGCTTATCATTCCGGCTAAAATATTAATTAAAGAAATATGACTGTCTGCTGCCTTGACATTCTGAACTTTTCTCATTCAAAAATTAATAACTCTTAATATATAACTTTGAATCAAGAACCGTTTGTTTTAAACGAAACTAGACTTCCTTACAATTATAGAGATATAAGGCTCACTTCCTATTTTATCTTGTAAAATTTTTGGTGATTTTTCAAAGCCACTGCTAAATCTATTTTATAACAATTCTGTTGCTAGATTTTTATGACCTTTCAACACTAAAAAATTCATATCTTTTAAAATAAAATTGAAATCAACCTCCGTTTGTTCTAAACAAAACTAG
Organism: Kokia cookei; assembly: GCA_039519145.1. Taxonomy (NCBI): domain Eukaryota; kingdom Viridiplantae; phylum Streptophyta; class Magnoliopsida; order Malvales; family Malvaceae; genus Kokia; species Kokia cookei. Next base: position 7,742,247 of record CM076903.1, on the reverse strand, counting down.
ACTGACTCATGGTTACAACGATGTATAGATCACTTCTTAGTTATTTTTACAAAATTTATGGCGAATTTTCAAACTTACTGCTTATGTAATAATTTGTTTTTGACAGATTTCACAACTAAGTTTTTAGCTTCATTTTAATCATCCAAACATGATTTCCACCCAAAGACATATAACATGCATACTTTATCACACAAGCATCATATTTATGACTTATCAAGAAGTATAGGAGAGTTATAGAGTACTACCTTGATGGAAGAATACCAACCAAACTTCTTGCCTAGCTCTCCACCACTTTGCCTTTACCTTAGCTTTAGACGATTCACCACCCTCTTTAACTAATAACCATGCACCACACAAGATTTCCCACATAAGTAAGAGTCTATAGGATGCAAAAATACATGCTTTAAATAAAAATATGAGAAGATGGGTAAAGACTTTCTCAAACTCAAATCCTCCCAAACACCCAATAACCTCCACTTTCATCCTTGAAGAACATAGATTTTTTCATAGAACTTTAAAAGATTAGATCAAGACCTTTATCTTCTTTTAAATTTGGAGGATGAAAATGGTGAGAAAACTTACTCAAATCTCTCCCCCTTTACACGACTTTCTAAGGAAAATAGATGGATGAAAGAAAAAAAAAATGAAGAAATGTAGAAAGAAATGTGTAAAAGCTATGGGAATGAAGAAAAAGAAAGAAAAATTGGATGATTATAGGGAAAATTGCAAAAATAGTCATTTTTATTTGCCTCAAGTTACATTTTAGTCATTTATGTTTGAAATGTTACGTTTTAGTCACTTATGTTAGTATTTTGTTACGAAATGGTCACTGTGCCGTTAAGTTCCGTTATCTCCCTAATTATAATCCTACGTGGCAGTCCAACTAGATTTTAAGTGCCAACTTGAATTTTCCAAATGGAATGAGAATAAATCTTTAATTAAATAAATGTAATTAATTAAATTTTTAAACCCTAAACCTTAACTAAAAAAATCTTAAACCCATTTTCACACACCTCTCTTCTTCATCTTCATCTTCATCTTCTTCATTTTTGATTCCAATATTTTTAATTACAAATCTGTCTCAAAGCTTGAATCTTTAAAACACATTAATCCAAAGATTCAATATCTTCTTCCCGTTAAGTTTCTTTGGGTTAATGGGTTTCAAATATTCAAGTTTTGAGACAGATTTGTAATTAAAGATGTTGGAATCAAAAGGGAAGAAGATGAAGATGAAGAAGACAAGTGTGTGAAAATGGGTTTAGGGTTTTTCAGCTAAGATTTAAGTTTAAAAATTTTAATTCATTAAATTTATTTAATTAAAAATCTATTTTAATCCCATTTGGAAATCCAAATTGACACTTAAAATCTAATTGGACTGCCATGTAGGATTACCATTAGGGAGATAACGGAACTTAACGGCAGAGTGATCATTTCGTAACAAAATAATAACATAAGTGACTAAAACGTAACATTTCAAACATAAGTGACTAAAACGTAACCTGAAACAAACAAAAATGACTATTTTTGTAGTGTTTACATGATTATAATATAGGGAAAATGAGGATAAGTCAACTTTATTCCTCACCTCAATCTGCCATTTCCCATTTATTGGGAGAAGATTTTTATTCAAAAATGATAAAATCACCATATCAACCATCTACCTTTCCTCCACTTCACACAAGCTTCCCAACATCATTAATTTCTTATAAAAAGGTACTTCAAAATTCACCCAAATTAATTTCAACAAAATCCGATCCCTAAATAAATTTGTCCATCGCTAACCCGGATCTACGCTCAAATGGTAACTCAAGAATTTAGATGATTACAGTTACAAAGTTTATATCCTAAATATAAAATTAAAAAACTTACAAAATTATTAAATATTTTTCAATTACTTTTTATTCAATATCAATTTCAGTTTCAACTTTCTTGAGTTATAAAATTTATGGCCTTTATATAAAATTAAAAAATTAAAAATCTTAAATAATTTTTAGTTAATTTATATATTTAATATCAATTTCAATTTCAAGTTTTTTAGAGGAATAAATACTATTCATTTGCCTGTTACATAAATCAGTTGACGGCGGGAGGCTAAAATTCTAATTTTCAGTAGTATTAAAAACTTTTGATTTATTGAACCCATCAAGTGGTTCTAGTGAAAAAGAGAATGTTGTTCATCTTAGAGTTTTGGTTTCGAGCGCTTATGTGTGCAAGGTGTGTGTGCATTGTTAAAGGGTTAAGAAAGTATGAACAGATAATATCATGTAATTACACCAGTATAATAAAAAAAAACCTTTGATTTATTATTTCTTTAATTTTTATTTTATTATTGTTAGAATTGTGTGATCGAATCTTTATTAAAGAAAAATACGATGGTAAAATTAAGAGATCTGTGCAGGATTTAAGGTCGAGGGCATAATTTTTATTTCATTTCTGTGTAAGGATTATACTACATAAGTGGAATCCGAATAGAACTACGCTTCTCCTATTTGACATTGATTATAATAAGGTTTTTCAACCTTTAAATAAATGTAGTTGAAACTTATCTTGTATTATTCGAATTCGACATTAATAAATTTATTCTCTTCTACCCGTGGATTTTCCCGAAAATTTTTTTTTACATAAAATCTATGTTTTATTTTTTTCTTATTATTTCACGATCATTTTTATTGTCATTATCGAAATTAATTTTAACAATTATATATTACATTTTATAGTGAAATGAATTGCATCATATATGTGTTGGCGATTCAAGTTAGCATTGTGGCTTTATGAACAAATCTAAAATTTTGTATGCAGAAAGACTGATGAATTTCTCATGGAAATATGGTATGTGTAGAAGAGTTTATTTCTCCTCCCTCACACCATAAAGTAACTTTCTTCTCTCTCACACAATCAACTTTAAATTTTACTCGGTTTTATTTCGTAAAAAATTTCATCATAAAATTTTGAGATAAATATTAAAATTATACATAAACTTTGATTTAATGTGTAATTTAATATATAAATTTTGGTTTTGTGCAATTATATAAATTAGAATTTGAAAATCATAACTCGCAAGGGGAAATTATATTTAGAGGGTATATATTAATGAGAGTTGTGCATTTGCACCTCTCAAATTGTACATTTTGCAGAAAAGATGATAAAAAAAGTTAAAAATTACAGATCTCTCAATTATCATCTCAAAAAACCAAAATTAAAAATTAAAAATAAAATTAAAAGGGAGTATCTTGAAAATGCAACACTGAGAACTTGGATTCTCCTAAGTATAGCTATGGCTATTTTCTTCCCTTCCCTTGCAATCTGAAAAATAATATTATGATGCAATAAACTATTGGATGATGTTGGTATTTCTCATTGATCCTTGTATCTTCACAGCAGGTCCAAGCAAAAATTTATATTTCCAAAACAATATCTGCGCATTAAGAAACAAATCAAGTTAAAACCTTATTAATTGCAGATTATATGATTTGAATTGTTCATGCATATTTAGAACTTACATTCGGAATCTGTTTTCACCCATTTACTTCCATCATCTGCCTTTTCAATCTTTTCGTCCCCATCGGCAGTGTTGGAGATATGGGTATTGCTCTCTAAGGATTTCTTAGTAGGCAGTTTGGTGCTATAGTTTTGAGGATATATCTTCTTATGAAGTATGGCCTTCAACATCTGAAAACTCAAAGATGAGCCCAAAGACTCAGTTCACTCACTTTAGTATATACTTAACTTGTAGTATTCAGTGTACTAATTAATGTATCAGTATTGAGTACCTTCTCCATTCGTGATTCAATCACTGCTGGATCCCTTGAACTAATTGGGGTGGGTGAAAATCCACTTCTACAAACAAACATCTTCTTCAAAAGAAATGATAATGATTTCTTCCCTATTGCAGCTTTTGAGTTTCCCGAGCACATATCTTTCCCTCTACTCTGAACCAAACTGCTGTTACAATACAGGAGATGGTGATCATCTTTTCTGGTGTTTGAATTCGAACAATCGGAGCATCCACTGCAAACCCTTTCTCCATCTTCGACCGTGCTCGAGTCGGCATCAAGAAATCTATCAAATGGAAGACTAGGGGCTTGTAGATTAGCTGGTGATGTCGTTCCATGTTCTTGAAATATTAAGTTCAACTCCTTTTGAAGTTTCCCTACTTCTTCAGCCGTCAGACCATGTAGATAATTGACATGATCTTGTGAAGAGGGGACAATTTGGTGTAGATTTGCCTTCTGATCTGCTTCTTGTTTCATCTTATTTCCCAAAGTTCCAATCGCAAGCAGTCCATGAGGCCAGTCACTGAACTCTTCTTTGCAAGGCTGTTTCGTATGATCTAGAAGATGATGATGATCAGCAACCAAGATTAGAAAACTAAAAAAATGATCATTAGACAGAAATAATACCATCTTATTGCTAGAGACAAAACATGTCTGAAGATCAAACATGCAATCAAATGAAAGAACAGTAGTACTTACGATTATCTGAAATAATGTTGGATTTTTTGCTAGTGAGCTTGTTTTGAACCCAGCTGAATATCTGCAACCAAACATTAAGATATATAACACACATGTTAGGCGAAAATACAAATGCTAACCAATGAAATCCACTCTCTTAATTCGTTTATGTTCTTACCTTCATTTGGTAACTGCGTAGCTTCCAGAAAATAGATGGTTTGGGGGGTGACGCCAGTAAAAGCTTAGCTTAGCTGCAATATAGAGTGGAGTTTGAGAAATTCCATAGGTATATATATAGCAAGCTGGTGTGATTGCTGCTACTGCATGCGCCTAGTTGAGCCAAAGTTCAAGTTTCCACATGCTGACTTTGCCACCTCTTTTTCCCTCCATATTCTCTCTCTACACTTTGACACCTTTTCCAGCTAACCATGTCTTTTTCCCATTAATTTAAGTCTTCTCTTTTTTATTTTTTTTTCTTTTTACAAGAAAAGTATAATTTATAATTAAATTTGGGGGTTTTAAATTTTAATTCAAGTTCTATTTGTTTGCCTGAACTCGCATATTCCTTTAAATTAATCTGGAACGCCTCTAGACCAGCCTACTTCCCCTTGAAATCAGTCACCGGTAACATGATGAAGTCTTGTGACATGAGTTATCGATCCTCCTCGCTCCATGTTTTATTCATAAGATCCATCCATCCGTCATAGTAGTTTTGAAGCTTCATTAATAAGAACGCGCAACAGTACATCGGCATGCATGAAAGGAGCGTTTTGACTCACCCCATGCTCACCTCCGTTCTAATGAAGAGATGTCGTCTCCATCAACATTTTCTGTTCACATATTTGTTAATTACAAAAAAAAAAAAAAAAAAAAAATTAATCGGGTTTACCATGGCTATCAAAAAATATTTTTAAAAAATGTCAATTTTAAACCTAATATTTTAAAATAAAAAATATGTTAGAACTTTTTTAATGAAGAAAATTCAGTCAAAAACACTTTTGCAAAGGCATAAAGCTAAACAATTAGGCATTTTAACTTGGATTAAATTCTAGTTTAAAAACTTGATTTTTGGTATGAAAAACTCTTTATTTACCGATGCTTTGGAATCATCCTTTGGGTTGAAAAATGCTTTTTAATAATGGTAAATAGAGCTTATAAAGTAAAATAAATAAATGTTAGGGTTTTTTTCCCCTCTCTTCCCTCTCTATTGTGATCTCCTCCTTTGCTAGAGCTTTCTTTTTATGTCCTCTCCGTGAGTAGAACTCTCTAAAGCTTTCTACTTCCTCCCTCCCTCTCTTTCCTTTTCTTATGCTCCTAATTGTTAGGTCTCCAACGCCTTCTCTTTAACTATTTAACACCCATTGTAACCCTCGTCAACTCCTCCATCAATCGACAGTTTGATAACATTTCTTAGTTTCTCTTGCACCACCTTTTTGTTTATGATTTGAGGCCATTAGCTCAAGTGATATATTTCGATTCCAAGTAAATGTGTTTATGGGTCGAGTTGAGTTGGGTTTGCATTAGGCTTAATTATAATATTAACATATTTTATACTTGTTCAAGCACATTTCAACTGGGAATATGAGATTAAATTTTTGTCCAAGTTCACTCAAATTTCTAAATGACTAATCCAAGTTTATTTTAGGATTCCTCATATTATATTTAATTTTTTGAAAAATATTTATAGTTATATTAATATTAATTTAATATTTAAAATTTTTATATATTTTTATTTATTAAAATATTATATATAACCAACTTAACATTTTAAATAGGTTTACATTATAATATCTTAATATAGATTTTATTTTTATGTGTTATAAATTATATAATATATAAAAATAACATAATATAATATATTATAAACTTAAAAAAAGGGGTCGGGTTTGGCCAAGCTCAGGCCTTGAATGTTCGAGCTTGGCCCTTAGTTTAAATAGGCCTAATTTTTCCCAAACTCATTTTTCAAACCTAATATTTTTTTTCAAACTCTCTCAAATTTCGAGTGTGTTGGTTGTGCCTCGATGTGCGTGTACCGAGGCTATGAATAAACACAAATAAGAATAATAATCTAGCGATGTACTGCAAGTGTGACAAGTTGCATTGTAATATTTGTAGTATGACAATGGAACACCCGAGTATTCCAATGATCAAACCCAAGAATGTTCGGGGACAAAGTGATTCCTAAGCAACAAGCATGCAACCAAGAAGTCTAGCTAACTACTTGCTAAGTGCTATATTACAACAATTCATAATTGAGGTTTAATTACACTAATTGGCTACCTAACACTAAAAGGTACAAAATTGTAAATAATCAAAATTAAGCAAATAACAATTCAATGAACAAAAGCATTTGGTTGACTTAAATGTTGCTAATTAGTTTTTGGGTTAGAGATCTAAAAAACTTAACTTCTAATGGGCTCAATTTTACCTGTCGGTCACCATTTTACCAAATGAGACAATCTAATCTGGTTTATCTATTGACCTCATCAAATTAACTCGAGACAACCAAATTGGTGCTCAATAGGATCTACTCTCAGTCTCACCTATCTACATTTTCCCCTATAGGCGTCAATTCTAAGTTTTGAAGTTTATTTGATTTAGTCCAATTTTACGATTTAATCCCTATACCAAAAACTAACCAAGCAACATTTCAACCAACCACCATAGATTTAGTTGCCTAACACCATTTTCATACAAACAACAACCCAACACACATTCAAATCATACATTCAATTAAGCATAAAAATAAGGTTAGAGAAAGCTTAGAGATTTCTTGGTAGTTGCTTGGAGAAGATGATGGTGGCAACAATGGAGGTGAAAAATACTAATAAAGTTCAAATTTTTAAATAAGAAAAAGGAAATAGAATTGAGCTATATTAAAAAGCTATGGATTAAAATGAAAATACAAAGAAAGTTTGAGTACCAAAAAGTAAATAACACAACCTACAATAGAAACTAACTACCCAACTAACTAAACTAAAAAAAATAAAAATAAAAACCTAAACCTAACAATGGAGAAGAAGACAACTAGAAAGTATGGAATAAAGTTGCCCCCTTTAAAGTTATCAGCCAAAAGTCTTTTTACATCCGAATACAACCCAAAATTTGGAGAAAAGTGCCATTGGAAGTTGTATTTTGATTTGGGTTGGTGTTGGACAAAAACTACCCCTGTAGTAAATTTCCTCCTCATTAGGCTTCACTGTTGCGACACCCAAAATAGTAGCTAACTTGTGGATCTTTAAGGGTCTCGGTGTTGCGACACCCACTCCTCGATGTCACAACATCACTGGAGTTGGTGTCAATTTCTTAACTTCAATACCTTTAATGACATCATGACTTCAGAGGCTCGATATCGCGATGTTGGCTCAATGTCACGACATTCATCCCTCAGTATCACAACTCCCACAACAATATGCTCGATGTTGATTTTGTGTTGAAGTTTTGCATCCTCAAGGTGAAAGATCTGGGTGTTGCGACTTTCATGGCATCAATGTCACAACACCCCTAAATTCACCGAGATGAAACTTGTCGATGATGAAGGCGTGTAGACAATGGTTGTACTTGATTGTCGAAATCAAAGTAGCCACATTGAACCGATTCAGTTGTTTGCTGAGTTAGCTGATGTGGAGCCAGTTGAAGATTTCACTCCATTAAGTGAAGAACATGGAGTTCAAGATCCGTGTACGGTGGTTCTGAGAGTGTCTGTTGATAGGCAATCGATTGTACACGGGATCGGCATCAATCTTAATGCTCCACCTGTGTCTGAGAACCTTAACCCGAGTCCCCATTTACAAATACATTCGGTGGTGATTGAGATTGATGCAGATGGTGATGATTGATATGGAAATAATGGTCCTTCTGATCACGAGGTTGAAGATTATAGTGATCCTAATCTAGATGAAGTATTGGACAATATCGATGACTAATGCGCAAATAACGATGGAAATGTTAACGCGTCTTCAATCAGGAACCCAAGTCGATGCATTGTGATATGCAATGATCCTGGGATACACATGTCGATTGTAGATCCAGATGTAACACATGCATCCGAGTTCTCGAAGTACCCCGATATACTATCTACTCACTAATTGATCATAGATCCCGAATGTAAGGAGTTGTTTGTGGGCCGAAAATTCGCAACCAAGGAAGACTGCGTATTTTCCATTAAGCAGTATAGCATGAATATGTCGATTGACTACAAAGTCGTATCTAAACTGACATTATATATTGTGGAGTGTTGGAGGTCGACAAAAGGGTGCAATTGGTGGGTACGAGCCGCATTTATCCAGAGATCATAACTGTGGGAGATCCGAAAATTTGTTGGGCCTCACTCATGCACTTTTACGTGTGTAACGCAAGACCACTATAAACTTGATGCCAAAACTATTTGCAATTGCATCATGCCAATGGTGAAGGACATGCCGACTATTCCTGTTTCGGTACTGATTGTCGAAATGCAAAAATGATTCCAGTATTGAATGTCATACCAAAAAGCATGAATAGCTTACAGATGACCATGGAACAATTGTACGAAAATCGCGATGCGTCGTACAATGAAATACAGGGTGGATAGTCGCTATGTGGGAGTACGTGCTAGGGACTATCATTGAATTGCAGACACGACCTTATTACGACCCAAATGACCAACTACATCCGAGAAATATAAGCATATCAGTGCCACCGATCTAAAACTCTCCATCGTTAAAAAAATTAATTTTCTTTTGTAACAGACTAATGATTAGGCAATAAAAACAATAGTTGCACCGCCATCTTCTCACCCACCACCCCTCAACACTGATCATAGCATACTATTTTAATAAATAATGGCATTGGAGTAGCATTTTGATATTTAAATATTTTTTTGGTATTATCTAAGTAAAAAAGCCGAGAGAGTGAGGTATAGAAACCATTGGTGTTGGCGTGGTTATGCCTCTTACTTACCCAACCACAAAGGACCTACTCCATCTCGCACCAACCACCCCCACCATAGCTAAAACCCTGCCATTTCAAAAACATCCCACCCTCTCCGCAAAATCCGCTAAATCTATTGCATATACACACATGCGCACATCACGACCTCTTTGTTCTCTACCTCACGTATTTAATCAGTGTGGAGGGTATCATTTCATTTGAGGGAAAAGTAGAAAAAATTATATTGATTGATGACAATAATATAAACTTTTTGGGGTCTTGAAATCTTTTCATAATTTTATTGATTTGATTGCATTGACTGACGTTTACATATTAACCTGAAAATCAGCTAACACTTCACCAATATGATTAAACCAATTAACCAGCTGAAAGCAAGTGCTAATTACGATGGGACCAGTGTGCCCAACATAATAATCCTAGGAAATTACAATAACAATACTTAGTAAAGCCAACTATATCTTCAGCCTAGAAAGGTGTTGTTGCCTTAACCAAGTTAAGAGATGGATCAAGTCTCGAAGTTGAAGGTCTACTACTAATATTGTTTTATTTTTGGTAAAGGAAAGCGAATCAGATAGGTTGATTTGGTGGGGGGAGTCAGTAGGGCAGGATTTGGGGTTGGGTAAAACATGCACGTGAAGTTGTCGCTGCTGATAACATGGCTCCATGCCTACCATTTCTCAACAAATTACATCAGACTCAAGCAACGCAAGTGAGTGGCCCCGGCCAGATGTTAGCCCCATACCTTGGTCGCTGAAGCTTCGACCGTACCGACCAACACGTATCTCTAAGGGCTCGGTCTCTAAACTTTAAACTTTAAACTTCATTACAATATTTAATTTCATTACTAATTATATAGATGCAAAATTATAGAATAAACATAGAAAAATAATAGAAATACGATCCTAAAAGTTATTAATCTGCAATATACGAGACCATATGCCTCATAAATTCCCAACCAAAATCTTGGTGATCATGCAAGTCAAAGGCAAGCCCGAGGACTCTCCCTCGGAGAAGGTTCAACAGTGGCAACAAATAAATCTAATCCCAAATTACGATGTTGGCTTGGGTATTTCGTAATTCAAAAAGCTTCATCAGACTTACCCAAATTGGCAGGTAACCCCAAATTTCCTAAATTGATAACATGTACATGTGATTGAGAAATGAGACATATGAACAAGTCTTCCAATCAAATCAAGCTTGTATGGTTCCCATAGTCCACAGGCAAACAAGTAGCCAAATTGTTGTCTTTTCTTTCTACTTTAATATTTTCGAAGCTTCATCTTAGTCAATAAAACTGGTCTAGGAATCCTTAATTACACCTTGCTTTATCGTTTAACTCTCAGGTTTTACATGGGATCCATCATACTTGGATACTGTGCATGGCAGCATCCATGGGATAATATATATATATATATATAACTGCCTATAAATGTAGTAGTTATCATGTGGTCGGGTTGAATTTACCATAACAAATAGAATGAATTTATAGATAATGAAGAAAGATCAAATCTCACACATATTAACTTCTGTTGCGATCAGGGTTTAGTCGTGGACACAATTTACTGTAAAAAAATAAAAAATAAAAAGGGTTTTTAAATATTTCAAAAATAATAATGTAACTCAATCAATAGGTTGGAAAATCCCGACGCCATGTGATCACGGATTATAAATGTTTCCTTGTTCATGATATAGCGATAGAAGAACAGTTTCAAACCATCAAACTTTGCTTAATTTGTAAATTAAACGAGAGAACAACTCAACAATTAACCCTCACTAATTGAATAACCTTAAGAGACGCTTTTAAAATTTAATTCTCCAACACCCTTATGAATTAAAATGACACCAATAAACTCAACAACGTGACTCATTTAAATTAGGTTACAAACTCCCAAAGCATAACTTGACCGACTACTTGCCCAATCAAATTCTATCAACTTATAATATAATAAATATCTTTCAAGAAGGATCTTAACACAAATCGACCATTAATCCCATAGTAATTGACTTCATCCAAAATTCCTCATGCGTCACCCATCTACCTTAATACACATGCCGATGCCTTGATCTTTAATCATTCATGCGACAAATGCACAAGTCAATTCCATTCATCATAAAGCCCATGGGGATAATTCACACCAAAACGGGTCTCATGTGCATATAACAAGCCCATGCCACTAATCATGCCCTCAACCATATTAACCGACTTACAATGGGTGAGTATTCGATCGGATTGAGTCGAATCGAGTCGAAAATTTTTGAGTCAGTCAAGTTGACGAATCCTAGTCTTGTACCCAAGTTCAATTTGAAATTTTTTCGAATAGAATCAAATCGAGTCGAGTCGAGTTAACAAATCCTATTATTTATACTCAATGTTGCGTTTATATGGACTGATTATTTAACTAGTAAACGAAGTATAAAATCATTTAACTACACAAACAATATAATGGTTTTTCCTTTTAACTTAATGGATAAACATTTATCAAAATGACATAATTTTACCTTTTAACTTTAGAAAAGGCAAACATTTATCAAAACGACGTAGTTTTATCTTTTCTTATTCAGAGTTTCAAATAACTCGAATTATGTAATTTGTATCCGAGTTAAACCGAAAAACTTAATTTTTTATTCGAGTTGATTCGAATAACTCGATTGACTCAAACAACTCGAACTATTTAATCAAAATTTAAATTTTTTATCGAGTTTTTCAAATCGAATCGGATTTTTTTCACCCCTACAACCTACTAGTAAAACAAAAGTCTAAAGTATTGCATATTGGTCCAAAAGAGTTCAATCCAATATAGCATGTAGAAATTTCAAAATTACAAAGAAACTAATTCAATAATAATATCCATAAAGTTTTTATCACTGCCTAGCGTCCCTCCAATTAAGGTTAAACTACACTGGTAGTCACTCAATTATTAGTAAATTTCTTTTTTTACCACTCAATTATGAAAAGTTTACAAAATAATCCTTTTTTTTATCACCAACTATTAAATTACTAACAGAAAGATAATTTTGCAACTTTTAAAATGACATAATAGTAAATTTAACCCTCAATATTATAAGTTGTGTCAATTAGTCTTGATTCTAAAATTTTAACCCTTAATATTTGCACATTGTCTAATTTGATTTTTTTTATAATGTTTTTGTTCTTTGAGACATTTAGGGTTAATTTTAAAAGAATGATTAAAGATGAAAATTATTATCTTGGATTTTGTATGTTTTCATTTTTGGTATATTATCCTTCAAATTTAGCTGATAAATTTTTTTTTTAGCTTTTTTAGGTGAAAATGCCATAAAGAAAAACAAAATTGCAAAAAAGATCAAATTACACAATGTTTAACTGTTGATGGTTACTTTTTTTAGAATCAATACTAAATGTACACAATGTATAAATTTTAAGAGTTAAAGTTACTATTATACCAATTTTAAAAGCTGTCATTTTATTTCTCCGTTAACTATTTAATGGACGGAGATAAAAAAATAATTAAGTAATTATTTTATAACTTTTTAATAAATTAAATACTTATAACTTTCCTAAAATAAAAAATCTTCAACTGTTCAAAATTCTTACCCTACGCTAAAGGTGTTCATGGGCCGGATTGGGTCGAGTTCGATCTAGACCTAAGCATTGATATTAACATGTTTTAAGCATGCCCAAGCCCGATCCGGCCCCAAATCTGGGCCTAAAATTTTAATCAAACCCACCCATATTTCTAAAATACTAACCCAAGCCTATTTTAGATCCACCCATATCACTTTTAAATTTTTTTAAAAATATTTATTTTATTTTATTTTAATATTTAATAATTTTATACATTTTTTATTGATTGAAATTTTTATATAATCATCTTAATATTATTTTAATGTTTACATTAAAGTAGTATTATATATTTAGTATAAGTTTATCTTTTTATATGTTTTAAATTACATAATATATAAAAATAACATAATAGAAAGTATTATAAATTTAAAATGGATTGGGTTGAGTCTTGAATGTTCAAGCTTAAGCTCGATCCATATTTTAAACGGGTCTAATTTTTTGCCCAAACTCATTTTCGAGTTTAATATTTTTGTCCAAACCCTCTAAAATTTCTAACAAACCTTCGAACTTATACGAATAACTTGATCCATGAACACGACTCCCCCACACCCCTTACCGAAAAATAAAATGCATATCCAACTCAAAACACAAATTAATTTGAAAATTGAAGTCAAAATGAGTCGTTTCAAAGAAGAAAAAAAAGGGAAAGTAGATGGGTTAAAATATAAATTTGGAGAACTTTAAACGTAGGTGTCATGAAATAAAGGACTCTACCTCTGATGTAACTTTTACGTGGCAGCATGGCGGGCAAAGATACGTAAGTCCCATCTCTCAACTCTAAACTCACACTGCCAGCCCAATCCCATAGTTATCTTCTAATTCATCTCATAAATGCTGCTTCACTTTCAACCTATGATTTTTAAAAAATTTCCTTTCCAATTTGCATGTGTTTTTGTTTTTCAGGTTTTAGGGTTTAGGTAGAATTAGGTTTTTAAGATGATGAGTTTGTAATTTAGTTCGTTCAAGTAATTAATAAGGTTGTATTGTATAGGGAATGGCAGGCTGCAGCAGCCATGTCGTTTTAGCCTATGAAGACGCGTATACTGATCTTCACCATCCAGCAGTTATCTTAGGAGGATTGTTTGCACTTGTAGCTCTCATTCTCTCCCTTTTTCTCATTCTTCAGCATCTCAGATTCTATACAAATCCTGCAGTTAGTATTTCATTTCCCATTTCCAAACCCTGCATTGTTTTGTGAGGATTCACTTTTGTATGTGTTAATACCAACGAAACTATATATAAGGGATGCGAATCTTTTACTTGCCTTTCTTAACTCTGAAGCTAATTCTATGGCTAATTGTTGATTGTTGTTAATTGGTCAATTTCCCAGGAACAAAAATGGATTGTTGCTGTTGTGTTCATGGTTCCTGTCTACGCTACTGAGTCAGTAAGTTTCCCATCTCTTTTCTATTTGCCTATTTAGAATGCTTATCTATTCTGTAAAGTCTGGGACCAAAAAGAATCTATCCTCAAATTAAAGCATATTCAGTACCATATTTGACATGGGTATGAGATAACCTAACTTGAGTATCGCCCGTTTCAGGTGCAAAGTAATTGAGAACTTTAAATCTTTCCTCCTAATTCCTTACTAGGAGGCAATGTGTTTCTTTGACATGCACAGGTTGTATCATTGTCGAACCCAAGATTTTCCCTTGCCTGTGACATTTTGAGAAGTTGCTATGAAGCCTTTGCCTTGTATTCTTTCGGAAGATATTTGATTTCTTGTATAGGTAAGTAGGTAAGCAACATCTTCATGAGTTGTCTTGATTACGAAATGTTTGTTATTAGCTTAATTAGCATGAAAACATGCTTCATTCAGCGTAAGACAATTTGCACCAGGTGGTGAAACAAGAGTTATTCAGCTTCTCGAAAATGAATCTAGAAAACGGCTAGGTAAGCTATTGCTAGAAAGAGAAGGAGAAGAAGAAGAACAACAGATACATCAAAAGTCGTTCTGCAACTTCTTCTTCCGTCCATATCTCCTTGGGAAAGACTTGCTCACAATAGAAAAATTCGGTCTCGTTCAATATGTAAGGCGTAACAATTTTATATGACTTTCATTTGATTTTGTTTGTGATGATTTCCTTGAATTTGACATCTGCTGGTAAACTTCAGATGATTCTGAAGACATTGTGCGCGTTCTTAGCACTGTTGTTGGAGGTCTTTGGTGTTTATGGTGATGGGGAATTCAAATGGTACTATGGGTATGTATGATGGCTTTTTTGTGCAATCCCTTGTATGCTTTCATATAAATCCTAATGAAGTAGTTGGCTCTTATCTGCTCTCTTGCAGGTACCCATACATAACAGTAGTTATGAACTTCAGTCAAATGTGGGCACTATATTGCCTTGTGCAGTTCTACGATGTAACTCATGAAAGGCTTCGACCTATAAAGCCGCTGGCAAAATTTATCAGTTTCAAAGCTATTGTATTTGCCACTTGGTGGCAAGGAGTAGGCATTGCTCTGCTCTGTGCATATGGGGTTCTGCCTAAACATGGGAAAATGCAGACTGCATTGCAAGACTTTTTGATTTGTATAGAAGTAAGTTGTTCCTGATAAACATCTCTGTTCGGACTTTTGGGCATATTCTAATCTTTTGGTCGATGGATAATATCTTTTTTTGGAAATTAATCTCTTTCACTCCATAAATATTGTGTATGTGGTTGGAAGATGGCAATTGCGGCTGTTGCTCATGTATTTGTCTTCTCTGCGGAGCCTTATCATTTTCTCCCAGTTTCAGAGAACAGAAAGGGAATGGTCAGCGCTGAAACAACCAAAGCAACATTGAAGGTAGAGCAAAGCAATGAGGAAAAACCAACTGTGGTAGAAAAAACAGAAACTCAGGTGGAGGCACCTGGAACAAGCATCAAGGAGAGTGTCCAAGACATAGTTGTTGAAGGTGGTCACCGGGTAAGTCAGTCGTGTTCCTTCAATGCTGCATATTAGACTTGAAACATTTTAGAAATTTCAAACATCCATAGAAACTGCATCGCATACAGGTGGTGGAGGATGTTGTATTAACCATAAACCAAGCAATAGGACCCATGGAGAAAGGTGTAACAAAAATCCAGGAGACCTTACACAGAAAAACTGAGGCAGACAACCATCATGAAGAGTCTGAGTTGGAAGTTGAGGATCATGTTGAACAGCATCTTCTGGCTAGTGAAAGTCATTCTGAGCTCCATGTCTAAGGATTGCTACTTAAGGTTAGTTATAAAATGTATCATGTTTTTTAAAAGCTCCGACTGCGGTTGTACATGATGTATTCTGAAATAATCCATTTCACATTCGTTCTTCGAGTTCGTTATATCCGGTGATGCAGCAAATGAAGAATGAATTTTGAGATTTCAAGCAAGGGATGCTAAAGACTCCGCGAATGTGTATATCGGGCCATTCAAACTAAAGTAACATAATAATAATATCATTTTACACATTACAAAAACCAATATACAAGGCAGAGCAGTCGTTATAAACACCAATATACAACGATGTTTCAAACATTGAAGGCAGCCCCAGAACAGCCCATGGCAGTGTTAATATAATGGCAGGTTGATAAAACTGTGGAAATGGGTTTATTACCCTTCTTGTGGGCAGCAGAGTGAGCAACATTGAGTGCAGCCAACGCATGCTACTGCACCGCATAGTTGTGTTAATAAAACGGAACATTGATTACTCATCTTTGAACAACATCGGATGCAGCACATGCAACAGCAATATCTACACAGCTGACCGCAGCAATTTGAAGTTGCCTTGTTTAATATTTCGGCAACTTCAGGCAAAATTTCTTCTCCAGATCCAGGACGAATGTTTTCGGCAGTTGCAAGCAGATCACCAAAGCCTACTGTAAGGATTCGAAGTAATATCTTTTCTGGCTCTGCGGAATCCAAAAGTTTGCATGCATCGCCTTTCTTTGATACCTGTACTCAGAGAACCCCAAGCTTCTTCATAAGAGTGAAGAAAGATGTGATGCGGTGGTAACCTATTACTATATACAAAAGCATACCTTTCGAGCTCTGGTAGTATCTGTGTCTATTTCAATTTTACTTTTTTCAAGTAAAACCATACGGGTATATTCAGATATGTTGCAAGTCCTTGAGCTCAACTTTGCAATCTGCCATGTACAAACCAATAGCATCAGCAACATTTATTACTATAGGATCAAAATGGGTTAGACACAGTCTACCAAAGGTGGCCGCTGAGCAACCTTATGATCTGGGAAATCTATAGCCAGATTAATGTATGGGGCAAGAGGCCATTCTGCTTGAAAGGACTGGTTAGCCTAACTATTGCAATGCTAGCATTCAAATTAAAGTGGTTGCTTTGATCCGATTGAAGTGTCAAGAATATTGAGAAACAAACCTTCTCCTCAAGTTGTTTATTTTCTGAAAACCATGCCTGCGCTGTGAGTAGATCAATCTGCTGCCTTGCTGAAATCTATAAGAGGAAAATTTAAGTATATAAAATACAGCGGGAGCAAATCAATGGAGGCATGCAGGCAATAACGTTTAAAGTTGCACAACAATTATGAAAAGTAACAGTTAGTGTAAAAATTGCAATGAGGATGTCAAACATAACCAGAAAGAAAAAAGATACAAACCCCAGAGATAAGAACAGCTTGTCGGAACGAGATAGAACATTAGGAGGTCTGTAATACAGAATGTACTCAACCACAAAAATCTTACCCCCCACAAAGAAAGGTAAAGTTTATAGACATGGCAATTCAAATATAAACAATGTATGTGTTTCGGGCCAGTTGGAAGTTCAAATAATGCAACGGAACAGGTCTGATTTTAGCAACAGGTAGAATTTCTACGTGATAAAAATTGCACATAATTAGCATGGAACTGACAAGATACATCAATCCCTGCCCCATGAAAAAAACGAAAAGGCTAAAGAGCATTCCCTAGATTATCGTACAGCAAATAAAAAGAACAAGCTGAGTAGCTGGCGCCTTACTTTGTCAAGAGATATGTCCTTAGCCTTTTCTATCTTCAAGTCAATAATAACACTACTCAAATCGCCTAAGATGCCTTTAGCTTGAAGAGTGTCAGGAAAACTGCCTTGGCACCTCCCGCATATTGTCAATGGACATTCAGATGAAAGGTCTGGAATACATGAAGAGTACACCTATCCAGGACATTATAGAAGAAACACACGTCATGTTGGTTGCTGCAAATATGGATAGACTCTAAATTGAAATAATGGAAAATGATGATCGGTAACAACGTAGAGAAACCATGAATACATAAACAACATACAACTTAAGCATAGCAGAGAGTGATGGAGCAACATAATAATCATGACATACATCATTGTAAGGTGTTCGTTGTGATTTTCAGGCAACTTATTGGACATGGGGATAGGGACGTGACCCTTTAAGGACTCTCCAAATAAATGAAAAACCTTGGAAATTTTTTTTTAACGTACTTATTGCATAGGCCCATGTCCGAGTAACATAGATAGAGAATAGTAGATATGAGGAAAATAAAATGTCATAGATGAATGAAACTTATAAAGGCATTGTGACACATACCTCTATTTGCACATCATCATCAAATGCATCAATGGTTATATTGGCAAGAACAGTAGATAAACCTTTACTGAATAGTTTTTGCATCTGAGAGTCAATCGTATCTAACAAAAGAAAAAAAAGGAAGAAAATATAATAAGTTTAATGATAATAAGTTCTTTTTTTTATTTTACTTACTAACAAGGAGCTTAAGTTCAGCATTATATTCAAGGTACAATTTGGGCGATAGAAATAGGTTAAAGAACTTGCAAGGAGACTGTCTAAGCAAGAAGATTCTGAAGTGGACAACCATGATTTTAAGCAAGAATAGGTAGACAAGGAGACACTCATAAGTCATAATACCACAAAGTACAGAGAGTTTAAAGCTTCTGAAACACTGTTTCTCTGGAAGTTACAGAACTACGTAAGTTAAGAGAGCAAGAAAAAAGCTGACTACTATGCTCTCTTTGGCAGCATCGGTGAACCACTTACAGTATCTTTACACATAACTAAGACTTGACTTAAGCTTTCGTAAAAAAAAAGGGGGACTTGACTCAACCCAAAGCACAACCATTCAAGGTTCCATATTAACCATAGATCCTCATACGAGAACCAAATTCTAGCTTAGGGATTGGCACTTGGAAACAGCCTTTCTAAACCTTTTCTACACTTTTCCCTTGGTGCAGCAAGTATTTTTCCAACATTAAGGGGAAATCAAATAACTTATTTAAATAAAAAAGAAAATAGAAAGCACGTTCATCTATATCGATCATGGAAATTATCTATAAAGAATTCCCTAAAGGAAAGATAGTTCAAAAGAATCTCTAGCAATCTATGCACAATAATTTCCTTGCAGAACACAACTCTTTAGCTTGAAGTTCAAATATGAAGTCCAAGTAAATACAAACCTAGATCACAAGCAGCACCATATTCCCCCCGGCTAAGCATAGCCAGCATGCGCAGGAAATGGTGATTGCAGAATGTACCTACAACTTTCCAAAGAAGTTAACTAGAGGTAATGGTGTAAAGAAATTATACAATCTGATTCAGCAATTGAGATGTATACGATCCCAAGTTACTAAGCAGACGACTGACATTCTCACCAATGATGAGAAATAGATTCAGCGAATTTAAAGGCAAATTAATACTATGCTACTAGCTGAAAATATAGGAGATCCCACCACCCGAAATTTTTTACCTATGCCAAAAGTATGTATGCGTGGGCATAATGACCCTCCAATTTTCATACGCTTATCCATCCACTCACAAATTTTTCTCTCATCTTCAACAGTCCCATCTGTAACAAGAAAAACCATAGGAATTGAACCAGGTGTGTTTGATAGCATCTCAACTGCCTGACAAAAAGAAGCAAGAGGTAATAATCATGAGAAAGAACAATATCTTAAACTATCTTCTTAGGAACCAAAACAAAAATGAAATCATTTTCTTTTCTCTTGAATAAATACAGAAAACGTGGGAAGTTCAATAAAAAATAAAGGAAATGTGTCAACACCTTCTGAAGTGGAATAAGCATATTTGTACCGTTCCCCTCACTATGTTCCTTGCACATCCATTCAGAGGCCTTTTCAATTGATTCCTCGGAAGCCAACACCATGGACGTGCAAAATAGGAAAGTCTCATCACTAAAAGCTATAATGTTAAATGAATCTTCAGGACTGAGCTTAGAAAGAGCAGTGTTTAATGCTTTCTTGGTACTCTCAAGCGACCTCCCTCGCATGCTGCCACTTATATCAACAACAAATATGACCTCCTTTCTGAACACCTATCAATCCAATAAGTTGAAGATAGATGCCAAAAAGAAGAATCAAATTAGAAACCAAGGCAAGAAACAAATGCTAGACCAACCTTCTTCCCTTGCTGACTTCCTGGGAAAAGATAAATACAGAACATGTCCCTTTGATCAATATCATATAAAGATGGAGACTGCAAAAGGGCACCTCCAAATATGTTACTGGAAGACACCTATAAAGGATGTAGACAAGATGTGATCATAAGTATCTTGATCATAACAATTTGAGGTATTTCTGATAAAAGTATCGACAATCCCTGTTTTAATTAAGATCTTAGGTGAATACATGTTTCATGAAACTCTCATTTTGTAGTTCTAAAGAAAAGATAATATGGCAACAAGTTTTCAAAATCTTACACCATATGAGAAACTCAAGTCAGTATGGGACCATGTCATAACATTTGCTTCATATAAGAGACCAATATTCCCTCCATCGCGTTTTGATTCCTGAAAATTTGAAGGGGTGAAATGAACAATGAGAAGAATGAAAACAAGGAACGAAGTAATATCATCATTAAGTCAAAAGAAAGAAAAATCAAAACACAAGTTTAATGGTCCTTAATCAAATATGCACCTGAAAAGGATGACTCTCTGCCTGGTACACGATTCCACTTGCAATACCAGCGTTCACATTCAATTGTATCCTCTCTTTCTTTGGGATTTGCCTTATAGTAGGAGTAACAAATTCAGGAAAATTGAAGGGCACAGTCAAAGTGAACTTGCCGTCATTATATGACAATTTCTGAGACCAGTGAAGCTTCATTGAAATATAAGTACCCCCATCGATCTGGAGATATAAAACAAACATCCATTAAAAACAATAGATTTAAAAGAAAATTGAGTAAATTCATTACAACGTTGAGACATTGGTGTACCTTTGGTATTGTTAATGTAAATATATGAGGCTTCAAAAACTGTCCATCTTCTGGTCTGGCTATTTTCTGAATACCTTCACTTTCTTCTACTCCAATCAGTTCTGTAGAATATGATTTTGAAGGAAGATCAACCTCAACACCTAGAATTGAACCCTGTTAGCCAAATAATTTATTATTGCTTCACAACCATTAAATTATTAAAATAAATATATGTTTCTCGTGTAGAAAGAACACACATCAAGAGGCTGACATGACAAAAAAAGCAACATCAAAATCAATTTTTTTCCCTTCAAAATGGCTGCAGAATAACCCTTTTACAGCTTTGTAGTTCGTTTTTAAAGCTGTTCTTGTTTCCTTAATTCTTAGTTGAAGTTTGCTTTGTAGTTTTCCAATTATCAAATTATTAAAAAAAGAAAAAGAAACAACAACAGCGTACATTTAGAATCAAATAGAAAACAGAACTTATTGGCTGAAAAGGGATGATTTTAAGCTAAGATAAACACTAAAACAATGCTAAAAAGCTTTAAAAAGAACTCACCTCGTCACCCATGGGGACAGCAATGCGACAATCACAGCAACGGCTACGCATAACGCAATGAACCCTCCACATCCCAGAAACTTGAACAAAAGCTAAATCGCCATAACAATCAACGTCGAGATTGACTCCGTTCATCTGTAGAGGAATCAATGCGGGTGGATCAAGCCTTCCATGCACGTGAGGCTGGTAACTTGGAATATCCGGGTTGTCGACAATCCTTGGGTCGTATATAACAGCATACACCATCGGAGCCGATGGCAAGTAAAAATGCATTGTCCGCTCCATTAGTGGTAGCGGCTTCGGAGGCTGTACCGCTCTGTCTTTCCCCATGTATATCCGTTTCCCTAGCTTTAGCCCGTCCTCCACCGCCCTTGCAAAATCTTCCGCCATTGCCGACGTCAAAAATCTCTCTTGATATATATATATTTACTTTTTTCTTCTTATTTACGTGAGAAAACGAAAGAGATTATTATTTAGACAGTACGGAACGGAGAAAATAATTTTGTAAGGATCTGGGATCATAATCGGATGATCGAGTTCTTGGAATTAATGTGACCACCTTATTCCTATTGGTTTTTTTTTTTTTTCCTCTAATACGTTAAAAATATGCTATTAAGTCCCTCTACTTTTCAAAATTTACAAATTTAATCTTTATACTTTTATTTTATTAAAATTAATCTCTTTATTTTTCAAATTTCAAAATTCAGGTTCAACTGTGGCATTATTAATTTTTTTTTATTAAAATTAGTAATTTGAGTCATAATTTTCCTAATTAAATTAATGTCTAGTTAATGTATGACATTAACTCATTCAAGATTTAAATAATATCAGAGATTATTAAAAATTTATAAAAAGTTTCTACTGCTAAATTTTTTTATTGTGATTTTTGGTTTTTTAGCTTTCAAGTAGTTTGTACAAAGACGGGTACCATATATCATATATTAACTGATTTTCGATTTAATTAATGAATTTATTTCGATATCAACAAGTACAGTATTAATTTATTTTAATTACATTATAATAAAAAATGCAAGCAATGAAACTTCGGTTTCAAGTGATTTTGGAAAAATATCATGATTAATTTATATTATTTTGTTATTTAAAAAATTGAACATCAAATGTAGTTGAATTTACTTAAATCATATTTATTGAATTCATTGATTTTTTAAAAAAAATTATAATATTTTTAATCATTGTTTAAGCTACTTTCACTAATTTATATATATTATAAAAAATTAAAAACTAATGAAATTGAAGAAAAATCAAACTATGGTTTGTATCAGTTGTTTTGGTTGCGTTGGAAAATGGAGAGTAGCTATTTTGGTTATAAGCAACTAACAACGGCTCGCTGGATATTTGAATGAATGAGGGACCACTTACTCTTCCTACGTGGCATTTCGTTTTAGTTTAATTAATTAATTTTAGAAAGTCTTCTAAACTAAATATAATTAATCCTCGACAGAATATGAAAGAAAAAGGACTGCATTTGTCAACTTGCATTCCTTTTTAAAATTAAAAAGTGACTCCGTCTATCAAACATAAGGCATATCAACTTGCATTTGTTAATTTCGGTTAAAATTAAATTAATCTAATTTAGTTAATCGATTTAATTCGATTAGAAATTAATTAAAGTTTTTTAAAATTTTAGTTAACTGTTAATTCGGTTTGATATCGGGTAATTAACAGAATTTAATAAATAATATTATATATTATATGTATTAAGTTACTACTAATTCGGACAATTCGGTCAAATAAACATTATCAATTTTTTTGATATGTTGTATACTTGTTTCAACAAAAAAAAACATATAAATTTAAAATTAACCGACCGAATTAATCGAATTATTTCGGTTCGGTTATTTTTTTTTTTGAAAAAATTTTGATTCAATTAAAGGTTAAAAAATTAAAAATTTTGATTAATACTAATTTAATTCGATTAACAGATCGATTAATCATTTGAACGCTCCTTTCACCAGTCAAATATATAAGAACAACACCTCTGTTCATTATATCGACTTGACAAACTCTACTTGAAAGGACAAAGAAACGAGTTTATATTGACAAAAATTTCAGCATCATTCAACTAAATGCCAAACACACACTTATAGTAACTAAATGCTAAACGACTAAAAACTAAGGTCATCTCTCCAATACCCAACTCTATATCACATTTTTTTAGTCTTATTTTTTGTATCCCATGTAAGCTTTTGTCTTCCTCAGACACTGTAAAGTACCTAATGTCAGCCTAAATTTTACTCCAATGCTTCCCCTGGCAAAGATGAGAAAAATTCAAGAATCTAAATCTATACATACATGAACCACCAAAATTAGGGGTTCTACAACACAAAAATGAGCCGAGGACTGACATGGATGGAAGCCTTTTTATGGGAGATGTGATTAAAGGACGCCGTCAAAAGTAATGCGCAATTGAAGATTGGAATAGGCAACACTTTCATGTCTCAGGTCATGCTGCAAAAATTCTTCATTCCTTAACAGTTATTTATGACTAAATTTGTGCAAAAAGGATTTCATTCCATGTGTCCGGAACACCAGGCAAACACCAATGCAAGCAGTCTTGGACTCCTGGCGATGATGTAATACTGAACCGAGATATGTGACCCTCATCTCTCACCTGAGACAAAGCAGTTATGTCCAGAAGTTTAACCCCTGTCCCTCTTACAGCACTGACAGCAGCGTGATCACTAGACTCTTCTTGTAATACTTCTTTGCCTATAGACATAGGTTTGGTATTGTTACAACTCCCTCCTGTGTTCCAATCTCCATTTACGAAGTGCCTAGGGGAGATGCTCCGGTAAAAGGCTTTCAGGTGAGGATGCTTTGGGAGCTGAGAGTCTAGCCATTTAATAGTGTTATGGATTGTGAAAGTCTTGGCTCTCCCCATATTTGCTATCTTGTTGTCGGTGTTGGGTGCACCCCCAACATACATAACCCACCTGTTAGCCCTGAGTTTCCCCCGATTCCAGTGGTGCCCCGTGTTCAGAACCAAGACATCAATTTTGTTCAGAAACTGGCGCAAAAATGATGGAGGTCGATCAAGATGCATTGCATATTCTGTTTGCGGGTCCTTGACATTAAGAGGTTCCAATTCACAGAGGCCTGAAGACCAATAGTACAGGACAGTAGTATTGGTGCTGAGAAATCAATAAGCCCAACCATTAGGACGTATACTGCCTGGTGGTAGGACAAGTCCATATTCTTTGCCCACATCTAGGACATCTGAGTTATCCTTACCAGCTGTGATCATGCACATTAGAGACTGGAATTGCTGCCTACCTAATGAATCTCCAACAAAAGCTAAAGTTTTGTCTTGCATCCTGTAATTGCGTCAGAAGAATTAGTAAAGGGTCTAACCATTATCGGTTATGTTTAAACAAGTAATTAGACCAACCAATCAAAGCTCATATAAACTCTGACCAAGTAAAACAACTTCTGGAAAGAGAAGAGAATGTATCTATAAGGGGAACGCCAAAAGGCTCAATCCATGAAACCCAAGTCTCAGAACTTCAGAACAGGCAAATATCAGTTCTTCACTCCTTTTGATAGGTTGAGTTGGAAGCACCAAGTGAAGAGTTATAACCATGTTCAAACAGAAAAAATGGAAAATATTCGTAGACAAAGATATAAATACCGTTTTAAGAACTTTGGCCCTTCAAATTCTTCCATTTCACAGTCTTTTGGTTGCCATCTTAGCTTTTCAAATGCAAAATCTTGACGCTGCATCAAACGACAAGCCCACATTGGTGCTAGCCATTGTTTACAACCAAACCCAGAATACAAAGGTCGTCTATCATCTATAACCCATTTTCCTTTTGCATAATTACAAACTGGAGCAAGGATCAAATAATATGAAAGTCCGTAATCAGTAATATTATCACAGTATGGACCTAACGGATCTAACATCTAAATGTTCAAAGAAAGAAAGAGAGCATAAGAATAATAACCACAGGCAACTTTTCGACTGTTATATGACTATGAACTATATTACCTGTACTAATCATTTTCCCTAGAGTACTTGCGTCCAACACACATTCAGACATGGGTATGGGGGTATGATTAAATATACGAAAAATTTACAAAAAATTGAGCATAACAATGCTGATATGTACCATTGTCCAGTTCTCACCCTGAGTCTGGATAACATAGACAAGGAATATAAAGGAAAATAGAAATTGTTTCAAATGTTGGATGATATTACACCCGTGTAAATAGTATACCAAACCTATGTGTGAGGTTCGGAAAAAAGTACTGAAAACAAAACGAATAACTCTTGGCTAAGATTTATAACCTTCGCTTTAAAAACTTCAATCAATCAGCAGAATTTTATCTTACTGTTTCCATAAAGTGAACTCATACAGGAATATGAATGCGGAAAACATGAACAATTCATATGCTCTAATAATCATTGATGACTTCACAATAAGACAGATAAGGAGCAGGAAAACAATCGATCTCCCATGCCAATGAAAATGCTTCATCTAAACATGTAAGTGTTGACATTAGTCATTCTAAGCCTCAGATTTCAGCTTGCAGCCAAAAAATTATAACCATGAGTCGATGAGAACACTGGTGATGCTCAACAAAAATGATTGAGCATAACAGTTACTATAAAACAATATCCACTGCAATATTAACAAATTTGATAAAGTAAATTACCTTTTTTCTGAACTTGAATTGTTTCAAAGTTGGCAGTATCAATAGAAAGTGTCTTATCCTGATGATCTTCATCTTCGTTATGTATAACCTTCCTCTGTGTCAACATAGAAATATCTTCTCTGACATGTCTTTTTGGTTCTAATGGCACTCTTTTAATATCTGCACCAGATATTATGAGGAAGGAAAGCTATTGTGAGCATGTAAGTAGAAGTACTTTTCCCCATAAATGTTTTGTCAAATATATCTATTTCATAGAAGCTTGGGAGAGACCTGACGAGAGTTGTAACAATTGATTATTGGATGGTAGTGAGGAAGTAAATACTGGACTTCTGTCACATGTCCACATAATAATAGTTGCAGCCATAAAAATAATGGCAATGAGAGACAGCTCTTTAGCCCTACAGCCTAACATGTAGGACCCTACTTTCATCCTACAAAGACATGAAAAGTAAGACCTATCAAAATGTCACTGAAACAAAGAAGGGAGGGAGGGAGAAACCTCAAGAAAAAAGAATAGAAACAGACAATCAGGTCGATTTGCAGCTCTCTCTTAGAGTAAGTGTATTAAGACAAAGGTACAAAGAAGGCAACAGATCCTATTCTAACTCACAATAACCATTATAGCTGGAGCACAGCATTTTGAACAATCTCCATAAATTGTAGTTTAAACTAAAATCAACAATTAAACTACTATAACCTAATTATGGATCGAGTTTCCTTACGTTTTAATTAAAAATAATTACTGAAACAAACTAAAGCGAAAACAACAATTTCATCAAAAAGAAATACAACCCACGTTTACTGTCCTCTGGATTCTGATCCAATATAAAATTCCAACGACCCTGATCTATCGACAAGAATGTATGAAAAAGTTGAATTCAAAATTCTTCAATTAAGGTAGCAACTTAGAAGAGAAATACCTGAGACGCATCAATATCTTAACAAAAGCAATTTCTGCGCAACAAAAAAAAAAAAAAAAAAAGTCTCTCCAAATGTGCTTTTATTTGATAACTAATTAAAGAAAGACAAAGGAAAATTTTAGAAAAAAAAAAGGTGGAAGGAGTTAAAATAAGTAAATAAATGTTCGAAAAAAAAAAGGAAAGGGAATAAGGATGGGTCGGCATAACGGCATTGTCCAGTGTAAAGACATGGACATTGTACGAAAAACGAAGCTTTTCTTTGAAGTTTGAACGAAGGGAATAAAAGTTCTAAACGGGCAAGAAAATATGGCGCATGCATCAGGGGCGTGGGGGGCGGGCAGGCCTCCATCCGTAAAAAAAAAAAAAAAAAAAAAAATTAAAATTTTAAATTGGGAAATGTAAAAATAGAAAGGTTATCAAAATAATAATAATAATAATAAATATATTAGTTATCATTAATTCAGTTGACACCCGATTAATTCGTGAGATCAATTTAATCAAAAGCTTTATTAATAATATAGATAGTAGTACATCACATCCAATAAAACAACAACGATTAATTACATATAAAACACCAAATCAAATAAACCAAAATGAAGATTGAATTTAGCACCACACGATGAAATGGAGCAGCACCACATGTTCCCATCATTTTAATAGTTGCACGTGGTGACGATGATCAAAGCTAGCGGAGAAGAGATATAACTGGTGGTAGTAATAGAAAACTAGTGGAGATGCACCACTACGAATGACTGATAATAAGAGTATCTTAGTCTCACTATTGTCAGATTGCATCAACAATGAACTCTGATTGATAATGACAACGTCAAAGATCATCGGAAGATTATGCTGATCAAGCACAAAACTAGTCCCCTAAAGCTAAATCAATATATGTTAGGTTGGCCCAACCTCCTCCAAACCTTCTCAAAAGCAAGCTAAAAACTAAAATCACTAGCACCATCATCGTTTTCGGAACAAACAGACCGGATTACTGTCATCCCACCACTTTTGAAGAAAGCAAAACTTACTTTATTTATAGACATTTTTTCGCGGATACCATCTAACATAATTCATCTGTTCTACTTTTAAAAAAAAAAAAAATCAAGGCCTTATTTGAAAAAGAACTAAAGTAGGAGTACTTATACGTATTTTTACCAGAGTTGAACGGAGGAGAACCGCAAAACTCTATTTTTCAAAGCGCCGCAAGGTTCCTATCAGAAAAAGGACGCGGTTGTGAAAAAGAGAAAAATAACCAGGAAAAAGAATAATTTTAAAAAAAAAAATTAAAGAAGGCTATTTTGGACAAATGACGCAGGTTTCTTCAATTGTGAGTTAACTCGAGAGAGTCGTAAAAACGCTTAACAATTTCCTTCTTGGAGAAGAAGCTTTCTCTTTTCTAAATAAGAAATCTGTGCATCAAAAACACCAAAACAACAACAACAAAACAAAACAAAACCAAAAAAAAAAAAGGGAAGACGAGAGAAAATGAGTCGAGGAAGTGGAGGCGGATACGATCGCCATATTACAATCTTCTCCCCCGAAGGTCGTCTTTTCCAAGTCGGTATGTATATTCACTCTACTAGCGTACCTTCATTTTGGTTCCTGTAAGGAGCTTTGACCCAATTTTGGTTTTGGAATAAATTGAGCAGAGTATGCGTTTAAGGCTGTGAAAGCAGCTGGGATCACATCAATTGGTGTTCGAGGGAAAGACTCCGTCTGTGTTGTTACTCAGAAGAAAGTTCCCGTCCGTACTCTCCCTTTTTTTTTTTTACTTTTCCCTGGGTTATTTAAGGGGTTTTCACGATTTGGGTATTTAATTTTTTGAATAATGTAATGCAGGACAAGCTTTTGGATCAGACTAGCATCACTCATCTTTTCCCTATTACTAAGTTCCTTGGATTGTTGGCTACTGGCATGACAGGTTTAGTTTTGTTAAATGCCATTTTTTTTTCTTGATATGTTCGAATTGGGAAGATTTTGTAATGTTGACTATTGAACTAGGGTTTTGGAGATATTAAGGATTCTGGGTTTATGTTTTATAATCAGTCTAAATTAGGGTTACAAAAATTTCCAAAACTGCATAAAGGTATGCAAACTGTAGTAGTAGCAACTAGAACAGAATGGTTTTCTTAATAAGCTAACTGTTGCTGCCCCTGTCATTCACATGGTGATCGGCATTCTCCCATTAAATAGCTTGCCTATCATCAGCATAGAACTAAAATATAGTTTTGTTGACTACATTAGATTAATGCTTAAGGTTAAATTTTCTTTATTGCTATGCAAATACTTTGTGAGGGATGATTTAATAATTGGCTCTGTTGCTCTCCAGCTGATGCAAGGACCTTGGTCCAGCAGGCAAGGAATGAAGCAGCTGAGTTTCGTTTCAGATATGGATATGAGATGCCTGTGGATGTATTGTCCAAATGGTATGGTTTCTTATATCTTCTTCAGTTGAAAGTAGCGATGTTTAGTTGTCTTCCTGTTCGTGGCTGTTGTATTTGTAGAGTTCTTCCAGATAATGTTGAATAAATTTATTGACATCAAGAACTGGTCATTTTGATATAAGCTGGTTGCAAGTTTATGCCCTTGTATGTGTTCCAGTAAAAATTGGACAAAAATGTATGACCCTGGTTCATTACTGCTCATTTTCACAGATTGGAGGCAATGCACTTTATTTTTGTTAGTTCGTGAATATAATCTTGGTTCTAAAATCAATAACTGACTGCATTTTATGTTACTATTAAACTCGTTGATTTTTCTTTGATATTTGGGTTTTTGTGCATCCCGATGATCATACAACTTATTTGTAGTAATGTGCTTTATTGATGTAGGATTGCTGACAAATCACAGGTTTACACTCAACATGCTTATATGAGACCTCTTGGAGTTGGTATGTCTATGACTTCTTTAAAATCTTATGACTATGATTTTGTTTTAATTACTTGTATTTGTAACAGTAGATTTTTTACAATTTTTCAGTTAGATATATGCTAATGTATTTCCAAGTAACTTTCTCTAATATTGCCTGTAATATCTTTCATATAATTTTCTGTTAAGTTGCTATGGTGTTGGGTATTGATGAAGAGAAGGGGCCCCAACTCTACAAGTGTGATCCAGCAGGCCATTTTTATGGCCACAAGGTAGTTTGCAAATTAATTTTCAGTGCTCATTGAGTTTGGATTATTAACATTGGTTCTAATATCTGGTTCCAGAAGCATATGTTGTTATTATTATGGTATGGTTCATTGCTGTTTTCCTCTAACAGTTCTCTTTGACCTTATAATTTTCAAACATGTATTTGCATTGTGGGTGTAGTAATATAATTGCTGAAGATGTTTTTATTTTTGTTTATAACGTATTTCCGATAATGGAAGACCACAAAACCATAGAGTTTGGAAGGTCACATCCAAATAAAAAAATTTCTTAAAAAGATATTTATACAACAATCTAATATTGGTTATCCAGTACCATCATATTGTGGGTCTTTGCTACCTTGAGTTAATGATATTGACTATTTCATTTTCTTTGTCTTTCTCATTAGGCATGAAAGT
Source organism: Kokia cookei (assembly GCA_039519145.1). Taxonomy (NCBI): domain Eukaryota; kingdom Viridiplantae; phylum Streptophyta; class Magnoliopsida; order Malvales; family Malvaceae; genus Kokia; species Kokia cookei. The sequence continues at coordinate 7,711,382 of CM076903.1, read as the reverse complement.
AGTGTGTTTGTTCTCCAATATGAATTTATTTGTGCAATAGCATGGGTTCAAAATTATTTTTGACCAATTTTATGGTAAGCACTTTGCTGCTGGGATGAATTTTAACTGATATGTTGCAGGCAACCAGTGCTGGATCAAAAGAGCAAGAGGCAATTAATTTCTTGGAAAAGAAGATGAAGAATGACCCTACTTTTACTTATGAGGAAACGGTGCAGGTATTTTAGACTTTACTTTTGTTATTAATGGTAAAGGAAGTTTCCAAAGACTGCACGTTCAACATTAGCTAAAATAATCACATTCATCTAATGCTTCCTATTACTTCTATTCTTCAGACTGCTATTTCTGCTCTACAATCTGTTCTTCAAGAGGATTTCAAGGCTACTGAGATAGAGGTATAATGGGGTTGCTCATCCTTCTACTTGTTAGTAGTTAGAGAATTTATTATCTTGCCATTGTAAGTTTGCACCATCTAAATGTTTGAATGATTGAATATCATTTGTTCTTTTCTCATGTCTAATAAATGTTCCCTGAAGATAAGCTGTATATAATTAACATAATTTTTGGCCAAAGGAAACACCAGTATTAAAGCCTGCTAATTTTAACTACTGTGGACTCCTCTATAAACTATAAGAAACTCGAGCACACTGTTGATGCGATCTGAAAACAATACACTATGGGGTTGTCCGGACATGCGGAAGCACCACACATGTATTTGCTTTTTTAGCCAGATGGACACACCAGTAGTTAAAAGCTAGCTGGTTTCAAGTGCCATGGAATCCTGTATGTAACCTACTAGAAACTTGCACGCAATGCCAATGTGGGATCTGTAGACAACCCACTATCAGGATATCCTTTGTTTGTCTCATAGGCTGCTTGTGGTGTATTCTCACTTTAATGCATTTGATTATGGTTCTTAATAAAATTGCATAGATATATTCCCTGTACTAGCTGAAACTGGAATTATTGTTGTTTTCCCTCAATTGAACTGTAGACATAAATATCTTTTAATGTTTGGCAGGTGGGAGTGGTGAAAGCTGATAATCCAGCTTTCAGAGTGTTGTCAACAGAGGAAATTGATGAACATCTGACAGCTATCAGTGAGCGCGACTAGTGAGCAATGGACCAATATTAGCTGCTGCAAAAACCTTTCTGTTATTTAAAGCAACATACATGCTTTAGTTGATCATGATGTTTGAGAGGGATTGAAAGAGGGTTAGAGCTTAAATTTATGTTGCCTCCTATTACTGCTCGAAACTTTATAATGAAATTCATGTTATTTCTGAATTGACTTCCTCCAAGATGAAGCAGCCTGCAGGTGCTTTTGGATTATAATTGTCCAAAATTGTTGAATGTCTGCAAATTGCTATTATAATTTGTCCAGTTAACATGTCCTATGATGTGTTTGATTGGGCCTAATCATATATGGGCAAGTGGTGTGGTCCATGGTGGTGGGTCTTTGGTTTTTCGTCTCATCTTTCATGACAGCAAACATACAGCCTGCAGGTGCTTTTGGATTATAATTGTCCAAAATTGTTGAATGTCTGCAAATTGCTGTTATAATTTGTCCAGTTAACATGTCCTATGATGTGTGTTTGATGGGGCCTAATCATATATGGCCAAGTGGTGTGGTCCATGGTGATGGGTCTTTGGTTTTTCGTCTCATCTTTCATGACAGCAAACATGTTGCAATGCAATTATCTCTTGGTCTGGATAATTCGCAAAAATAAAATAATATTTCAGATAAAAAGGTAAAAGGTTTAAAAACAGACGCAAAATAGAACAAGAAATGGATAGCAATGTCTGTATTTATCATCAAAAACATATGCCACCAAACAACGAGGCATCAGTTGTAGTTATCTGGTCCCGACAACAAGATGAAGAAAAGATTCCCCTTGCTGATGAAGGTTGAAAGAGGAGTCCTCTCATAAGGAAGCTGCCACTGCCACACCTCTCCAACCAGTTTTGGCTTTGACTTTGTCCCTATGAAGAGTGAGCAAATCTTGCACATGGTTCATTTGCCTTGCTCCATTGTCTTTTTCTGACGTTGAATGAAGTCTGATACCGTCTCTCTTTTAGCATGAAGAAAAAGTAGGCATACGAATTCTTAATTAAACTTAGCATGGTTGGAGAAAAAGAACGTCATAAGCTTTGGCCGTCACAGACAATAAAGCCTCCTCCTTTAGCTGTTCTGATTCCAACCCAAGCTAAGTTTCTTCCTTTTCTGTGCAATCTTTTGATCGAGCTGTCTCTGGTTTCAGCACACAATACACCATTTTTATCTACAAAACCCTTTCAATAATCCTTCTCCCAAGTTTAGTCACCCTCTACTAGAAGAAACAAACAAAGTGCCTAAAAGATCAAAAATAGTAATACCTTGGAAGCTTACCTGCAACAAGTATTTTGGATGCCAGTGGCAGTTCCAAGTAGGTGAGGAGATATAGGCAAGATGAAGGCGATTTGAAGTACCGAGTTCATCAGAAAAACCCATGGAAAAGACCCAACAACTTTTAGAGGGAACTGAAAAATGCTGCTTCAAAGATGTTTGTTTGAGAGAAATCTCTGATAGTGAGATTTGATGATTGTGAATTATTCTGAACGCTATGATTTGAATTTTCTTCTGGACTACTAAGACGAAGAGTTGGAATTGTGTATAGGACTTCCACTACCCTCCAATTATCAAGCACCATATGTCCGCTGAAATGGAAGAAGATAAGAAAAAGACCCATAATTGTTATATTTGTAACTAAAAGATTAAAACCCAGATTCTGAACATCATTAAAGTAGTAATGGACAGTTTCATTGATTAAAAGCTCAGCATTGTGGGATTATATGGGAACACATTTACCACTATTATAGTAGAAACCTCAAACATGGTCCTGTATTTTCTTTTCGTTCTTATAAAATCCAAAGCTGGACTCAGTTTCATAAGATTTGGAGCAATGCATTGAAGAGTAGTATCTCAACACTGAACCTATTCAGATTCATTTACTGTCAGTTAATGTATCTTTTATGAATTTTAGACGGGGAGAGGTTTCATCTTTATTGGGTTTTTGATTTAAAAGTAAACTCTTCCTGTAGTCACATCTAGCTTTCAGCAGCCGCAGGTTTTTCCTTTGGATCCCAAAGTCTCAATCACTCGGGAGTTTTATCAACCATGCCAAAACCCTTTGATCTACACTGGGTTTAATTTCTCCTCATCTCATTTATATTACAGTTAATGAGTTTTTATTTTATAGTAAATTTGATAATTTCTGTGAAACAACCACAAGCATGGCAAATGGAAATTGACAACCACTTTATTCTTTTGCTAAAATTTCATTTGTATTTATATCACATCCACATGACATAAACTTTTTTAACTTACCTGTTCCTCTCCCATCACAATATGAGACTTACACAGAGCACAAAACGGAAAACATAAAGCATGGTTTAGAGATAAGAACAGAAGGAATATTCAATGTTTGTTCCCTGCAATGGCGATTTCAAGCGTAGACACTCAAAACCCACCTAGCAAAGCGACAGCTCCGATCGAAATTCACTGCGTTCAATGTGAGTCCTGCGGCTTCACAGAGGAGTGCACCTTTGCATATATACTGCGTGTCCGGGAACGTTACCAGGGCCGTTGGATTTGTGGGCTGTGCATCGAGGCCGTCAAGGATGAGGCTCTGAGATCGGATACGCTTATCTCCACCGAGGAAGCACTGGACCGACACATCAAATTCTGCAATCAGTTCAGGGCGTCGAGTCCTTTAGATGAAACGGAGCACCCAATCTCGGCCATAGGGAGGATTCTTCGTCGAAGCCTGGATTCACCCCGGCCTCTTAGGTCTAACTCAAGTGGAGTCTTGCCAGGATTTGAAGAAGTCACTCAAGGCTCCATCTCTTCATCCGTCTGAGACCTGTTTCTCACCTCTGTCCGGCTTGATTATTCTTCCCAAGTTTTACGGTTACTTGGTTAGTGCATGGAAAACAGAGGAATTCTGTTTCAATATCAGATTGTTATAATTATATACGTCTTAATAATGTTTTGGAATCTGAATTTAATGGACCTTGTAGTGTACACAGCATGTATATCTGATGAACCGCTTCGGCTTTCCAAGTTTCTGAGATTTGGAGTATCTGAGTATGTCCACTCTAGCTGCTGTGCAGTCTCGATTAGCAAGATGTACAATACAAATAAATATCTTGGTTTTTCTTTTTGGAACTTTCCCAACCAATAAAAAAGAAATTCCGACATTTCTGAAGAATCTTATTGCCCCAAGACCAAGGGGGTGGTGGCAAAAGGACGTTACTCCAAGTCACTGCTGTTTTTGACTTGGAGTTCCCCTGGATTCATGGGTCAAGCAAGGTGGTTTCTTGCACTTTTTTAGTAGTAGTTTCACCTAACCTATAATAAATTCAGCATTCATTCTAGCTTGGGGGAACTAGGACACTAGACCTTGAGCTTTGAGAACCATTGTCTTAATAATACTTTCCTTCTAATGTAGTTGCATTCCAGATGTGGGGATTTTTATTTGAAGTGAGCCCACACTGACAGCAATGGAGATGAGATGAGCAGCATAGATTCAATAATATCATAAAATATCTTGTCAAGTTGGACTAAGAGCAAAATCACTGTCATCACCAAATTTATACACAACATTTTATATGCTCTTACTTGTAGCCAAGCATTTGCTTTATGGATCTATCAATGGCAAGCTTTGTCCTAATTGGATTTGGTGAGACTGTCCACATATAGTCAGTTCTCCTAAAGACCACTTTCTTCCTCAGCTTGCTCAAGCAACTTAAACCCCTGCACTTCTATCATGGATCAGTCCAACGGCTTCAATGCATGCCTCAAAAACATGCCAATTCTTTGGCTAAAGTGTATTCCTTGTGCCAAAGACAGTTTCATAATTCATCCTATTGTCAAGCATCATTGCATTTTGCCCCCTTCACTAAAAAAATAGATAAAATAGTCTTCATATGTTAAATAAAAAAGTAAATTGATTTACAAACTGAACACGAACAAGTTTAAAAATAAGCAAACGAATATAAACAAATATTTGTTCATTCAAGCTCGATTCATTTACGGCCTTAACTATCCCATCCAAAGTGAAGAGTTGGTTGCTCACCCTGAGTGTGCTGCGGGTGGGCTTTTCAGCAATATCAAGTTATTTTATCATAGTTGCGCAAAATTTAGCTTTCGGGGGTTTGCTCTGTTGGCTACATGGCCGGTTGCATTGTTGTATTTATCTATTGGCCCATTGCGGATTACTTCGTTCGTTCTTTGAAAATGCCTAGCATTTATTGAAAACTTCACCCACTGTTGCTGCCCTGTGGTTACATCGTTGCCATTAGGGAGTAGAGCTCTTAATCGATGTACTAATTTTGTTACTTTTATTGTTTGGGATGCATGACGGGTTCAGATCGATTTGTTATCGGATTTAGATTATTTTGAGTTTGAATAAGCTCGGATTCAATTATTCTCAAGTTTAGAATTTTTTTTCAGGTTCAGTTTTTCAAGCTTAAGTTTTCTCATACTTGAGCCCTTTCAAATTCAGATTTTTTATACTCAATTTTTTTTCAAATTAGTTCGAGTTGGGCGGTCTTAAATAAATTCAAATAATTTTGATGTTTTATAAATTATATTTCGAACATAATAATTAATTTTACTTTTACACGATGATAATATAATAAAAATTTACTTTGTAAAACAGAAATTATATAGGCGTTTTATTTTAATAGAAATATTGTATACAATATTATTATATAAACATGATTAATATTATATGACATCTATTTGAATTTGTATATAATATTTATGGTTATTTGATACGTATATAGATTTTATTTATTTGAATTATTATTTAGAATATATATAAGGCACGAGTTAGGAAAAAAAATTAAAAAAATAAATTTTATTATTTCTTATATTACTAAATTGACATTTAAATTATTTTTATTTTATTATTAAATTTTGAATATTGAAAATACTTATTATATTTAGGTTTAAGGATAAGAATACCCTTAGTAAATTAAAAAAAAAAAAATCTATTAAGCCCTTAAAATAATGCACTCAATCAAGTCCTAAATGGCAAAAAAAAAATTAATTAGATATTTTCAATAATAAAAATCACCGATAATCGATTTGACTGTTAATAAACGTTTAAGCAATTGAAAAAATAATCAATGAGAAGCTAACATGTGGCAATGCCACCTGAACAAGTATATTGACATGGCATGCCACATAACAAATATATTAAAAAATTAAAATCCTAAAAATTATAAAAAAAAAACACTAAAAATGCACTTATAAAATGAACTTAGATAAATGTCCAAGTTTATTTGAATCTAAGCCACTCATTTGTCTAGTTCATTCTAGATGTAGTTAAAAATATTATAAAAATTTATAAATTTATTAAAATTTTGTAAAATAAATAAATATAGAATTATAAAAAGATATTAGAAAATTATAATAATTAATAAAAAAAATCTATCAAACTACAAAACTCATAAAATGTTACTATCAAATTCTAGAGTGCATGGCCTTTATTGGTCACGACTCGATGAAGGTTTGTCAAAATTAATACGAATGGTGCAATACATTCGACATAGAACTGGGCTTCAATCGGAGAGGTCATTAGAGACGAGATGAGTTATTGGCAATGTGGTTTTTCTATGGCCATGTGTGGGGACTCTATATTCCAAGTTGAGGTAAAGGCAATGCTTGAGGGTCTTCAACTAGCATGAGATAAAGGGTTTAAAAAAGTGGAGCTCAAGTGTGATAATAGCTTGTTAGTTGAATCCATTCTTGCAGGTGATGCTGCTACGAGTGGGATGGTAGAACTTCGCATGCTACATTATATGCTCGATAGGCCTTGGGTTGTTTACTTGCCTCATATTCCTCGATCTCGAAATGCGGTGGCAGATTACTTAGCTAAATTGAACAATGCTACATTGACTCATCTAAATGTGATGGAAATGCCTCCTCAGTCTATTAGGAAGCTTCTTTTGAGGGATTCTCATTTGTCAGGGTTACATTAATTTAGTGATTCGTTTCGATTGGTTTTATTTTACTAAATTAAAAAGAATTTTAGTAACCTGCTAAAAATAAACATAAAAATCATGTTATTTGCTCTGCTTTGTAATTCAAATAACTTGGTATTTATCAAAATATCTCAAATTAATCAGAAAAATAATTATAAGAGGTATTCGTGTTCAATTTTCATATGAATTATGGGTACAATGAGTATATACAAATTCGATTTTTCATTAACTGAATGTTTAACAAATTCGATAGGTGAATTCTTTTGATTTTCATATCATTAAATTATTATATTACATCATTAAATATTTTATATAATCTTTTAATTTAAATTTTGTAAATTTGAATAATTATTCACTTTGAATATTATTATACATATATAATAATTGCATTAAAATTTATTCTATATTCATAATTAATGTTTTTAAATTTTATTTTAATTTATAATTTAACATAAATATTTATTGTTAGTTATAAATTTTTAATATAATTATATAATATTTAAAATATATTTCTCATAAATTAAATATTTGTCAATTTTCATTTATATTTTATTTTTTAAATATCATTATATAATTATATTAGATATTAGGTTAAAATATTTATAAGTTCTTGTACTCTTTATAAATTTCAAATTTAGTCACTATACTTTTATTTTTAGTTTAGTCCTTAGATTTCAAACTTCAAATCTAACGATTAACACTGTTAAAATTATTTTGTTAAATTAAGATTCATTATAATGCCTTTTTTTTTTCACGTGGCTATTAAGTGAGTATTTTTATAATTTTAAAATGTCACATCAATAAATTTAACAAAAAACAATAACAGTGTTAACAACAGGACTTGTTGGAAAATGTGCTCATATTATAGTAAACATGTCGTTTTCTATATATTTGAACATTAAAAAAATAGATAAAGTTAATTTCACATTTCACTATTATATCTTATGTGTTTTTGTCTTTCATGTTTTGCATGTATAGCAAAATTGTGACAAGAAAATATTAGTTCATTGATTGTCTAAGTTCAAACTGATGATAAGTGGCATTGTAAGAATGATTACATTGCGCGAAAGACAACTTACTTCAGTAGATAATTTAAACGAGTTTGTAATCTCGTAAAATAATCAAAGTGGGCATTTGATTGAAATGCTTAGAAAGATTATTTTGTCGTCTACAATTCCAATTAGGAAGATAGCTAGTCTTGGCTATCAGAACAGTTGACCCCAAGAGTAGAGACATAGATGACTCATTGGAAGAATGATACATTGGACTGGAACCAAGTTGAATTAATTATGAATTCGTTTGTCAATTGATTCACTTGTGACATTCATGGTGTGACTTACCTAAATCCTGAGTTAACCATTGATCATGCGTATGTAACTCGTGCTTTGATATAAATGGAGGCTTATGCTCTAAAGATGATCGAGCTGATAACCCATATGTTGGGTACATGACTTGTGTATGACATGGCTTTACTAGCAACATGGAATTCATAGCTCGATTAAAGAGTTAATGATATCCTTTCTGGTATTGTGTGGATTGATAAATATTGAACGTGATCATGAGTTGCTTGTTCTTGAACGAGCAATTTATCATAGTCATTAGTTGATAGTGATCATATTAATCATTAAGAAGACATAATGGTGACAATGAGATAAAATAGGATTGTATTAAGTGAACAGAGTTAACTCAAAAGAATCAAGGATATCATATGAAGGTAACACAAATGACGATGTCATTGGACAAAGTAGTTGGATCGATTGTTTTTGTAAAGAGTATACAATAAAGGGTTTTCAATCATGGTACTTTTTGTGAACCGATCCATAGTTAAATAAATTGCGAATTACAATTACTCGAACTTAATTGTATATGTCCAATTGATCCCTTCGCTATCTCAACAAAAGCTCGATCGGACTGCATTTGAATCAAAAAAAATTTCTAATACTTTGGAAATAATTTAATTCAGTCAATTTATTTGATGTGGAGTTAAACTAAGCAATCGTGAGAATTTGTTCAACTACAGAATTTGATTAAAGAACTTTCTTGAAAAATTAATTTGGAAAATCTCTGTGATTTTCTGGAAAATTAATTTTTATCAAGTAAAATTAAATTAATCAAATTAATTAAAATAAATATGATGATTTTGAAAATTAATTTTCAAGTCAGACAATTGGCCCAATGAGTAATGGAACTTGAAATTTGGATCCGAGATAGAAAATTGCACCCGAGAACCAAAAATCGAGATCGAAACCCAAAACTGGTTGAACCAAGCTTAGTGTATGAAACTTGGTCGACGATCCAACCAATGGCTGGATCGGATTGGTCAGGTCGTCACTAGCCCGAACTAAACCGGTTGTCGCACCAATCAGGCAAGCGAAAGCCTAGCCGATGGTGCCCGACCATGGAAGCAAGCTATTTGAACAGAAGGCTAGGGGTCTCGGCTAACACCATCGACAACATTTGGCAAGGTGTGTGAATGCCTAGTCGAGAGATGTTGCACACTATGTAGTTGGTCATGCAATGATCTTCTTGGGTAGGCACTTGTTGATCATGGAAAAGGGAAGGCTAGGTGTAGGACTAGCTGTTTGAATGACCAACCCCACCCTAGCCATGAAACCAACGGCCTCACTAGAAAGCTTCGAGCAGACTAGACCCATTTGGGAAAAACAATGACGGTTCAATGTCTCGGGGGGAAGTTGCGTCGGCAATGACACCATAAGGTACAACAGTAGTGATTCGACGTTGATCTAGCGATCAAAAGATGGTAAACTGCGGTGATTCTTTGACGGTAGAGTAGTGGAAAATTTATACTCCTAATGGGACACTAGCAGGTAAGTTGATTTCAAATTAGTTTTTGCAAAAATAATATTATTTTAATAAATTTAATATTTATCTTAATAGTATTTTATTAATTTAATATTAATGTGAGATATTAAATTTGATTTAATATTTATCTTGATAGTACTTTATTAATGTGAGTAATTTCAATCCTAGTTGAACTCTCTCTAAACTCTCCATATATAAAAAGAGCTTGGGTCATTATTCTCACACTCTCGAATTCAAGAAAAGTTGTAGAGAAAAAATCTTTAAAGAAATTATTCCAGAAAATTTATAGATATATTTTTATTATTTACAACTTGACCCCAAAAGTTTAGAGAAATTACAAAATTACCCCATTGATAATTTTGTGAATTTTTTTTATTCTAAACAAGCTCACACTCAACAAACGTGAGGTTGAGGATAGAGGAGAAGACCATTCGGTCGAAGCGTTCATCCTACACGAATAAAAAATGTACGTATTTTGATTAAGTGTTTATTACTTTAGATAACATAACCAAGTTCTTGTTTTGGAAAAAAATAAAACTCTAATTTTCCCTTAAACCTATTTTTTTTTCTATGCGTTTTCCAAACCCAATCTTCTAACATACCTAAATTTTGACATCTGAAAAGTATAAGGAATAAATTCCTGGAAATAGAAGTATAGTGACTAAATTCCAAGTTTGTGCACAGTACAAAGACTTATGATATATTTTAACCTGATTATTAATGTTCATTTCATTATAAATTCATACTTTTTTCGGATTTTAGATCAAATCTATCTCGGGCTTAAGCTTGGATTGATCTCAAGCTCGAGCTCGGACCATTTCAAGCTCAAACTTTCTTGGGCTTGGATCATTATAAGCTCAAATTTTCTTGAATTTATATCGTTACGGGTCGAATTGGCATGGGTGAGCTTTTGGGTTCATGCCTATTTTGCCACCTCCAATTGGAGGATCTATTTTTGTCTTGTGTTGATGTTGGGATTATTTCTCTTTGTATAGTTAGGCAAAAGTTCATGTAAATAGGAATTCTTTTGATAGGGATATAGGTTTCTTTCAATTTAGTTTAATATGGCTTTTTTCTATTTTTATCTCTTGGAATTGTCATTATATTTGTTTTAGTTTGTGTTATTTATTTACTTGTCATTCCTCTGAAAGAGCTTGCTAGGATAAATGTTTGGGAGTTTAGGTTGGACTGTGTAATATCATTTTAACTTTTTAAAGGGGTTACATTATCTAGTTGAAACGAAGATCGAGATTCTATTTGTGCCTCACGGCTTGAATATTGTCATAAAAAGTGATGTACCATGTCTTGTGTAGATACTTAGTTTTGGCTACGATTTTAAGAAATTTTGTTGTCAAGTTTGAAACAAGTAGTTAGGGGTGAGCGAAACTCGATTTGAATCAAAAAATTCGAAAAAAAATTTCGAATTTTGAATTATTCGAATCAAGTTATTCGAGTTATTCCAGTTAAATGAATCAAGTTGAATTTTTTTTTCGAATTTAGAGTTCGAATCGATTTTAATATTCGAATTCGAATTATTCGAATAATTCGAATAAACTAAATTAAATTATATTATTTTAATATTTTTAATTTTAAATTTATATTATCAATTTACTCAAGCCCAATTTCAATACCCATTTCCCCCAAGCCAAACATTTATCTTACCCAATTTTTTATCCTAATATTTAAAACCCATCAATAAACTAAACCCAATTATTTTTAAACCCAAATATAATTTAATTCTTAAAAAAAAACTCATAAATTAAACTCAAAATAAATTTTTTTCATTCTAAAAAAACCCCTAAATTAAACCCCCATTTAGTTGAAACCTATCTACTCTAAGAGGCTAAAATCCCTAAATTAAACATTCAAACTTTCCCCTCTTTTTTGGCCTCGACAACAGGTGCATCTCTAGCAGACCAACACCACCATCGGTTGAAGGAGCGGTTACGACAACAACAACACGGTCTAGTGTTCAAATCAACCTCAGCTCCAACTGATCCAACAACTCCTACCCAAAGGTAAGATCTGTTTCAACGCACTTCGTTGATGGCTATTGCTAACGTGCTTCTGCTAACATTTTTCAAACATGTTAGCACTAGTTTTGTCCTTGGAGGTGAAATCGTTACTACGTTGTTGTACTAAATTAGTCATAGTCTTTAAACACTGATTTGCTGATTTATGACCAGGTTTCTAGGAAGAAGGAAAAAAAAACACAAAATCAAGAACATTCTTTCATTGTAGTTTGTCTATCTATATGGTCATAAATTAGCAGGAATTGACCAGTTTTGTATCAGAAAATTCCCAGTGGAAGTGGTCTTCTTCACATTATACTAGCTTATCGGTAATTATATAGTAACACATTTATGTTCCACATTGTGATGTTGTGTAATGCTTGTCCATTCAATTGTACCCAAAGTTTTTCTGTTTCTTTAATTGAGCAGTAACGGGAATAATATACGATAAATCCCTATGCTACTAATAACAATGGTCCAAAATATGGTGAATTTGAGGTAATTTCACAATGAGATTTATGGGTGTTGAGTGCATTGATCCTATTGCTAATGTGCTTCTGCTAACATTTTTCAAATAGAGTTTGTTCTTTTGCATCCAATAAATTATTCCCCAACAGACAAACTTAGTTGTTAAGCCATCAAAATTGGAATTGTTTTTCCTCCTATTTCCCTCCTTTGATATTTAATTATCTCCTAAAAGTAGGTTGCAAAAAATATATACATTAATTATTTTTAAAACAAAATTATTGTAAAAGTTAATGTTAATAGTCGTTTGTCAGTAGGTACTTAGAAACATGCACTGTCATCATTGTCCTCATATTTAACACATGAATTATATCAATTGAAACCTATTAAAATTTAATAAATATCTTTATTGCAGGGTTGTTGTAGTAGCAATTTATACACTGCTAGGTGTGTATCTTGTACTTTAAATAATTAATTATTTGTTTTAACTTGTAGATGAGTGATCCAATTTCAAAGCGAGATGGTTCAACTCAAAGTTCACAAAATTCTTCGTCAAGTCGGGATGATCAAACAACAACCAAGGAAAATGTTCGAAGAAAAGTTACATTCGAGGGCAACTTGTTGGAGCCATTTCACCAAATATGTAACTGAAGAGAGGGAGAAGAGAGCAAGGTGCAATGCTTGTGATACTACTTACACCATGGAGTCAACTTCGAGTTCTACAACGAATTTGAACAATCATTTGAAAACATGTCAAAAAAGACCTCGAGGTAATACTTCTGACCCAAAGCAATCAGAATTAACATTTGTGAAGACTAACCAAGAAACAACGGATTTATCAACTTGGGTGTTCGATAAAGATGCTGTTAGAAAGTCATTGGTTCATATGATAATTGTGGATGAACTTCCTTTTAAAATTGTAAAGGGAGAGGGTTTCAAACACTTTCTTTCTATAGCATGCCCACGGTTTAGTATTCCATCTCGTTGGACAATTAGAAGGGATTGTCTAGATTTATTTAACTCCATGAAGAGTGTAATGAAGAAATGTTTTGAAAAAGATATAAGCAGAGCTTGTTTGACGGCAGACACTTGGACTTCATTACAGAGGATATCTTACATGATTTTAACAGCACATTGGGTGGATGATGAGCGGAGGTTGCAAAAAAGGATTATAAATTTTTGCCCAATATCTACTCATAGAGGTGAAAGCATAGGTCAAGCCCTTGAAAAATGTCTTCGAGCTTGGGGGATTGAGAGGATCTTCACTATTACGGTTGATAATCTCCCCCAATAATGTTGCGATTGAATATTTGAGAAAGAAATTGAATCATCAAAATGCGTCTGTTGCAAATGAGAAATTTATGCATATGAGATGTGTTGCACATATTCTTAATCTCATTGTGCAACACGGTATTAAGGATGCTTCTTTGTTTGTGGATCGAGTTAAAGGTGTTGTGAGGTATATAAGAAAGTCACCATCAAGGTTGGCAAAATTTAACTAACGGGCAAAAGAAGAAATGATAGATAGTAAGGCTTAATTGTGTTTAGATGTGCCTACTAGATGGAACTAAACTTATATGATGTTAAAGGTGGCAGAAAAATATGAGCGTGCATTTGAATCATATGTACATGATGATCATAACTTTTTTATTGACCTTAGTGCTGGAGATGGAGTTCCTACATTTGATGATTGGGGAATTGTTCGAAGAGTTATAAAAGTGCTAGAGCCTTTTTATCATCTTACACTTAAGGTGTCCAGATCTTTGCATGTTACCTCTCATTCACTTTTTGAAGTATTGACGGATGTGCATTGTCTTTTTGATGGGTGGCAACATTGTGGAGATTTAGACATAATTTTTATGACTTCCAAAATGAGGGATAAGTACAATAAGTATTAGGGTGAAGGAAACAAGATCAACATGCTAGTTTATTTGGCGGTTATCTTTGATCCGCGATGTAAAATGAGCTTTTTGGACTTTGGGGTGAACTTGCTTTTTCCTAATGTTGCTAATGACATCATGAAAATGATTGATAAAGATTTGCGTTGCTTGTTCAATGAGTATTCTTCTAATGTCGGGGGAATTCAACTGTTTGAAGGTAGATCTACTTCTTCGACAAATCTTTTTAGTTCTATGGAAATAGATCACTTAGAAATGCAAGCGGGCTTAGCCAAGCAAAAATACCTTAAGAAGAAGAAACAAGTTGGAGTAGAAATTAAATCTGAGTTGGATAGGTATTTGGGTGAGGTGGAAGAAGTAAATAATTCAAGTTCATTTGATTTATTATTGTGGTGGAAAATGAACAGTCCTAGATTCCCTATTCTTGCACAAATGGCTCGAGATACTGTTGCTATTCCTATCTCAACAGTTGCCTCGAAAAGTGCATTTAGCACTAGTGGATGTGTTCTCGATAGTTTTAGAAGTTCTCTAACTCCTCTCATGGTCGAGGCTTTGGTTTGCACACAAGATTGGCTTCAAAAATCTAATGGTGCCATCAATCTTGAAGACTATGTTGATGAACTTCAAACCATGGAAGATGGTAATATATTAATTTTGATTCATTAAATAAGCTTTTGTATTATTTATATTAGTAAGCATTTTCATAATTTAACTAATATTTTGTTTTTAAATTTGCTAGACTTATCCAAAATACCCGAAGCTCAAGAAGGTAATATACTTAGCATTAGTTTATAAAGTTAAATGTTTATTAATTTATTTTTGCAAATATTTGTTTATCATTTAACTAACTCATTCAATATTTTTACTAGATGTTTCAAGTTTACCAACGATGTCTCAAGCAAAAGAAGAAGCTTAAGCTATTCTACAATAGTTTTGTGTTATTACTGTTGGTTTATTTGACTTTTGTTATGTTGTTTTTATTTTTTGCTTTGTTATTTGGAATGATGTTGCCGTGTAGGTTTTTACTGTATTTTGGATTTTTACTTTTTTTTTTTATAATTTTGTTGTGTTATTGTTGTTATTTGGACTTATGTTGTTTACTTGAACTTTTGCTTATTTTTTTTATTATGATCTTGTTGTGTTGTCATTGTTTACTTGAATTTATTTCAATTAAACAACACTAAATTAATTTTTTTTAATTTAACTCGAAAAAATATATTTGATTCGATTCTATTCGAATTCTATCTCACTTGACTCGATTCGTAAAAATTTCAAATCGAGTTAGGATGATGAAACAGGATTCGAAAACTCGATTAACTCGAAAATTTTTCATTCGATTCGATTCGATCAAATGCTCACCCCTTCAAGTAGTAGTGTTGCTTCACTACATATCTCTTCCAGAAGAAAATTTATTATTTAAATAGTTATTGTTCAGAACAACCGTTACTTGAGAATAGCTATATCTGGAACAACTATGTTCAAAACATGACTTTAGTTTAGAACAATTGTCATTTAATGTAGGTGTCATTTGATAACAACCCTTATTTAGAACACCTAAAATTTGGAACAACTCTTGTTTAGAATAATGGTGTTTCAAGAATAATTGTGTTTAGAATAGTCGTTGTTCGGAATAATTTATATTCAGAACAATTGTGTTTTTCCAAAAAAATTGTTATTCAAAACAAGCTCTTCCAAGAAAAGCATCACCACAAAACAACTTTTGTCTGAAACAACCACTATGTTGATAATAACTATATTAAGAACAACTCATAATAAGTCAGAATAACTCATGTTCAGGAACAACCCCCGTCTTTCATTCCAAGATGTGTTCCACAGAAGGTGCTTCACATGGTACTACTTCACCAAAGTAGAAGCAATAGAAGTAACACTAGAATATGGTAGCGTTCTTGGGTTATTTTTTAACATCCCGCCCTGTGAAGCCTTAATATTTGAATACTATTTAGGAAAGAAAGGCTTATAAAGTAAATTTTGAATAGTTATTATGTTAAATTTGACTAAGTGTTAGGCACTAGATACACTCAATATAAAATCATTAGCAACAGAAAAAGAACTCTCTTTATTGACATTGACAGAAGATGAACAGTGAAATATCGATTCCAAGGATCGAGTCAAAATTTTGAGATTTTTATTCAATATAGTTATAACTAATCCCAACAATCAAACAATTAGAAAAAAATCTATTGGAATAAAAGAAATAAGTAAAAAAGTTCCTCGATGGTCATACAAATTAATCGACGATTTAGAACAACAGGAGGGAGAAACCGAGGAAAATATAACAACAGAGCATGAAATTCGTTCAAGAAAATCCAAGCGCATAGTGATTTTTACTAATGACCAGGCAAACGCCGATACTTATACTAATACCAAGGATGCTAATGATCCTGATCAAACAGACGAAGTGGCTTTGATACGCGATGATTCAATAAAACCTTCAAACTAAGTCCAAAGATTCTTTGAGTAAGAACCATCGGATCATCACTTATTCAATAGAATAGATGTAATAAATAAAAATACAAAGAAAAGAAAGGTTTGTCCTTTGATCAAAATAAGCATAAACTAAATGAGAGTTTGAAAGAATAAAAGATGTCTATGAGTAGACCATTGGACGAAGTCTGTATAAGGCGAGCTGAGTATTTGAGCTTGTTTTGAGACATACATTGCCATATCTCGAGACAAGTGATCCTTTGTCTCGAGACAACTAAACATCAAACCAAAATTAGTTTTACCCTATTTTAAGTCTTGAGACAAGAACTCTATCTCAAGACATCTAAACATCAAAGCTAGGGTCTAAAGTAGGGGAAATGTGTCTAAAGTAGGGGTCGGGGGGCGAAGGCTTCCATTCTTTTCAACAGTTATTCCATTTCCCCAAGGCCAAGCACATCATATTAAGGGCATAATCGTAAGTCGATACTCCAAAAGGCAGAACTGGATTGGTTCACAAAATTGGGATTTCCTGATAAAACCAAAGCAATCTATCAAATTCTTTTATAAGATTTTCTGTCTTAACCCGACAATCAACCAAACTGCTTTCCATTTTACCCTTTTTGTCAGTGTGTTTGAGGGTTCATTCAATCGAAGAAGATGATGCACATGACCTTGTACTGGGGAAAGGACGTGACTCTGCTCATCGATTCCTGGAAGACTGATTCATGGCTGAGTTACCTCCTCACTTTGCTCGCCTGTTTTCTCTTCTCTTCCTTTTACCAGTACATGGAAGATCGACGCCTCCGTTTCAGATCCCTTGCTTCCTCCAACCCATCCCCGCCTTCCTCCGCCGGCGCTTCTGTTCCACTCCTCCCCAAATACCGCCGCTCCACTAAATTCGCGACGGCCTTGCTCTTCGGGATCAATTCGGCTATCGGGTATCTCCTGATGTTGGCCATCATGTCTTTCAACGGAGGCGTTTTCTTGGCTATTGTTTTGGGACTGGCTGTTGGGTACCTGGTTTTCAGGTCCGCCGATGAAGAGACCGTGGTGGTGGAGACCGTTTGCGCCTGCGCTTAACGCTTCCCCCTTTTTTTGTCCCATAATTCTAGCATAGTATTTTTCTTTAATTTGTATACTATACCAGTATTCCCTGTTCTTGAATCATATGGTAATTGTGTTTTGCCTTTTTATAAATCAATTATCTTTCTTATAAATTTCTCTGATCTGATTACTCTTTTCCTGAGATATTCTTCTTTGAGTTTTCTTGTTTGAGAAAAAAATGAAGTTTGCGTTTGATTGATGGAAAGAATCAAGCCATTTGCTTGCCGTGAGAATTTCATAGACATTTGTCTTATGTTCTAGAAGGAAGGTTCTTTTTCCATTACAACATTTAGCCTTCACTCCTTTACATTTTCAAAAATTATTACTTTATGCTTCAAGATAAGGCTGAATGAAAATTTGATGGAATCCCAATTTTTATTTTTTGTTTCTACCATGGATTTTGATTCAATTTGGAATGTAAAGAGAGATGGAATCGTTCCCGTTCAAAGATGAATCCTACAACATTGATCTAATTCTTCATTTTTTCTTAGTTGATTTGACTGTTTGGTGAATCAAACATGAACCTTTTCTCTAGTTAGTTGGGAATAAGCGAATAGCATAGGATTCCTCATTAAATTTATTGTTGTTTTTAATGGATTAACTGTCTGTATATTATTTTAACTTCAATGAAACTTCTGTTAGTTGTGTTGGTGCATTAGTAGGCTATACTAATATAAGTGGAGAACGTTGGTATGATGATTAGGGCGATTATCGTATCGGTTGTAATCCAAGTTCGATCGTTTTAGCCGTTAAGATTCTATCCTTCTCTTGTAGTTCAATAAATATATATCTATAAATGGAGAAATACAAACAGAAAAGATTAGCCACAAATCTTTAATATTATTCTGTTTCAGTGGGTTATGTTTTAACACCTTAATAAAGCAGTTGAGGTTGAATTCCTAAGTTATTATTTTATATAAACACATTTAGTCGAATTACAGATCCTAAAATGAAGGGGAATTTGCAGCTTAATTGATTCCGATACAAATGGAACCCAAACAAACATAATAAACCATTCCTAGCATTAAATAAAACTTATAAACCATTCCTAGCATAATAAACCATTCCTAGCATTAAATAAAACTTATAAATTGGGGGTTTACAGAAATTCCTCAATCAGCACCTGGTAGATTCACCATAAATGTAATCAAGAACAGCAATGACTCCAAAAACAAAAGCTTGATCAATCCCAGGTTTTACCACTACATGATAAAGATCTTTACTTGCCATCAACTCCTCTACTTCCTTCTTTACTCCAACCTGTACGTAAATTATGATTTAGAACAAAACTAAACTTGATACCATGCTATATTCAATGAAGTACACTACCTGAGCGACAACGTTGCCTGTGGAATCTATGATGCTGCATTTTCTGTCAGGGAAATAACCATTGATCTCATACTCACACTGCTTGCTGCTTCTTTTTGGTTCAGTGCAGATTCTGATGGCACTGTTATTGGCTAGGCATGAACGGGCTGGCTCCTTTAAAGTGAAAACCAACTTTTGTGATCCTTCGTAGTCCAAACTGTAGCCTTTCCATTTTTTATGTATGCTTAGTGCCTCAACCATCCCTCCCTGGAATATAGGAATCAACAACCATTAGCCTTTAACTTACCCCATAGGCTTATCTTTCCTGCCTGCCTATACTTGTGCCTATTCTATGCATCATAGTTACTTGAACCAATTTGCCATCTCTGTTGGAGACTACTTTAAGACACGGTTATCTTCATGATGACCAGTTTTCTATTCCATGTTATCCCCTAGCATATCATGTTCCTTTTTATCTTTCCATCTAACATGCAAATCTCAAGGAAATTCAAGGCTCATTCATTGAAACTGATTCATTCATATGCATGCACACACACTAAAGATCATGCCTTGAAGAATTTATCATAATTTGATGGCGTACAAATGAAGTTCAGATCCATGATTTAAGGCTATAGAAAAATATACAATATTTACCTTTCGACGTATGAGAAGCAAAGCATCCCCATTTCCATCTCTCAAAACCAGCTCCCCTTTAGTACCCAGAACCCCACAACCGTCGACCCTGAAAACAACCGTCTGGCAACAATCCGTCACCACGAACCCTCCTCCGTTCACCACATGCGGCCTCCTCCTAACCCCAAGCACCACCTGAGATGAAGAACAATACAGCTTACTGATAACCGGCATTGTATTGGCTTTCCCCGCCATGGATTTCTCTCCTTCAATCTCTCAAATATTAGGCTAAGTTGATGTTACTCAAGTCTGAGACAATCTATGCTTTATATAGATGTAAAAATGTTTCTTTTTTCCTCTATTTTGAAAGATTAGGCAAAGCTGTTTGACTATTGCTATACGTATTAACATATATACGTATTGGCAAACATTGTGGAGCACGTTTTATTATATATATTTATATTGTTGTTTTTTCTACATGAAGGAATCGTTTTGCAGGTAATTTGAGTTAAGAGTGAAGATTTTCAAAAAGGGTTTTTGGAAAACTTGGCAGGTGGTTGGCCAGAAAGGGAATCTCTTGAATGCTAACAAGTCTTCAATTATTGATGAAGAGGAGCTTTATGGGACCACTGTTTCTCTCAACTGATTTAAAGGTCTCCTTTTTGAAGTTGATTTAGAATAACGTTTGGCTCACTCTAAACTTGCATTTGCATGAGAATAATCTTTAGACTATCAAAAATGGTCAGTAAAAGATGCTAACCCCTATACGTGGCAATAATTGGGTTTCTCAATCGCTTCAAAGCCACCAATTTCTTGTTACTTTGACACAGTTCAGATTAAGGGTTCATTCTGCCCCCAAGTCCCTGTACTTTTTTTGAACTTTCAAACTAAAGGGTTTGGATAAATTCTGATTTTTATGTAATCTGCCGACATTAATAGGTCTCAAGGCTAGAGCCCAACCTGGTTTTGAATGGTCAAATTGAAGAGCTTTTGAGTTAATTGCATCCCCAAAGGTGATTGCACCATTAAAATCGACGAAGACAGTCTTTTGATGGTTTAGCAGTAAAGAGAGGACACAGACCAAAACAGCGTCCACCTGCCGCTGGATATGATCAGATCAGAGGCAGCCTCCGGGCAATAGCCCAAACCAAGCAGGCCGAATACTTTGGGCATATCCATTCGACTAATCTATCTAAACTAATTGATAAAAATGTGGTAAAAAACCTCTCCGGTCCCTCTTGATTTTGAAATTGAGTAAATTGGTCCCTTTAAAAAAATCAAAGCAATTTAATCCTTATCAATTTTGAAAGGGAGTAACTATGGACAATTAATTGCGACGTTAATGTTTCCCATCAATTGGACATTATTTTTATTGGTATAATAATAAATTTAGCCCTCAAAGTTTACACATTCTGTCAATTTGGTCCTAATTTAACAAATTTATCCCACAATATTTGTATAAATGTGTAAATGTTGAGGCTGAATATGTTGAACTTTTTAGAATTAAGGCAAAAATGAACGAATATGTAAACATTAAAGGCTAAATTATGTACAATTGACAGAATACATTAACATATTAAAAAATGGTTATTTATAGGGATAATGTAATTAAATTACTTCAATTTTTTAAATAAATTAATTTACTAAATTTTGAAATTGAGATAAATTGAAGAGATTTGTTTACTAAAACTGCCTCATATTTTATTAAAAAATGGTTATTTATAGGGATAATGTAATTAAAATTTAAATATATATTATTTTTATAAAAACTTTTCAAATCATATAAAAGACTTCTCACTCTCTTTAAAAGGGTTTTTTTATATAAATAATACAAAAAAAATAATTATCTACAAAAATAATACACTCCCCCATTATTTATCAAAATGGTACACTTAGGAGAGTGGTGTCTCTTAGATAGGCGGCACCATTTTAAAATTCTGACAATTTTTTTTTTATTTAACAAAACATTGAGGGACTTGATATGCAAATTTTTCACTTTGAGTGACTGTTGAAAAAAAAATGAAAGGGTGCCGCCTGACAGTGTGGCTACACCAAATTTCAAAATGAGATTAATTGCCTTGTATGTCTTTCTTATTTACTATTTTCTTTTATTCTCCTTTCAACACAAAATAGAGACCTATTACCAATTAGTCCAAAAAAATTTCTATCAAAAAATACTTTTGTAAAAAATTCAATTTCAATCGAAAATAAATTTTATTTGCTTTTCAAAAAATAATTATTTTGTTCAAATAATTTTATAGTAAATTTTTTTTTCGAAAAGTTATTCCAACTGAAATAAAATAATTTGAAAACAAAAATTAATTTTTAAAGAATAAATAAAATTTATTTCTAGTTGGAATCGAATTTTTACGAGTAAAAATCAGAGGTTAAGGGTTTGTTTAAACACAATGTAAAGAATTGAAGGGGAATAAAAAATAATAAATAAGAAGGGTTGCAAGGTAGGTTTAGGGTTTCAAAAATATTTTTTAAAATTAACCACATTTCAGGTTGGAATTGATTTTTTTACAAAAATATTTTTTGATAGAAAATATTTTTTTGACTAAATGATAATAGGTCTCTATTTTTTGTGTTGAATGAGAATAAAAGAAAATAGTAAATAAGAAGGACTTACAAGACAATTAACCATATTTTGAAATTTGGTGCCGCCACACAACGACGCCCTTTCACTTTTTTTCAACAGCCACTCAAAGTGAAAAATTTGCATATGAAATCTCTCAATATTTTATTAAAAAAAAAAAAAAATTGTCAGAATTTTAAAGTGATGCTGTCTATTTAAGAGGCACCACTCCCCCAAATATACCATTTTGGTAAATAACGAGGATAGTGTATTATTTTGATAGATAATTATTTTTTTTTGTATTATTTATGTAAAAATCCCACTTTAAAAACTACCGCTTTTCAAAAGCCATCAATTCTTTAAAAATTTACGTTACACCCTCGTTTTCAGCTCAAATTAAAGTATGAAAAGCCCACTAATATAAAACTCAAATCTAAGAGATCCAATCCAGACAACCTAACTTGGATCATGACAATGCAACCCCATGATGATCATGTTTGGCAAGCTTTGTCCTTAAAATCGCTTCACACCTTTGTCCGACCACCACCTTCCTACAGCCCACATGATTCAAAGAAGATATGTTAAGAAGACCCCTACAACACTCATCAAACTATCACATCAACTATATCCCCTTGTTTGATCCTTTCAAGTCAAGTCGAACAATACCCTAAGTTGACACTCATCACCATGCCTAAATTTGACGACTAGGGGTTCATGATTAGCCTTCCTTTTCTCCCATAAATGCCCTGCGATAGTTAGAGGTAGACCTAAATACTTGACCTTATTCTACCCAACTTCTGTTAAACTACCTTTTGTCCCCCCACCAGCAATGGCTCTCCTGTTTTTGTGTTGTAGCAATTGGTAGTGTTTGTGCGAAGGAGGCAAAAAGCTATGTCTCTACTCCTAAAAACCATGGTGGCCCGAAATAGACGTTAGATTAAATGTTTATATGAATATAGCTATTTCGAGGAATGAAAGAGATGAAATTATCATTAAATTTGCTGTAATCCCTTGTAAACCATGTTTGGAAACTAGTTGGCTACTGGGCATGCCATTTGATATGCGGGCTCTAGAGTACCGTACTGTTTGTGCTTTGCACACCTCAGAGTACGTTCTACAGATTTTATAGTTAGTGCGCTCTTCTCTGGAAAACATAACCAAAGCCAGATGCTATTACCTGCCGGCATTCTTGCCAAAGCACTCATCATCGCGTTTTCCACACCCCGTCAAACATTTCAAGTCACGTGCAATGGCTATGTCAGTTTCCAACTTCACATGCCTTTTGCCACATGTTTTGACGACATCATCAGCATGTTCTGCCACATCAGCTTCATGTGCCACGTACTTCATCATATCATGTCAGCTGATTGCGTTAGGTGTCCTATTGCCCACCACGCTAATCCTGTCATTTCTCCTAATTTAATGTAAAGCTGATGTGCACTGTTTTAGGACAAAATTTCAGTGACCGTACCGAAAAGAACGGACATGATGTAGAAGTAATTATTTCTCACTGATTGTGCCCAAGCATAAAGTCTGAAACTTTCACTCCTAAAGACTTAAGTTGAATACTTTCCACACCCTAAAAAATTATTACTTCAATATTTACTTTTATCTCACTTTGGTTTTATTATCAAAATATAACATACCAAATAATTATTTTAAAATAAGGTGAATTTTAAATTACTTAGTAAATTAGGTGACTGTTACACATGAGGTGGACATATTATAATCTATTTTCTTTTTAAAAAATTAAATATAACACGTGTTACACATATAATGATCCCATCACTTTACATGATGAGTTCACGTGATGAGATCATTGTTGGAGAGAGGAAAATATTTTTTAAATAATTATATTATAAAAAATTGTATATGTATTTTATAAAGTGATGATAAAAAAAATTTATACGGTTTAAATTTAATTTTTTTAAGTTATAGTCAAAAAGTTAATTATAAAAATTAATTTAGATGTTAAGAAAGTATTATAATATGTATTTATTTACAAAGTTATGATAAAAAAGCATGGACATAATTTATTACGTGTTTATATTATATATTATAAAAATAATATGTTTATTCGTGAAAAGAATTATAGTTTTTTTTATCATAATTTATAAAAAAAAATAACTTTTTTAAGTTAAAGAAAATTTTATATTATTTATAAGAAGTGTTATGAAAATTATTGAACGCTTTATAATTTTTTTTTGTAAGTGTTATATATTATAAATGTCATATTATTTCTTACTTAATTTACGTATTATAGAAAAAATTATAATTTAGTATAATTTTTTCTCCAAATTAAATCTATATAAGTTTTTATGATTAAAGCTATAGACTATTTGCACCATGAACTTAAATATTGTATGATAGGTGTTAAATATGCAAATACATAAGATTTTCTTGAATCATATCGTGAGATACAATATCATTTGAGATATTGGAGCTAGACACAAGCTCTAAAAACAACTCATGAACTCATTAATTTGAGACAGTTAGGGGTTTCGAAGACATTTTTTATTCTAAAAACATATTTCTCATACTAGCAACATCACCTTAGTATAACATATAAAAGATAAGGTTTGATCATATTAGTATGTTGTATGCTTCGTAACTTTATTCATAGGTAGATTTGGGATGATCCATACTTCGAAATGTACATGAAGAAAGAGATATTGATAATCTTAATTATATAGATTCAAATTCAGACAACAATCGATTAAAGATCAAATATTTGACGAAAAAAAGCTTATGTTAAATGTTAAAGGGGAAATAACCCAACAAATATGAATCACTAGAACATTTAGATAAGATTACAAATGATAGTTATTTTTCTTGCTATTTTTATTAGTAATTATATTATCAACTATTTTTTTGGACAAGCATAATACATATAATGATTGAATTTTAATTTTTGTTATTTGCTTAGATTTTTTTTATTGTGCAAATAAATTTTATGGTAATTAATATTTTTTAAAATATAAATTATATAACTGTAATTATATTTTGTACTACCAAACATGACATATGAAATTATAGTGTAATTATACTCATCTAAACATGTCTACATAATTACAATTCTTTAGATTGTAATTACAAAAGAATGTAATATTACTCTAGTAATTACACTTTTATTTAATTATTTTGTGATATCCAAACAGATCTTTAATTTATTATATTTTATAATAAAACTCACGTAATTACTTTTCTTACTTTTTTATTTTGATTTTATTAATGTTGGTTTGATTCAATTCGATTATTATTTAAATCGATTTGATTTGATTTAGTTTAGTTTTTTATTCACAATATACAAAATTGATATTATCACCGTTCAAAAACAAAATGCTATTATCCTCACTCAAACCAAATTGAATTAAATTTAGGGTAAATTACATTAATTGTCTTAAACTTTACTTAAAATAATATTTCTGTTATTTAATTTTAAAAAATTACATAATAATCATTAACGTTATTAAATTGTTAATTTTTGTTACTCGATTGTTAACTTCCATTAAAAAAAAAAAAACAACATTTCACCTTAATTCAAACAAAGTTTAATAGCTAATTTGGTTATTGAATTAGAGTTAAAAAATCATTTTCATATTTTTTGAAACCTTTCCTAACAATAATTGTAAAAAAATTAAAATATATTTAAAATAAATAAAAATTCATATAAAAAATCAATTGCAGCAAAGAAAAATCAAGAATTTTATAGCTAATTTGTTTGAATCCAAACTCATAAATGAACTTTCATAAAAAAAAAAAAAAAAAAAAAAAAACTAAATATCCATTCACTTTGATCAACTCATTTTTTCATTTGCTTTGTTGTTTTATACTCTCTTCATTTTCATTCTTTTCTTTTTTTCCTTTCTTTTTTCTCTTTTCTCATGCATATCGGTGTCAGCTACACTCTTCTCAGATTATTAAAAACAAAATATTGTCTTGAAATTTGAAAGAAGAATAACATTTTTGTATTATAAATTTAAAAAATCCAAAATTTCAAAACTGAAAATTATTAAGAAAATCCTGCAGAGAAGCTATTGATGTAGAAGTTTTATGATTTTCAAGAATGAAATCAGTGTTGTAAGCTTAGATTTTTTTTTTTTTTTTGCAAACAAAAGCAATAACAATCGATCAAATAGTGGAATCCAAATATTACAATAGTTTGCAATGGTTTTTAGGGTTTTGAGAAAAACATAAAACAAATCAATTTATGAGTAAAACAATATGAATTTGTTGATGTGATTGAAGGTGTTCATCAACGGTGAAAAACAAATAGAATTTAAGGCTTTGAGGTTTTTTATATAAACATTTTAATTATTTTTAAGATTATTTTTATAAAATATTAACAACATCAAAATGATTCTTTAACTGCAGCTCAAGGATTAAATTAACTATTAACTCTTTAAATTAATCTGCAATGATACTTTTTAACGGAAATTAACAGTTGAGTGACACAAATGTAACAATTTGATAATATTAGTGATATTATCTAACTTTGAAAGTTGGATGACTGAAATATAATTTAAACAAAGTTTAGAGACATTTGGTGTAGTTTACCCTTAATTTTAAATATTTATAATTTTTAATATAAAAATAAATATTTGATAGAAATAGTGAAAAATTATCTTCTTTTTTTTTTTAAATTGGTGAATTAAAATAATCCAAATTAGTTTAATTTTTATTCAATTTGATTATCTTCGTTTTTAGTTTAATTTTTTTTTTCAAAAAATAGTAGAAGATAATCCTAATATTTTTTGAGTAAATTATCAAAATAGTCACTTTATTTGCTTCAGATTACATTTTAGTCATTTATGTTTGAAATGTTACGTTTTAGTCACTTATGTTATCGTTTTGTTATGAAATGATCACTTTGCCGCTAAGATATGTTACCTCTCAAATGGAAGTTTGACGTGACAATGAAAACTAGTTTAAATGTCAACGTGAATGTCCAGTTGAGATGAGAAAAGTTAATTTTTTTTATGAAAATAGAATACAAAAATGACCTTAAAACCCAAATCATTCACGTTGGACATCCAAAGTTTTGTATTCTATTTTCACAAAAAAAATTGAAATTTTTTTTTATTCCAATTGAACATTCAAGTTGGCATTTAAAACTCCTTTTCATTGTTACGTTGGATTGTCATTTGGGAGGTAACAGATATTAATGATAGAGTGACCATTTTATAACAAAACGTTAACATAAGTGATTAAAACGTAAAATTTTAAATATAAATAACTAAAATATCACCCTTATCAAATAGAAGTTACTATTTCGATAATTTAACCATATTTCTTTTGAATTAGAACCGAAGCCTATTTAAAAAGAAAAAAGAAAAAGAAATTACTACCCTAATATGAAGTAAAATTTCCCAAATTTCAACATCTTTAGCAAAAGGTAATTTTTCTTTCCGATGAATGAAAAAATAATAATATTTTAACTTTTAACTCAATAGTGGAGTATATTAGTTTTTGCTCCCCACTCAGTTTAAATTTTCTTTTCCAAAGTATGGGCTGATTAGCCGTTGAAGGATGCGACACTTCTTTTTTACATTAAAAAAAGACTGAATTTCAACTCATTTCTCACTCCTACGCAGATGTCACGTGCGATCTGAGGTACTACATCGTGCTTTCCGCTTCTCTGCCTTCTGCACTTCTGCAATCCCCCCCTACCCACTTGAGGGATCGATCAGACCTATCTACACCAGCTGAGACCTTGTTTTAAGTAATCTAACTCCTATCTTTATTTTTAATATTTCTAGCAGAAGTTAAGTTATGGTAAAGCTCCAAAATGAGAACAAAGGCTGAAAATTTTCACCACCCAAATCCATCTGAGAATGAAAGACTGAAACTTCAGCTTTTATAGAGAAATGGGTTCGTACCAAAAGTTGCAGGCTTTTATCACTGCGTCTTTAACTTTACTATTACTAATATAATTCATTACCATGCACAAAGGTTGTGTCTAGATGAAAGATCACATCTTTTCTTTGTTCATCTAACAATGATGACGCCCTTTTCACCCTCTCAATGTCTTCATCTCTCTCCTTTAAATCCTCATTTAATCCCTTCTTTTGCAACTTTAAATATTCTGTTTTGGGTTTTTAAAACTTAAACTTAAAACCCAACTGTCCCTTCACCCTCACAAGCGTTCATTTACATTCATTTCTTGTACAGCTTCTGCTCCGTCGTTTTAGCTCTGGGTCGTAACTATCCTTGTCAGAAACGTTAATTACTGCATCTGCCACTGTCACTGCCACACCCCCAAACAAAATAACCCTTTTTTTTTGTTCTTTTGCATTAGCTTTCACACCCAACATTACTTGCCGCTTCTTGTTCGTCTCTTATTTTAACTCTTTTGCTACTCATAAAATGTGACTCCTTTCCTTCTTGTGCTTTACTTGCTACTTCCAGTACTACTTTGTCTTGTTTTATTGCGGAGTGAAAAAGGGTGTGGGTGTTATTGTGAAAAAAAAAAAAAAAAAAAAGCCCACATTTTCTTTGTTCTCCGGCTGTGACCGGAGAATCTGAGTTTGCACCAGGGAATTAATGGCTGCAAGGTCAGGTGGTTCTCCCTTTGTTCAGCCTCTGCATCCACCATCTCCGAAATCACCTCCAAAGTATCCGGATTTGTATGGGAAGCGAAGGGAAAGGGCTAAAGTTCAGATGCTTGAGAGAGAGATTAGTTTTCTTGAGGTGTGTTGTAAATTTTAATCTGGGATTGCTTTCTGTTTAGCTCTAAATTAGTATATGCATAAATTGCTTAATATTAGTGTTGTTGTTGTTGTGAATTGATTAGGATGAAAACATGATTTTGAAATGTTACAATTTGCCAAGATTTCAACACAGAAATTAACAATCTTATTTCCAAGTTCCAGAAAAAGGAAGTGTTTCACTTTGCGGGTCAATGGCGTTGTATATCTTTGGTTATAGTGATTAAAATTAAATTCAAAACATGAAAAAAAAATATAAACAAACCTAGTGTCGTTGTGTTCATTCAGCTAGAAAAAGCAAACTAGGAAAATGTTTTTTTCTCTAACATGGTATATTTTGGTGGAGATTGCTGTTCCTGACAAATTAAATTATTGGCAGAATGTTTAAGTTTAGAAAGCTACTAGGTTGAGGTCACCAATCCACTTGGATGGAGGAGCTTGCCTCAGGATCCGCACATAAATCTAGAGGATTATGTATTAGTTATTTGATATAAACATAACATGATTGCCATCAATTTCCCTGTTTAGAAACAGAATAGTTTGATGATTCATCAAACACCCTAATCTACCAAATGTTGCTCATGTATTGATGTTCATCTTTGAATCATGTAAATCCTTTGAATTAGCTTAAAACTAGCAGTATTAGATTGTTGGTTCATTTTTTTTAGAAGCATAGTGGGTTGCAGCAGACCTATGACATTTTGTCAAATAAATTGTTGCTAATTAGGGTTCCACTTTTGAACAGGAGGAGTTAAAATCTGTTGAAGGTTTCCAACCTGCTTCAAGATACTGCAAAGAGTATGCACAGTTTGCAATTACCTTGAATGGTTATCTATGCATTTTGGATATTTTGCTTAGTTATTGATAGTCTTGGATATTTATTTTTTCTTTTCTTCTCAGGGTTACAGATTTTGTAATGGCAAACTCGGATCCTCTTATACAGCTGTAACTACTAAAACTATCGTCATTTCTTAATTATGTAAGGTTTAGAAGAGAATGTAAGCTTACCTTTTATTTATTTTTTTATATTTTGTCCATACAAGCAGGAAGAATCAAAAATCATGTGGCTTTTGGAAATGGCTTTGGTACCAATTTCTTGTGCTTTTCTCCTTTATACATGTACTTGAAAATTACATTCTATCTCCAAAGGCTGTTGCATGTTTATAGTTATTATATGGACATGTATATGTTTGAATCAAAATATTTTACTTTTCCTATACGTCTTGCTTAATGACATGAATTTCATTCTTTTTGCAGTGGATTGCCCTGCTTCAACATGTCGTGCATCTGCTGTTGCTGTAATTCTGGGTGCAGTTGCTATCTGAAATGCCCAGAGTGCTGGAAACGTAGTCTCTGTGACTGCAGCTCCTGCAACTGCATGTCCTGCAAATGCTGCACCTCATCTGATTGCAATGCATGTAAATGCAGTTCGTGCGACGGCAGCTCTTGTAACTGCGGTTCATGTTTTAGCTGCTGCAAAGTTACAAAATGGCAGTGTTGCTGCGGAAAGATGTCGTGCTGTTGTGATTTTCGACTCCCTTCATGCACAAACTGCTGTTCTTGCAAGTGGAAATGCTCTTGCCCTAAATGTCCAAAGCTATGCAATTGCTTCAGTTGTACAAAAACCTGTTGTAACCCATGTTGCTAATTATTTCAATTTTCTGCAAGGAATTAATTAGTTTTTATCAAGTGATAAAGTGGTGATTTTTTTTCTTCTTTCAATAGTTACATTAAGAAAAGCAGATCCAAACTTGGAACCCCTTCATTAATGGAAATATCTAGCCAATTATTCTAAGAACAGTGTTTTTTTTTTCAAAATGGTGGACCTACTGTCCGACAGTCATGGATGCAAATAAATAAATAAATAAAAACCATTGAAACAATGCAGTTGGTGAATTTGGTTGGACTTGCAAAGATCTGATATGGGTCAACACCATGGATGTATTTGTCAGTGGTGGCTCCATGTGAGGGAATCTATTGGGCTAAGAAGGAACCAATTTTTATACCTTCAAATCAAACTATGAAAGTAGCAAATACTACAACCAACCAAATAAGAAGAGGAAGGCCTTTCTTAAAACTGGTATTATGACATTCTATTGAAGGCAACAAATGAAATTGCAGACTTCCAAACTTTAGAACTCCACCGTTTCTTCATCACTGAATGCACTAGGGTTTGCCTTGTGGGTTTTTCTACAACGGATGACTGCCCTTTGCACTGCGTCATAGCCTGCCCACCATGGTAGTCTATACATACAGTTTTGGTACTCAATCGATTTCAAGTAATGTAAGTATTGTTCCGGTCATGATTTTAGTGTGTTTTGATCTATTTTGACTATTATCGACTCATATCAATTGGTATAAAATTTTAATTTTTTTAACATTTTTTATCGAGATATCTAAATATAAACTTAATTTCATTCTAATGTCTATGGGTTGGATAAGAGCTAAATCTTACTAACAAATTTACAATAAATGTTATATCAGGGTACGCTGTTTGCTAGATATATTAATGCACCTATGACATTAAGATATGATACTTCAGGATCGAGTAGCTCTTCATCTCCCTCACAAGGATGAAGTGGATCTTTATTTAAGTTCAGTGATCTTACAACCATTACAACACTCAATGAAAGAATTTTATTCATGTAAAAGTTCTTCAATTTTTTTTTTGTATAAAATAGAACTTTCATTTCAAAATTTTTCTTTAAGCAATTTACTATATTTTGGAATTTTGTAGAGTTCCAATAATATTTGAATCATCAACATAAATTGCTGTTGGAACTTTGATTACTTCATGTTCAAGCAGCAGATAGAACGACAACTTTGGTACAATCAAAGTCTTTGTGTTGACATGTTCAAGCAATTTAATCTCGTTAATACAACAAATGAAAAAGCAATTTGTGTCAAAATATCATGTTTATCCATCCGACTGACTTGGAGGACAAGGGAGAAGCTTGAAGTGTTTAAATATGCTTATGTTTATCCTTTTATTTCTTGAGAGTTTAGAAGATGGTGGAAAGTTGCTTAATGAAGGGGATTTATTTGAGTATTTTCAAGGTAAGCTATGAAGAAAATTATCAATATTTAAACTAGTGATAAAGATTCATCTTTTGGTTGCTAATCAACGTTAGAGAAAAGCCTATAAACAGCTTGACGGTCGATTTTTTTCTTGAGCCGTTTGACATGTTTTAAATGCTCTTTGTTTAGAAACTTTTTTTTATAGAGAGATATTGCGTGTAATGTGAGGTATTCGGATAGAGTAATTTTTAACAATTTGGATTCGACTTTGGAACTGCGGTTTAAACTTCTTGCTTGATAGAAGAATATGAAGATATTAAATGTAGTCATTGTAAGCAATTTTAATATGATCTATGTCATGACAAATATCTTTGAAACTTAATAAATTCTTTGAGACTAACTAAAACAAAATGTATTATCTATCACAAATTTTGCACATCCAAGTAATAATGTATCAGTTTTTCTGGAGAATTCAACTAAATTTCTACTAACAAATGTTATATTAAAAGTTATCTCGTTATCATATTGATAACATAAGTTATCTAAACTCTTTGAATTATTATATTGAGCACTTTTGTTGTTCTCTTGTTTCCACTTTTAATGAGATCTTTGTGAACCTTAGTATCCATTTACCACATTCACAATTGTATCTTTTAAATTTATTATACATTGTTGATTCACTCTAGGGAATGTAACATGTTCAATAAGAGTTTGTAATTTTTCTTTAGCGATTTGTTATTGTATTACATTATAAGTAATTTAGTTAAATTTAATATTTAATTTGTATAAATGGATTCTAGGGAGTTTCAGACATCATATCAATAGGATTATAATACAATGAACTTGAATCATCGAATTAGCTAAAATCCAACTTCAAATAGTAAAGCCTCAAAATAGGATTCTGACGTCAATTACAGATATATTTTATAGCTGGCCAGCGTAATCGTCGCTTTGGCCGAGTGGTTAAGGCGTGTGCCTGCTAAGTACATGGGGTTTCCCCGCGACAGGCGACGGAAAATTTGTTTTTGTACTGATATTTTCATGTTTTAGTTAATTAATTTCACGGCAAACACGTAAGTCGCAAAGCCTTCACTTGAAACAAATGGATGGAATGGAAGTTCATGTTCATGGATAGGGAGGGACTTTGATCGTTTAGGGTTTTCCTGATGAAATTTGATGTGGGATAAACTATTTGGTTTCATCCGGCAGAAGTTAAAAGAAAGGGGAAAGAAGAAAGATATTTTGGGTGTGCATTATGTACTCATTCTTGATTGTATTAATCGGGTAACCTTAATTTGTTACTACACTCCATATATCTACATGAACAATCTAAGTAAACAGTAAGATCCCAAAGTCATGAACAATCTGATTAGCCGACGAAACATAAGCACCAGTGTTGAGAGATAAATAAACAACAAAAATAAGGCTCCTATATTTACCAAAACAACACCAATCGACGAGCAAATATATTCAGGCTGATAGACACCTATTGTCCTCATCTTCATGTTCTCATCCACATGCTTCAATGGTTTCTCCAAAACTATATTATGAATCTTAAGAACACTAGAGCAAACAAGTAAAACTTAACAGCAGTTTTAACAACTCGTTTCTTCAGCACCTCTCGCAGTCTAGTCCTGGAATTATACTCACATTAGCTTCTATTAAAAGGTTGGGATCAATCATTTTGGATTGCTAAAGCAATTAAGCAGAGCACCCCACAACTTTAAAATTGCTTAAGTTGATCCTATAACAGCAGAACCTGGATAACACTGGGTGTAAATTATCCAAGGCAAATCATTAGAAAACCAAAATTGGATCTAATTTATCCATACCTATAGTTATCAGATAATGTTGAAAGTTTCATAACAATTTCTTCAAAATTTATTAATAGTTCGATTTCTTCCACACCCAGAAAAGAGCATTCACTCATTTACTTCACATTACATTACCGTACTGTATAATTAGGGAAGCATAAGGTTTCGAAGAGTGAAAGAAACCTCACTAGTGGCACTGGCTTGGTTGGCTTGGCATTTAGGCCCCGTTCAGCAGAGCTTTCTGAAGGAGCTTTACATTGAAAAAATACTTTTTGGTAAGAATCTCTAGTGGGTTGGTTTTTTTCACTTTTTTCAACGAATTTTTCTAACGTTAGAAAAACTAAAATTTTTGGCTTTTTCTCTCCAAAAGTTTTTTTGACTGGTGAATCTCTCTTTTGTCCTTCTCTCTGTTTTCACTCTCACGATTTTGCTTCTTAAAACCAAATTGCTTTCTCAAAAATGGTAAAATCAAATCTGAAAGATCAAACACCGAAATGGTAGACAAGAACCTAACAAATAGGGAAGAATCTGGGAAGAAAACGGCTTCAGTTTCCCAAGGAAGATGTTCAGAAAACATCAGAAGGGTCTTCCTTAACTTCAGATGTTGCAGATTCTGGGATTTCTGATGATGAGCCCTTTGTAATTTTACATCTAGTAATGTGCTTAATGACTTTGATGTTCGCCTTATATATTAATTTGAAATGATTTTCTTTTCTTTTATCAAATGCAGAGCAAGTGGAAGCATAAGGTCGGAAAATTTGGTTCCAAGAAACTGCAGTAAGGGGCTGAAGATGAACTTGAGTGAGAAACAAACGGTGTTGTGTTTGTTGAACTGATAAGAAAGAACCTAACAATACGATGGCCAATTGACTTTTATGTAAACACAGTGATGATTGTATAGTTTAATTGTATTTTGGGGGATTGTTTTACGAGTTTATTTGACTTAAAAACATCCATATCAAATTGATCATTGTTTCACCATCGTCGTCTGCACACTGCTCAGCCTACCATTGGCTGTGGTGGGAACACAAACTGTTTGAATTATTGTGTGAATCTAATATTCTACAATTGGAAGTATTTGTGTGAATGCTCGGTCATAAACGCGTCCCAATAGTTTTGTAGTGTCAATGGATGGTTTTGGAATGATTTTGATTCCATTTATTTTAAAATATTTTTATGGTTTATTTTGTCATCACTTATTATATATATCAGATAGTAGCGACCATTGTCAAGCCTCTTTAACTAGCTGAAATTGAGGCAGTGCATCCAACAATCAATTGTTTTTCATTAGCACTATTTTTGTATGGGAAAAGTATAGAAATTTTGTTTATTCTTTCTGATTTTAACTTCAAGTTTTATGTATTTTGGCTCTATTAGTTATGCTACCACTTGGTTTGTACACAGAACAAGCATGCTGTTTTCTTAGTAAATGTTCACAGTATTCTGTGATATATCCTTAAGTTGGTGTCATTAACTTTTGCCGTTGATGTGTTATTGCAGCATATTAAAGCAAACCTGTAACTATAGTTGGTTGCACATTCATGCTGTCTTCAGTTTTTTGATACTTGTATTTTTTTATGAGTTAATTCTTGGTACATAGCTTTGTATCTATATGTCATCTGTTTAAAGTATCCTTCTAAGTATATTTTCTCATTTTCGTTGGTTCAACATTTAACATTTTGTAGGGCAATTTCAATCAAGGCTTTGGACTGTTATGTAATCTGCTAAGAAAACACTTCTACGAACTCCTTTACTTGCTACACTAAATATGATCTATACATTTGAATATTAATTCTTCCATATCGGTTAAACATTTTTGTTTCCTTGTTAAGTTTCCTTATGTTCCCTTTCTTCAATGTTGATTAATAAGGGTTTCATAAAAAATCAGTAAATTTTTTTATATGTAAAAGCAAAAAATGCTTGGTTTTATTGCTTCTAGGAAAGAAAGAAAGTATCTTAATAGCCATATTTCCTTTCACAATTTTTTTTACTTATCGTCTTTTCTTGTTGTAGTTTAATCCACTATTACTGTCTTATCTGGTTTAATGTTTTTCCAAATCACTTTTATGAAATTGATTTCCTATGATAAAAATTATAATTTCTCTCTTTCAAAGTGTAAACATCCATTATATCTTTTTCAACAGTGGGAATGAAAATAAGTTGGCATTATGGAGTTTTTCATATGAATTTAGATACTATGCATGTTAGTTTTGGCTATTTGTATTAATAGTTTCTTCATTTTGTAGATAAATGATCGCTATGAATTTCCTCTTCAACTTGACCTTGATAGAGAAGATGGGAAGTATTTATCACCTGATGCAGATAGGAGCGTTCGCAACATTTACATGCTTCACTGGTATTAACTTCCTCAGGAATTTTCACTACTTATGTTTTTAATCTGTTCTTAGGTAATGCAAGTCGATAATACATTGTTCTAGTAATTTCCTTGCTTACCTCCCATGCTATACGAGAAACTTTTTTTCCTTTTTTGCATGTCCTGCTTTGGCTTACAGTGTCTTAGTTCATAGTGGAGGAGTACATGGTGGACACTACTATGCTTTTATCAGGCCAACCCTTTTTGACCAGTGGTGAGCAAATATTTTTGAATTAATAGTAAATTAGGCCATTCTTTTAGTATATGATTAGCTGTTAGTTATTTTTTTAGTAAATTAAACCATTTTTTTCCTCGTTTTGAAAATTTAGTTTTCGAAAATACAGTTTAGTGTCTAGAGCATGGGAAAATCTGTTGCAGATGAAAAGATTCTCAGTTACAACAATGTTGTGCTTAGACGATCAGACTTTTCTTTTTAATTCACTTAAATGAACTTGTTAACATCTGCCTTTTGCATAATCTTTATCTCTGTGGAATTTAAAGTCATTGAACTTAAATGTGCAAGGATTGGTGTAAATTGATATGTGCTTTGGTGGTACTGTTAAGGGGGATATTTGATTTATTATATCCAGTGTCATTTTTACATACTAATTCTTCAGTTTTGATATTATATCTGATATTAATCGGTTTTGATAGGTATGAAGGGCAACGTGATATGCTTTACAATCAGCCGTTCAACCTCGATCCAATTGCTTTTGCTTCTGAGGGTCTTAAAGATGCTTAACAAACAGTATGCGGTAGCCTTCAATGTCATTGTTATAAATTCCATTCTGTATATCTGAATGTGAATTTGCTGTAAGTGATAAACTAGTATATATATTTTCTAATATGATATTGTTATATGCTCTTTCATTGATAATTGCTCCTGTATAAGCTTTTCAAGGAGCATAGGCAATAGTTTGTTTGTGATATTAAATGTTTATTCCATGCTTCCATGCTATGGTGGATTTGTATATTTACGGTAAAACAGTTGGATTTCTTGGTAGCTGTTGCAGATTATGACTCATTGAAATTGTTTATCAGAGATGAATGGAAGACTGAAGTGGGAAAATATTGATGTAATTTTCATTCTTTTTTTGCAAAATAGTGTGTTGACAGAAATTATTTTGGTTTAGAATATAGAATTATGTGAAGAAACCCAATTTAGCAATCAACGTAGTGAGGAAATTTATTGTGATTAAAACAGATATAATTCCCATAAGTTAATCAAATTTCTCTTTCAACTATATGTATCTGTTATACTGATTTATGTTGTAAAATTTAATCCAAATGCATGTAATATTTTAATTTGTTAGGTTTATGTTTTTTTTATATTATATTAATATCTAATATGGATTATATAGTCAAATTACATTTTAAATTTAAAAAAATTAAAATTATACAACAGTGTTAGTATCTAATTACAAATATTTAATGATTATATTTAAATATTTAAAATATAATTTTTATATTCTAATTAAATTTTATAAATAATTATTATTTACTTAGAAATATTTAAAATTAATATTTCATATATTAAAATATTAATAATAAGTTATAATAAATTATTTTTTTATATTTTTGCTAAAATATCATAATATTAACTAATTTGAACATTATTTCAAAAAAAATTAATTTGAACATTATTTAAAATGCATAT
Organism: Kokia cookei; assembly: GCA_039519145.1. Lineage (NCBI taxonomy): Eukaryota > Viridiplantae > Streptophyta > Magnoliopsida > Malvales > Malvaceae > Kokia > Kokia cookei. The sequence goes on along the minus strand of CM076903.1, from coordinate 7,673,517 downwards.
CTGTTATTTTATAATATCATGCTTAAAATGAATATTTTATTTTTTAAAAATATTTTTTGACAGCAACACTAAATACTCAAACCTTAAAAAAAAGTACTTCTCAAAAAGTCATTTTCTACTACACTTTTTAAAAGTTCTTTTCAAAAGCAATGCTTTTAAAAGTTCTTTTAAAAAACAATGCTAAACTAACACTAAATAAACAATCGGGATTACTAAACCAACAAAAGAGAAAAGAAAATCACAGAACGAATAAAAACATAAATTCAAAGACGACAGATTCACAGAGGTGCATGATGTGATTCCTACAAACTGCACAATTATCCAGGACAAGATCTGCGTGCCCATTAACCAAATCAGCATCAAAAGAATGTGTTTTTTATTTTATTTTAAAAAATACAACTTATGTTTGGGGAGATGGAGAAAGTGGATAGAGACTTAGGATTAAGCATTCCACTTTTCGCTTGGGCTTCTTAGTGGGGGAGGAAGAAGCACTGCCGCTTGAAGCCTCACCGAACTGGACCATCACAACATCGGAGATCTCTTCGCCCTCCAATAAGAACCATCAAAACGGGAACGGAGATCGCCAGACCTCCACCGTCAAATGGCTCTTCTTCCTCTCTTCTCCCTCCTCACCTCTCTAGCACCATCTCCACTCTCCACTCTCCACTCTCGGCACTACCAATAACCTACAAACACCATCAACCTCACCATTGGAAGTAATTAAATTAAATTACCTGACATTTATGAGATTACTTGCGCAAGGACTCAATTTCCAGAATATCCAATTAAGACAATGCCTTAATAATGTTGGTGAGTTTACATCTCAAGCTTTCACTGTTTATTGTATATTTAATGAAATAACAATTGAAAGTTTTATGGCTCATGTTCATACACAAAATCGTCTGACATAATAATTTATTAAATGTCTTCAATTAATTTCTAAACGATTACTAATGATAATAAAATTTTCTGTTTTAGCTTGGGGATATGTTGTTATATATATTGTAGCACTACACGCACTAGGACGACAAGTTGTCATAAATATTTCTCATTGTAATTGTCTTTTGGTCATGAGTCAAATATTTTTCATCTTAGAATTTTTTATTATGCAGTTAATAAGTGCCAAAAGTAACATGTTTTAGTCTCATTCTTAATGCGTTTTTGGATGATTAATCTATTTAAAATAATAAATTTTATATTCATAATATTTTAAATTCATGTTTCTATACTTAGGAAAGCATTTGGGAGCGAAAACTGGACAAAAAAAGCAGATTTTAAGAGCCACATGAGCTAGACATATGATCATGGACTAAATGGAAGACAAAAAGGGAAACTTGGGGCAAAAAGCGTGAATGTGGAAGAGTTAGGAAGAGATTTATTGGACATAAGACTTTATTTAAATTTAAAACCTATTTTTTAGGATTAGTATTTAGAATTATTATCATTATATTGTTTATATTTAATTTTAATTTATCTTTTAGATTTTATAATTTAGAGTTTAATTTGGATTCAATTAGGGAATTATTGTTTAGATTTAATTCTAACTATCTTTTTAGAATTTAATTTGGATCCAACTAGAGATTTACATGTATTATAAATCGGGGATGAAGTGATATGAATGAGGCACTTCCAATTTTCTGTAAAATCCTCCACTCCCCAAACACAAGCTGTCAGAGATTATTCAAGAAAACAACTGAAGAAACACCATAGAAGCCGTCTTTGAAGTAGATCTCCACGAAGATTGAAGATCTCTTTCTAAATTCTTTTGATTTTATTACGAGTTTTTCTTCATCTTTTGATTATATTGTCTTTGAGATGTTTCCATTTATTAGCATGAACTAAATTCCTAAATACCTAGGCGAGATGAACCTTATGATGAATTCTGTAATTTGATTTATGATTTTACGCAATAAATACTTAGATTTTGTTCTCAGTTGTGTGTGCTTAATTCTTGATTTAGTATTCTCAAGATATTAATTATTGTTTAATGTGCTTAAATCAGAGGAAGAATAGACCTTGTTTAAGAGTAGATCTAGCATAATTGAGTGGAGTTGCATGCAATCCTAGAAATAGGATGACATAAATCTACCGGATTAGAGTCAATTCTAATAAGGGAATCTACAGATCGAGTTAATGCGACAATAGGGGTTTTAATTAGAAAGAAATTTCAATTAATCAACCTAGAGTTAGTTGTTTTTATGCTTGAATAGAGGAATTAGCATAATTTAAGGATTTCTACGGATCAAAATACTAAGTGAATAAATTGCTTAATTCAAAATGATAATGGTAGATGAAATCTAGGTGGAGTCTTTCCTGTGTATTGTTTGTTTCTTGGTATTAAGACACTTGTTATTTCTTGCTTTAATCTTTGTCGTACTTTTAGTTTATTAATTTAGTTAAATTAGTTTAAAACAATCACTTTATTCGATTAATTAGATAATAAGAAGACATTTATTACTAGTACTTTTGGTCCTCGTGGGAACGATATCTATACTCATCGTAACTATACTATTAATTAATAGGTGCACTTGCTTTAGTCATATTTTTAATTAATTTCGACTGTATCAGCAGTATATGTTCTAATTGCTTCACCATAATGTACAAAGATAAGTCATTACAGAAAGTTGAGAATATATATTAGGTATAAATCCTCTTCTACAATTAATTATTTTGAACCAATGACAAGGAATCTATTTATGACACATTTTGTCAATTGTCATTTTGATGGAACAATGTTCCCAACATTATGAGGAGAAAATAAATAATTGGTAAAAGAATTTACATGGGATGATCTATTATTATTTCATTTATATCCTCGAACAAAACAATGTGAACTAGAACTTCAAAAAATAATTCATTTGCAAAATATCACAAATTAACTATCAAACGCTTTTATTAACCTTAAAAGAATTACTAAATTTGATGTACCACCTAAAAATGCTCCAATTCATATTGGTGTCCCTATAGGATAACTTGCTAGTCAAATGAAAACATGTCTTGCCTGAAATATGGTAGACCAATCGATTCCAAAGATAAAGACCATTGTAAAAAGAAAGAGTAAATACTCTAGATTGTCATATTGTGGAGGCGAGTGTCTAAGAAGAGGCAAAAGACATAATTATTCAGAAAGTCCTAGAAGAGGTTCAAGTACTTGAAAATAGTCATAATGAAGAGATCTCGATAAATTATGTCTTAGAAGAAAAAGATTGAATCGGAAAAATATAGTTGTCCACAATATTTTTGCTTATAATGTTGCTATTAAAATAACAAAAGAAAATGAGGATATTGATCCTCAATCTGTTAAGGAATCTAGAAATAGAAAAGATTAACTAAATTTAAAAGACGCAATACAAGTATAATTAAATTTGTTTGTTAAACGTGAGGTTTTTGGACCGTTAGTCTAAATTATTAGAGAATCGAGTCTAAAAAAACACAATGAAAAAAAAAATTTGAGAAAAAATAAGAGTTTTGAATTTTTTTTTTTTTAAAACAAGAACTTGTATTCAAAATCGTACTTTTATAATCTATTCTAATCTAACCTAATCTAATCAAAATGGGTACAATACTTTAATATCTAATCTAATCAATGTCAAATGTAATTGATGAAAATACTTTCATAAAAAAAATTAAAAATAGGAAATCTCATATCTTTGAAGTCAAAATTTGTTTTATTAAAAAATATAATTTTTTATTACTTAGTTATGAATATGATTATTAAAGAAATTTTTAGATATTAATGCAAAATTACCTTTAATTAATTTTTAAAAATATAATAAACAATTACACATGGTAGAATAATATAGTCACAAATGATAGATTATATATGATTAAATCATAATAACATTTTTCTAATGAAGCCTAATTAAGAACACTTTTTAATTTAAAAGTAAATAATATAAGTTCTTTTTCATACTTTCTTTTTTTTAGGAAGGATTATTTTTTTTATTTTAGCTTTAAAGGTTTATGTTCAAATTGATAAAATTATTTATTATTATTATTTTAAGATCGAATTAGAGGTTTCCTCATTGCCTTTTATTCCATTTTAAATGGTTTCTTCTTAAGTTGATTAAATCATTTTATTAATAAATTCATAAATAATTCTAAGATCTCTTCCATCAAAAAAGAAATAATGGTATTCTCATGAGTTGAGGTTACAAATTAATTGATAATGAGATTGTACTAAGGCATCAAATACATTATAACTTTAGAATAGAAAAAGAAAATTAAGATTCAATATTTTGTTTAAATTTTTAAGCATTTAAGATTTATATTTATTTCATATTCCTATTTACAATTTTCCCAAAAATAAATATTTTAATTAGATTTAAAAGGTAAGGTCCTATGCTAAGTGCTTGACAAATTGCAAAGCTTGTTTAACAGTAAATAAAAATCAATTTTGAAGTATTGATTTGTATCGAGCAATAATTAAAGCTGTTTTCAAATATATTTAATATGGATTCGAATCGTATTACACACATTATATCTCAATATTATAAAAAAAATATCGATTTTGAGTGAAGACTGAGTAAAGATCAATACTTCTATCAATCCAAATACAAAAACAAGACAAATAATAATATGACATATAATTCAAAATAAAAAGATAATATTGAAGAGAAAATCTCCAAAAAAGTCATCAGAAGGATTTCATTTGAAAACAAATTACTAGTGATTTGTGCATCCACAATTCAACTTTAAAATAAAATGAATAAATCAATTGAACTTAAATAATGTTTCAAGAAAAAACTTATAAAAAAAAGTAAAACAAAAAAAAGAGTTTATGCTGAAGCATATATAATTTTAAAAGCATATCGGACTAAATCAATTCCAATTGAAAACAACAATTTTACTTTTTGAGAGAAATCTGAATTCAAATACAAAAATTTATTGATTTGCATACAACCCAAATCTAAATTTTCGGAATGGAAAAGGACTGTATGGAACAGAAATCCCACATCATACTGTATTTTTTATTAATTATTTAATGTCATTTCAATATTTTTTTTTATGTCAGTGATACCTCATTTTAATAATTTTTTTTACATGAACCCTTGACCTGGATCATGTATCCTAAATTCTAGATCCTGACATCCTAGACTCTAAATCCTAAACTTTATACCTTGAAACCTTAAAACTCTGAACCCTAGACCGTGGACCTTGGACCTTGGACCTTGGACTCTGAACATTAAACTCTGGACCTTTTGTCGATAATGGAATTTGTCTAGATAGACAAGTGGTAGGATGACCCTCAAATTGAACGGCTTCAAGAATAGAGCTTTAGTAGGGAAAGGCACAATTTGGGTCCCTGCTTCGTTGCATGTTGATACCTTAGGTTGCTTCGCAGTTCAGGGATTAATCTTTCGGAGTTTTGAGGTTTGACAGAGACGTTGGATTAGTTCATTCATTTGAAAAATGGAAAGATGGACAGGTTTCTGTACACTTTGTTTTTATTTCTTGGAACCTGATATGGTTTAATGGCCACCAATTTTATATTTCCTTTCGTAGTTATTATACTTTGTAATCGTTCTCTCCCCAAACATTAATGGTAACCAACAAGATATATATATATATAAAGTGACAATACACCACCCTATGCTAGATGCTTTGACTAATAATCTTCATCCATTACTGTAGCTTGTTATCAAATTACCATGTGACTACGACGAGCAGAGCTGTAGTTATTAACCACATCTTTGCTTCTAGACCCCAAACTGTGGCTGGCAAGTGGCAAGTACACTGCTTATAACTACAACGATATGTTGTGGGCTCCGTATGGACCACATTGACCCTTGGGTTGAGTCGATAGTTGTAAGGATGACCCACCACGGTAGAACAATGATGTTGGGGTATTTGTTACAATATCGGTGGGCCACTACATGGTGTCGCTTGGCCCGACTGTGGATAGAAGGAGGGAACTGAAGGTGATATCGTCGGTGTTGTTGGCGGTGGGTGACAGTCATACATAATATATCCTTGGAGAATATGTTGATTCAATGAATGATGGGGCGTGTTGTGGTGCTTGTGTAAAATAAACCGGTGTTGAATGTGTTGATGCATGGAATTATTGTGCATGCTATGGTGGTTTTGTAACCGGAACTAAAAGAGATGATATGGGGGAATGAGTGTGCATGTTGTGATGGTTATTGCAAAATGTTGGGTTAGAAGAAAAATAAATGACCCACATTGATCGGGAAGTTGCACGGCAATCGGGTCTTACGATGCAAATGGAGCAGATGTCGATCTCGCCGCGTCTCCAGCTCCCGACCTAGGATTGATGGGCCCTTGTCTTTGCCTCTTACGGTGATGTTGCCTACTCTCTTAATCCGGTAGTAGATATGACTTGCTATTATGCTTGAACCAATCCATGTAATCTGGAGACATCTCCAACTCTAGTATGAGAAATGGTTCACGTGTTAGCAAGAAATCATACCTACGCTCCTACATCTTGATATACTTATTGTGGAATTTTGGTCAATCTTCATCAAGTCTCCCCCGCAAGTCAATCTTGTGGAGGTCATCGAGTTCTTGAGGTGGCGATGGAATATGTTGTGTACACTCAAACTATCGTCGCATGACTTGGCCGGATTCATACATCTCGATCGTTGCAAAACGACCAATGGCACTTTGACATACCAGATGTTCTGATTGGCCAAAAATTTGGCCTAGATGCATTCTTGTATCCTCGGATCCACATATGACATCCATACAAACTACATTACGAATTTATAATTTTTAGAACGTGCGTAATATTTAATTTCAAGTCGTAGAATACATACTATATAACTTTTAAATTCATAAGCTAACCTCCTCTTCGATTTCTTGATTTAGAGCTAGTCGAATATCCTCGAGCTCGATCGGTGTATCGTTGTGCCTTACGAGGTTGTTCCACCTATTCAAATAATATGTTGTTTCAAAATTACAACAATGAAAAATAAAAACGATAATGATATTGTGGAATGAATTTTACCATATGACGAGTGGAAATTCGTGAGTTCCACTCAAGGGCTTCAAAATGATAGTCGATACCATGCCCACGATTGAAGAAGGAGCATGCTATCATTGGTTTTGGTTTTATCTAGTATCATGGCTCGACACATTTCTCGATATAATATCGCCAACACCGTTGATCCCCCAACTAAGTCATCTTGATTCCTTCAAGTCAACTAGTAGTAGTAGCCACCTCAAATGTACCAAATGAGAGATTTATCTAGCATTATCAGACCCTGATCAACATTAAGATGAAAGCATGTGCGAATTGTTCCTTTTCGACTTCGCTCGCTCAAGCCTCGATAGTTTAGAAGTTGTCCTTCAACCATCTCATCTCGATACCCCTAAACTTGTTTGGCACCTTCCCTAGCAGTTGCTCGCATGTTGCACTCCAATCAACACTAACAACTGGTCACATAATGACATCTCTATCGACCAGTAAACCAAGTTGTAAACTGACGTCGCTGAGTGTAATTGTACACTCGTCACAGGGAAGATGGAACGTGTGTGTATCCAGTCTTCATCTCTCGATCAAAGCACTGATGAATGAGAGATCCAATTTAGTCCCCCCAAGCATGGAAGCAAAGTATAAAAAATTTGCATCTCGCAAGCGTCCATTAATGACCTCCAGTGCATATTTGCTTAAGTTATTTATGTACGTCTCCAAAATTCGATCTTCGAGTTGAGTATATAAACATAAAAAGTTAATAATCTAAACAACATAATAATTAACTACTTGAATTTAAATAATTTAATAAATTTCCTGTAACGACCTGTAATTAGTAATATCGAAAAATGATAATTCAAGGTCTTAAATTTAAATAATTTAATAAATTTTCTGTAACGATCCGTAATTTTATAAAAAATTGCAAAATTTTATAAAAATCGTAAAAAATATATAAAATATATAGAAATATAAAAAATTATAAAATTTTATATTGTAAGAAAATTATACAAAATATAAAGAAATATAAAATTCGTAAAAAAATTTTAAAAATTATCGTACCAAAAAAAACATTTTATAATTTTTCTATAATTTTTATTGATTTTTATTTTTTTATCATTTTTCCGTAAGTGCAACTTCTGTTTAATTAATTTCACTTGTACCTTTCTCAAATGGTTTCTCTTGGCAAGTTACCCTCTATTATTTTGTACTTATTGCAAATTAAGGTAATCATCATCTATAACTATCAATCACATAAGTGAGTCGTACATACACATATGAATAAAGATTAGTGTTTTCTTAAAAAAAAAAAAAAAAACTATTTGGGTTTTAGATGTTAAAATCGTAAAAGTTTGATGTAAAATTTAATAAAGGCATAGTTGAAAAAAAAAAAAAACCCCTCAATGTTTGGGGGTTTTTGGTTTTGTGCCCTTAACCTTTTTTTTAATTGATATTCTTACGTTACGATTTTTTTAGAAATCAATTCAATTTTAACGGTAAACGTAAGTTAATCGTTGATCAAATTGCAGGTCAACATAATATCTCATGTAACATCCCACATAAGCACAGATGATCTTGTCATTTTTTGCAAGGCGGACAAGAAACATGGAAGATTGTTAAAAGACATTCTTAATGATTTTTGTGCGATCTTCGATCATAGAGTTAACTCTAGGAAAACTAGTATGTTCTTTTCAAAAGGAGTAGAGGAATCCATGGCCAGTATGCTTAGCAACCTACTTGGGTTTCAAAAGGTGCAAGATCTTGGTCAGTATCTTGGAGTCCCCCTTTACCATCAGAGGGTTACCAATTGCACTATGCATTTTTGTGGTGGAAAAGATTCGAACGAAGCTGCAAAATTGGGATGCTCGTCATTTATCTATTGCTGGCTAGGTTATTTTAGCTCAATCGGTTCTTCTTTCCATTCCTAGTTATTTTATGCAATTCATGATGGTTCCTAGGAAAACTTATGATGAGATTGAAAAATTGGTAAGGGCGTTCATTTGGGGAACTTTCGATTGCAAGAAGAAGATGTCCTTAGTAGGTTGGGATGTTATATGTCAACTTAAGTGGTGTGGAGGGCTTGGTACGAGACAATTACGAGACCAGAATATTTCTTTTCTACTGAAGCTTGGATATAAAGTGGTATATGATGAAGATGTTCTTTAGGTTTGTGTTCTCCAATCTAAGTAAGGAATGGGTAGCTTTTTACTAGAGAGCATTACGAGGGCTCAGAGTTCCTTTCTATAGACGTTGCTATTAAAAGTATGGCTTCTCCTTCGAGAAAATCTTTTATGGCCTGTAGGTAATGGGCACAAAATTAGATCATGGAAAGCTCCTTGGATCCCAAATATTGGCCCTTTGATAAACTATATCCTTGTCTCTACTAATATTAATACTGATTGTTTGCTTAGTGATTTGGTCATAGAGGAAGGCACTTGGAACCTTAATCTTTTTCAAGTTTGGCTACCAGAGGATGTTATTCGTTACATTGTGGACATTCCTCCTCTACATCTGTCTGAAGGACCTGATAGAGTGTCTTGCTGTCGCACTTTAATAGGAGCTTTTTCCTTTAAAAGTGTATATAAAATGTTGAAGTAAGACTCTTGGAGTTTTAAAGATGAATTATGGAAGAGAGAGTTTGGAAAATTCTAGGTCTGCAAAGAGTCCGTTTCTTTTTCTGGATTGTGCTTAAGCAAATACTTCTTACAAATGCAGAACGAGCCAGGCGCGATCTAGCAGTGGATCCTTCTTGTCCTATATGTGGTCATGACTCAGAGGATACTTTGCATATCATTCGAGATTGCATAGTGGCTAAGGAAGTCTAGAAACAAGTAGTCTTGGTAACCCAACAATTTGATTTTTCTCTAACACTTTGCACGAATGGATTTCTCTTAATTTGCAGGACACCTCAAAACCACAAGGAGGGGAAACTAGCTGGGCTTGTCTTTTTGGGCTACTAGCTTAGCACTTATGGAAGAATCAAAATCTTTTCGTTTTCCAAGGAAAATCGTGGAGACCTAGTGAGATAATCAAAGTTTCAATGAGTTGGGCTGAACAATTTTTCTTATCCTCTAGAAATGTTTCGTTTGAAGGTCGTGATTCCACTCGAGGGGAATACCTCACAGGAGATTGGACCTTTCTAAATACCAATGGTGTCGTTCAAGTGCGATCAGGAAGTGTAGTTGCTGGGGGAGTGTTGCGTGATGGAAATGGCGAATGGATCCTTGGACACAACAGAGTCCTAAGTAATTGCTCGACTTTCGATGCATAACTTTAGAGAATTCTGAATGGTTTCAAAATTATCCAACGAAGAGACCACGACAATAATTATATTACATATTAACAGATGATATTACAAATGATATCATATCAAAATTAATGTATAATTATAATATTTATCCCAATTTTATAATACAGATTGATGTTGTAATTATAAAGTCAATTTATAATTCACTTTTCCAATTCACGCATAGCTCAGCAAATTAGCAGATGCGAAGACAATGCATCAAAATGAGCGCATAAATTGATGCAAAATTAGAGATTAAAACATGAAAATGCAATCCATAAATCTCTGACCAAATTCCCATGAAAGAGTCTCTCTCTCTATATATAAATCTTAATCTCATAAATAATTCGACGGATACAACTATTAAACTAACAATAATTAAAAATTTTCAAAAAAATTTAAAAAAATTAAAAAAAAGTTCAATTTTTTTCTTACTTTTTTATGTTTATCAATTTTAAGTTGTTTTCAATTTAATCGGTTCAATCACTTTGTTTGATCGTTGTACCAATATTTTTAAAGTCCAATCGGTCCGAGCGACTAATCCAATTGTGTTGTAGTAATATTGATCACATCATCAAATTTTAATGGAGTCCAAGTTCATGGACCAAAATGGATCTAGTTATCAAATTCAAATATTAAAGTGGACAAAAAATACAGATATTAAAGTGAACCTGATTGACAATTTCAAGTTGTTTTCGATTTAATCGGTTCAATCGCCTTGTTTTGACCATTGTACCAATCAATTAAGGTCCAATCGGTCCGAGCGACTAATCCAATCATATTTCAGTAACACTACTCACATCATCAGATTTTGAAGGAATTCAAGTTCATAGATCAAAATGAATCTAGTTATTAAATTCAAATACTAAAGTTGACAAAAAAAAAATACAAATATTAAAGTGAATCTAATTGTCAATTTCAAAAACCAAAAAATTATATTTTCCTTTTTTTTTCCTTTGCCAACTATTTACCTTTCTTCTTGAACTTAAGATAAAAAGTTAGAAAATAATTAAAAAATATAAATAAATATTATACTAATAACGTATTATAAAATAAAAAAAACGTAAAAAATAATATTTTATATTTTTATTCATCAATAAAATATTTATCATATTTCTTTAAAATGTATATTTATATAATTCTACTCCAAATCTTAACCTGAATTCAAATTATTATTTTAATTTATAATAATAAAATGTTTAAAACAATGTTGTTTGAACATTTTTTCCTGCTTTTTTCATTTTATTTAAAAAGATAAATCTCAATCATCGAAACAAAATCTGTTTGAGTGCGACTGCTGTTGGAGTTGGAGTTGGAGTGGTTTTACTTAAAGAAATAAAATTTAAAAGTGGAGTTGAGGTGGCTTCACGTATAACAAATTAACAATTCACATTATAGCATATTAACAATTCACATTATATTACCACATAACTCACGCTGATTCAACACGCGCCCAAGTTAGAAAAAAATTTTAATAATTAAAATTATATTATAATTTTCACTATGATAAAATTATAATTTTATTATTTAAATAATATATATTTTTATAATTTTTAAAAAATTAAATACTTTTAAAAGTATTAAATTATAATTTTATTTTTATTTTAAAATTTTAAAATGCTTAAATGAAAAAAAAAAATCATTTTAGCGGCCGTCCCTGCCAAACGCAGGCACATTGAACTCAACTATAAATACCTTGAAAATGAATAAATATTACACAATTCCCAGAAGTAAAAGTCTCTCTAATCAATGGAGTCCCCGTCTTGGCTTGTTCTGTCCATAGCATGGCTAGTTTCTCTAGCCTTCCTCTCCAAAATTTTCAATGGCTGGCGATGCAAACAACTGAAGTTTCCACCAGGTCCCAAACCCTGGCCTATCATTGGCAACCTTAATCTCATCGGTTCCCTCCCGCATCAATCTCTTCACAAACTATCCCAACGATACGGCCCATTGATGCAGCTCAAATTTGGTTCCTATCCTGTAGTGGTTGCATCATCTGCAGAGATGGCTAAGGAGTTTCTACAGAAACATGACCATATCTTTGCTTCTAGACCCCAAACTGCAGCCGGCAAGTACACTACTTATAACTACTGCAATATCACATGGGCACCGTATGGACCATACTGGCGCCAAGGCCGCAAATTTTACCTGAATGAGCTATTCAGCTCGAAAAGACTCGAGTCCTTCGAGTACATCCGAGTTGAGGAAATGCAAGCTTTTGTCTCCCGCCTGTATAGATTATCAGGGAAGCCGATTGGGGTTAAAGAGCAGCTCTCACGTGTTACTCTCAGTATTATAAGCAGAATCGTGTTGGGGAAGAAGTACTTCACTGAGAATAGCGATGATCGGCTTGGATCGAATTCGCTACCGAGTCTGCAAGAGTTTCAAGAGATTCTAGACGAGCTGTTCTTGTTGAATGGAGTGTTGAATACTGGGGATTGGATACCTTGGCTTGACTTTTTGGATTTGCAGGGCTACGTGAAACGAATGAAGGCTTTGAAGAAAAAACTTGACCCATTTCACGACCATGTGTTTGATGAACATAAGCAGAAAAATAAAGAATTATCCAAGGATTCTGTGCCACAAGACATGGTGGATTTATTGTTACAGTTAGCTGATGATCCTGATAGTGAAGTTAAGCTCACTTATGACGGTGTAAGGGGGTTCACACAGGTATCTATATTCTGCTCCTTCATTCTATGTTTCCCATGCATTTTCCATTGCGAACGATAAAAATTAACACGGTAATAAGACTATAATCCAGTAAAATGATGCAAATGACTGAAAGACAACACAGAACTGGTACAAAATGTCAATATATTTTGTTCTGAACTAATCTTCTTATTTACCTTATCTAACCAATCAATAAAAAAGTAACCTTTATGTTATACATATGAAATTGGATTAGATACAAAGTAACTCCATTCTCCTTCAACCATAAAAAAGAAAAGAGTAAACTTTATAATTTATTACAATACATTATTGAAACATGATAGTGTGTACCAAGTGATGTCATTTAATAATTGGACAAAAAATGAAACATTACTGTCGCAATAATTGAAACATCATGTTATTTTTAAATGATATCTTCCCCTAATCATAATGTCTACTTGAAGGTAAATATTCTGATAAACCATTATGCCCATTCCAAAAGGAAAACGATGATTAAAGGTTGTCTAAATTACTAAAAGCTGGAAATTACGCAAAAGTTCCAGCCTAATTGCAAGCTAAAGAGATGCCTACAAATTTGCGAATCGATGAATAATTTTTTTTATTTGATGATAGGATCTGATAGCTGGAGGCACAGATACCTCAGCAACAACTGTGGAATGGGCAATCTCTGAATTGATCAGGCAACCACAACTCATCAGACAAGCAACCGAAGAACTCGACAGAGTGATTGGGAGGGAGAGATGGGTAGAAGAGAGAGACATCCCACAGCTTCCCTACATAGATGCAATCATGAAAGAGACAATGAGGAAACACCCTGTTGCTGTGTTGCTAGCACCACACTTGGCCTTGGAAGATTGTAATGTGGCTGGATGCCATATTCGCAAAGGAACTAGAGTCTTCGTAAATACCTGGAGCATAGGGAGAGACCCGCTCCTATGGGAACAACCCGATGAGTTTCGCCCTGAGAGGTTCATAGGGAGGAAAATCGATGTGAAGGGCCAAAATTTTGAGCTGTTGCCATTTGGTTCAGGGAGGAGGATGTGTCCTGGCTACAGCCTTGGACTAAAGATGATTCAATCAAGCTTAGCGAACTTGTTGCATGGCTTCAATTGGAAATTGCCTGACAATACTAAAGCAGAAGATTTGAGCATGGATGAAGTTTATGGATTGGCAACACCAAGAAAGTTTCCACTTGTTGCAGTTATAGAGCCTCGTCTGCCCCTTCATCTTTATTAGATCTGAATTCTTGGTATTTTTCTACTAGTTTTTCATCATATATATTTCCACACCTAAGAAGCCTCCTATGATAGAATTCAACTTTCTGATACATATAACGTTTATGTACTTCTGTTTGATTATGAACTAGTTAAATGCATCGTTTTTGAGGTATGTTACGCTATAACCCTCTAAATTATATCGGGTTTGATTCTCAGGCATGATCTTTAATAAGTTAAAGTGATAAAAAAACTTAATGTTCTTTACTTAACATCTTAAATATTTAAAGAAAAACATGTAAAGAATTTTGTCATCCAACTCATTTCAAATCCAAATTTAACAGAAACTTAATATAAAAAATGTCAAAAAAAAAAAAAAAAACCTCAGTGTGCAAATGGGGAAGTGAGATGTCATTGCCAACACTAGAACCCTAGACCCCAACTCCAAGCTTTTAACCAAAAGCTCCACGTGTTACTGATTTTTAAAAGATTTAATAATGTATTTTTTTAAAAGATCTAAAATCAGTGGGATATAATTTTTAATCATTTAATCCTCATGTGTGTTTTAGTGGAATGTTTTTCTGTTGTAAAGGAAAGAAATAATTTATAATAGAATCATCCTATAATATATAGTTTTTAGTGATCACTTGATTAATTTTTTTTCTTTTTGAAATATACTTGATTAATTTTTAAATACATACACGTATTATTATACACTTATTCATATATGATTTTTTTTTTTAATTTAGGTGTTGTTTGATAAACTAAAAATTACGTACTGCAAAATTAAGTGCTACAAAAGTTAAGTGTTGAATTTGAATTATGATTTTTGATAGGGTTGTGTGACCCAAATCTCATTTGATTCGGCTTTAAATGTTTGGGGTGCAACGCACTCGTTAAAGAAATAAAATAAAGAGGTAAAATAGTGGATCTGTGAGGGCGAATAACCAAGGGCCGAAGTTGAATCTGTGTAGGAATATACTCCTTCTATTAGGCATTGATTATAACAGGGTTATTTAACCCTTAAAATATGTGTAGTCAAAAACCTCTTGAATTGTTTTTTTTCAATATTAGTGAAGTTCTCCTTCTTGCCCGTGATTTTTCCAAATAAAAATTTTTCACGTCTATTCTTTTTTTTCTTTCTTTCTTTCTTTGTTTTGTGGTCACTCCTATTATCATTATCGATGTATACTATAATAAATTCTGTTTGGTTTATTAATTAAAATTAATCACTGGATATAATTAAACTGTTTGATAAATTTAAAATTTAAATTATGAAAATTCGTATCCTTACATTTTAAACATTTAATATTATTTTAAACAATTGAATTCTTAAATGACATTTTATGCAAATTTTAATAAAGTATATTCTTAATAAATATAAATATTATAAATCTAAAAAAAAAAATACAAAATCGAGAAGGATATGAAATTTGAGTTTAATATCTTAAACAACGTAATTAATTTAAATGATCATGCAATTGATAAAATAGTCTTCAAAATAGTTAAATGATAATATAGTCTTCAAAATAAAAGATATTCTAAGTAAATCTTATCTATTTATTATTTTTAAACATTTTATTGAAAAAAATCAAGCAATTAATTTTTATTTTTAAAATTAATATAAAAAAATGAATGAGTTTGAAAATTGGGAGATTTAAAAATAATTTAAGTGGGAGTTCAGATATTGATTTTATTTTATTTTATACAATTTTTTTCTTCCCAACAAAAAGTAACATAATCTAATTTCATGCTTAGCTGTATTTTGGAAATTTTGGCTTTCTATTTCCTTATCAAAATAGTTTGTGGTTACTGATTAGCCATTTTGAATTAGTCTTTTGCTTGATAAACAATTAAAACTAAAAAGTCAACGAAGAAAAGAAAAGCAAAATTCTTGTATTTTGGAAGAATCAATGCAAGTAAAACACGTCTTTACGCTGAAGAAAATCTTACACTTTTTTTTTTATTATTGTAAATATTACACTCCTTTAACATTCGGCACAGTGATCAAAATCTAACGCAATCTGTAATTAATCCTATTTACAGTGTGATCTATATTTGTGCTAATCTATATACCCTATGCTCCCCTTGCTGTATGGTGCAAGGGAGAATTCAGCCTACTTTCAAGGGTGTGGATGGGAGACATTTTTGGCGACCTGTTTTGATGCCGATGGCCGTGATGATGGGGCTTGTGGTTTCTTTGATAATGCCCATTCTCTTTCTTTTTAGATTCACATTCCTTGTCCTCCTCCTTCGGTGAACCACTTTGGTTTGGCACCGTATAAACGAAGGGACCAATTGGGATGTCTTCAGAATCCTGAAGGGGCTCCAAAATCCCCACCACATCACACATTTTTGGTCTTTGCTTTGGGCGTTGGCTAAGGCATTGATAAGCCAATGCAGCTGCCTTTCGTGCCCCCATGTCCGAGTATTGGCCTTCCAGTCTAGGATCCATTATCCGCCCAAGTTTCCTGGCATCATTCAACATTGGCCTCGCCCACTCTACCAAGTTCTGCTCTCTTGGGCTACGTTTCTTGTCTAAAGATCTTCTCCCTGTTAAAAGCTCCAAAAGTACCACTCCAAAGCTGTACACATCACTCATAGCCGTCAAGTGACCTGTCATGACGTATTCAGGAGCAGCGTAGCCTTCTGTCCCCATCACCCTGGTGGATACATGCGTGTCATCCCCTTCCGGACCATCTTTTGCGAGACCGAAATCTGAAAGTTTGGCTGTGTAATCCTGTAAAAAGAATATACAGAATCAATGATGGAGTTCTAAAGCGACAAAAAGTCTTGTGTGGTAGGTAAAAGATTAAGAACATGATGAAAAACGCATTACTTACAGAGTCTAACAAGATATTTGACGCTTTAAAATCTCGGTAAATCACTGGTTTTTCTGCTTCATGGAGATAGGCAAGACCCTTGGCAGCTCCAAGAGCGATTTTCATCCTCGTCGCCCATGGAAGAGAAACCGAGTACCCTGCACCATGGGAGATTGACATTTCACATTAATTCCTTTAATGTTTATATATGAACTGAAACAAATGGTAATTTACAGACACAACATACTTCGAAATAGCTGGTTCTCCAAGCTGCCTCTTGGCATATATTCATAAACCAGCAGCCTGTGTTCTTCTTCGCAGCAATATCCGATCAACTTCACAAGATGTGGATGCCTCAGTTGTGCAAGAAAGATCACTTCAGTCTGCTCCATAATGAAACAATAATCAGTAAACAGTCACAATTAACGTCCAAATAAAGTAAGCAATGAATATATACCGACCAACCACTCTCTATGTCCTTGCAGGCCTTCTAAATTCAGGAGCTTAACAGCCACCGACTGAGCTTTCAATCCAGGTCTAAGCTTGTCATCAATGAACCCTTTATGAACTGGTCCAAACCCACCTTCACCCAGAAAGTTAGCCGATGAAAAGCTCTGTGTTATCACCCTTAGCTCCCCAAGCGTAAAAACATGAAGATTGGAACCGGCAAGCGAGGTAGACAGATCCTCCGACAACATTGAGCTTGGATAACTTAAGTCTAACATTGCAAACCTGGTAAATGAACTTTGTTTCGAAACATCCTTCTTAGGCTTGCCTTCTGGTTTTACAACACCCTTGGAACAGCTGGGGAAGATGGATCTCCATGTAATTTTCATCACTGTCATTCTCTTTTCCCAGAATCTGCAAATGTGTTGCACAACTCTCACAGCTTCATTCTATACAAACAATAATATATTCTTCCAAGTTCCACCGTTCCTTGTATTTTCTATATACAAGAGTTTGACATTAGGGTATATATATACATCATTGGATGAATAGGGTGAACTGAGACCATAAGTCCACAAAAGTTGGTTCAATACAAAATGACGCGGCTGCCCTCTTTGACTTTCCATGAAAATTAGAAGTTTGTTTTTTGGCATTTGGAATGTTCTTATGAAAGCACAGAGACAGTCGACGATTCAAAGAAATCGAAAAACGCTTGTTGTACTATTATATTTTCCAGAATTTACTCCTGGTACTAAAAAATCCAAAAATGGATTTCTAAAGTGTGGGTTTAAATTATTTTATTGAAAAAAAAAAAGGGAAATTAGGTATTAATCCTTCGGAGAGAATACCATTCCAGCTGTTGCACACTAAATTCCGCAGTCAGGGAAACGTTTTTCATTTTTTATCAACTCTCAACTTCTGGGTTTGTTTAGACTTCGTAAAACAAAGAGTTTGGCATAGTTGCAATAACCATATCTTCTAGAAGATTTGCTTCAATAAAATAAAATTTCAAATAAAGCTTTAATTTTTCCTTTCTTCACAATTTAGTCACTCTACTCCACCGATTTAATTAGTTGACATCTTAATTGATAATAAAACATTGCTTTCGTGACCAATACTGGATTTTAGTTGCTAAATCAAAAGAATAGAAGGATTAAATTCTGAAAATAAAAGTAGGGTGACTAGCCTTGTAATATGTAATGAATACAAGGACTGAGAACAGAATTAGACCATACATATCTTTGTTTAAGATGGTGGACAGGAGATGATGAAAATATTTTGTATGCATGACGATTAAAGTAGACATCACAACCGCGTGATCTAAAGACTTTTCCTCATATTTCCGGTGGGTTTGATTGTCATGATCTTTCCTTCGAACTGACCTTTGGATTTATATCACGTGCATCCAGAAAGCGGGTGGGTTGCTTATAATCATCTTGTTATAAATATCGTTAGTCCCATACTTTCTTATCCAATGCCGATGACTTAATGAATATCATCATTGACTTTAACGAATTACCCAATTCCATATATATATAGCATTAAGTTTGAATTAAAATTACCATCCTTAGAATCTCACGTGTTAATCTGATAGTTTGGGTGTTCATTATTCTCAGATATAATCTGATCGAAAATAATTATTTTAATTTTATTTTATTCTTAACATTTTTTTTTGTCACGATCTTTCTTAAACCTTTAACCATTTAATTTTCAATTTTTCAGCTTTTACTCTCTTTTTTATTTATTTTTAATTAATTCATTTTTATTTAGCTAACTTTTTTTAAAAGTATTAAAATTACATAATAAATTATTTATATTTATATAATTTGTTAATGAAAATATAGTATGTATTAAAATTTTACATTATTTTTTAAAATAATTTACAAAATCACTCTCTCATTTTTATTTTACCATCTCTATTGTGTTTACGCCCAAAGAATTATATCACTACTGATTTTAAACTTGTTACTATAGTAATAAATTTCACCATTATAATAATTAATTTCATTATCATTATTATTAATCTCACCCAATTCATTCTTAACAAATATCCAAATATAACCTTGCCCTCCTCTCCTTATAAATAATAAACTAAATAAATAAGGGGACCATACTTAATAGGAAAAGGAATTAGCGTGTGTTTCATATTTCAATCTTTTTTTTTTTTTTGATAAATTATAAAAGAAAAGTAAAATTTTAATAGCAATGTGTTTAGTATGACATATTCAAATAATATCTGGAATAATAAATATTTTAATTATTAAATCAACTCACAGTTTCATGTCTCAATCTTTTCAATCCATTAAAAGTGATAAAAGGGGCAAATTCGTGAAAGAGGCCGTCATGCGATAAGTAAAGTCAATGGGCCATACTGTCATTTGAGTGGAAAATTACGACCGCTTAAAAAAGTAATGATAATTATTTAAAACAAGGCTTTATTGCTTTTTCTGAATTTTCTGTCCCAAGAATCTTCACTAATTCAAAACAACTCTGCTTTTCTATATAAAAAACAAAATGTTGTTTGACATTTTAACGAGGAATTAACGGAGAAAAATCTGGGAATTTTGTGTACAATAAATAAAATATACATAGGTGAATGGCTTAATTATTAAAGGAGTATATGCTTATATATATATATATATTTATTTTTATTTTTTTTTTGAATTATAAGGGGAGAGCAAAACTTTAACAGGATTGATGCGACTCGAACCTAAACCACACTTGAAATAATGATTTTTTTACAATTTGAGATTAAAGATTATTCAAACTGAAGAAATATTTAAGTAAAACTCTGCTAATGATGATCACTCCAAAATTCGAATCTAATATAAACATCTGGAAAAAAATTCACTTCCACTTTTTCTAATCTCTTTTCTTTTCCATCTAAAGGATAATTATTTAAAAGAACGTCTTTTAGTGGAGATTCCATCTTCAAAGTGGAAGCAAGGGCTACGTTGGAAGGCTTATTTCTTGCGTGGGACAAAAGAATTCGAAAGCTTGAGGTTGAATGTGATAATTTTTTGTTAGTTGAGCTCCTTAATTCAGGGAGAGGAGGTTATAGTAGTGTGGTGGAAGTTCGTCTCATACATCAGTTACTCCTTCGTGATTGGGTTGTCTGCATTAGAATTGTATCATGAATTGCTAATGGTATTGCTGATGCCAAGGCAAAGATTACATCGATGGCTGTTTTTAGGCTTCAGCTCTTCTAGAGTCCGCTTGATGCAGTTAAAGATATTCTTCTTAAAGATAATGTCGACTGAGATTGTTTCGATTTAGTTTTATTTTTGTAATCTCCTAGTACTATTCTTTCTCTACTAAAAAAAATATTTAAAAGAATATTATTTTACTCATAATCAATTAAATAAATAGAAAATAATTAATACACTACCAATAGACTTAAACAAAAAAAATTATCAAAATGAAAATTATTTCATACATCATTTGTGGAATCTTTTAAATTGCATAAGTGGGTTAAGGTATTACATGTATCCTAAAAATATATTAAAGGGCAATTATTTCGTACACTACAAGTGAAGTTTTTAGACTCCGCGAGTAAGGTCAAAAGGTAAATAAATTTCTTATAGGAGTATAATAAAATATTTTAAAAAAATATTAAAAAAAGAGACATGTAAATTTTTTAAAGCTGATTGTGGAATAAAAAGAATACACGACTACTGTACCAAATACTAATTTTATTGAAAAATAAAAAATATAAATAAAAGAGGTTCATGTTACATCCTCAACCCATTTGTGCAATCTAAAAACTTTCTCTATCAAATAATTACCCTTAAAATGTTGTTGTTGTGTGTGTTTTCTTTTTATTTTAAATATATTATAAGAAGACATAATAGCAACTTATTGATAATTGAAAAAATTGAAATATATTCAAACTTAAAAAGAAAATAGATTTGAATCGAGTTGATATGTGAAAAAACTTGAACTTAAAATATTTAAAAAAAAAATACATATAACATTTACACATTCATAAAACTCAAAATTTCAAAATCTTACCATTTTCATCACAACCATATTTTTTAACTTGATGGTTAATTTTAACTGTTTTAATCTTTTAATTCAAAGTCAAGATAAGATGAAGAAATCAATCCAACTACAACTACTTCACCGTCTGGCGGCTTTCACCCAACACTGAGTACCAAAACTAAGAAAAATAAAAAATAAAAAAAACGTTTTATACCCAACTTCAAACTAAGGTTATTATACAAGGATTAAGTTGTCATAAATTCATTATTAGTCCTTGAATTATCAACTACGAGTAACTTACTAATAAGGAGAACAAAATAATTACTTAATTTTTTTTTATTAATTGTACGATGATGGTAAAGCTCTAACAGCAATATGATTAACTCGACCCGAACTCAAGCCACATCTAAAACAGTGAACACCCTAACTATAAGACCAACACACAGATTCAAATAATTACTTAATTTAGCATATCATGCAAAGCTCACTTCAATACCAAAACCATCCTTTGCCTCGCAATCTTTAAGAAGCTCAAAATTTAATGAATTTTCATTTGCACTTGAACACTTATCGAAAAAGATTGAGTTTATAAGACTAAAAAAAGGAATGGGTAGTTGAGGATTTTTGAAATAGAACAAGTGTGAGATAGGGTGGGGTTTAGGATGTGGAAGAACCCTAAAGTATATGAATTTCAAGCCAAATATGAAACATGAACGAAATATCATACGGGATCAAAGTCAATATTCTAGAATTATGAAAATAAAATAAAATTTTATTATGTAATATATATTATATGTTGATCGGTTGGTTCAATTATTAATTGACTTAATCTATATCATGTAAAACGTATTTGGTCACAATTTAAAAAAATAACTAAAAATCATTATTTTTAAAATTTTATTTATATTTTATAAGGATATTTTTGTATTTTTATATATTATATATAATCTATAAAAGAATCAATTTAAAACAAGATTCAAACCTAAACATTATAATGTTAAAACATTTACTTTACCGATTCTACCAAATCTCATTTATTTTCAACATGATTTTTTATTAATATATGTTTTTATAAATGTAACATAATCTGATATATTTTAACCACTTGCTAAATTAAACTAACTATTATAGTCGAATTTATTGAATTAAAAAAGTGGGTTTGAAAAAACTTTTTTCCGGCGTGAGAGGAGATTTCGGCCGGAGTGGACCTGGTCCGTTGGGGTTGGAGTGAGTAACCCACTTTTAGGTTTTGGTCCTCTTAAAGCACAGGCCGCTTATTGGGCTTAGTGTGTAGTGTAGGGTATGGGTGTTGGTGGGTAACAAATTCAACTAATGGCTCCCTTTTAAGTGTGAATTTGGATGGGCGGTATGGTATGGTACGGTACGATACGTGTAGTTTATTTTTTGTCTTACGTTACCGTGTAGTTATAGTATCTAATCTCATCGCCATCATTATTTTTATACTAGCCGCAGATAAACACACAGCTCATCCAAACCCACCCTAAGTCTTTGTTACACTTAAAGTCTACCTATATGTAAATATTTTTCTATAACTTTTAAATATTTGTTTTTTTTTTTTTTTAAAAAAAACTTAATACAAGTTATCTACATAGAAGCCTCTTGATCAAGGCTAACACTTGCTTTTACAATAGAAGTTATTGCTAACACCTCCCTTGAGATCTCATCAAAAACTTTCAAATTTTGACTTGTATTAAAAGCCAATTTAGTCAAATAATCAACAATTTCGTTTAACTCCTTAGGAATGTGTTGCATGTCCTAATGCCCAACCTTCCGTAAAAGTTGATGAATTCTTCTAATGAGGATAGAGTTTGAGTCAATCAAGGAAAATTTTCGAATAGCCTTGATCATCTTTAAACTACTTACTTAAATCATGACACCCTCAAAACATCGAAGGATATGAATTTAAATGTGTAATATATTTTAATTTAAATATTTGTTTATCTAGATTTATGAGTAATTTAATAAATACATAGGAGAAATAAGTGATAATTATTGATTTGCCATAATTGAACTTGAAGAATTAAAGTCCATATAAATGAGGATGAGCTTGAATTACACTTTTGGTAAGGTTAGTTTGAATCTTATGTGTTGGTATGATGATCAAATGTGTTTATTATTTCAAGTGTGATCTGAATTTGAATCGCATCAATCTCGTTGCTGTTAGGATTTTACTTTCCACTTATAATTCATAAAAAAAAAATTAAATTATGAAAGAAAGAAAATTATATTTGGTTTGCAGCTCCAAAACGTCAAAATCAAGTCGCTATTTTTAAGACGTGGAAATCAAACTTACATTTGAAACGTATCCTATATACTAATTATCAATCAATTCTGTCAATTTTCAATTGGAAAAGAAGAATCTGGGTTGAGTGAATTTTAGTTAATTGGTTTTAAATCTATTCCAACATATTGATAAACTTGACATGGATCTCTCAAGTTTTTCTTGTCTTTCCACTTACTAATATGTAGTTTCACAATTGAGACCTGTTTTTTTTTTTTTTTTTTTTTTAATTTATTGTCTTGATCTTCTTTGTTGATTTGTTTTTTGAGAGATCAAGTTTATTCACAATTTTCTCCGATATGATTAAATCAAATGCCCTCGTATTAACAAGAGCATTCTTCCATCAGCCTGCAATCCCTTTTCGCTTTCGCAAAATTGAATATCATTGATCCAAGCCTTAATGTCATTTTTTCATTGAGCTTTGCTTTTTTTTCTTTACTGATCGAGAATATTTTAAATCACTCTGAATAGTCTCACATCTTATGCGGACCACAACATAAGAAACACTTCATTACCTCATTTGGTTTATTATTTTCCCATTATGCGGTTTTCAATTACCATCATTTTTACCATTATCGTTTTTAACATATTCTTTTTCATCTCCCTCACTATTGCCTTTCTCCTCGAGCTTGAAAGACTCAAACTTGTCTTTCCTCAAAACAAGCTCAATTAAGGACTCTGTTGTAGTCATGGTTACAGTAAGTTAAGTGATATCCTATCGACACAACTTAGCCCAAACCTCCTTCTCGGCATATTGTGGGTAAAACTACTTTTTCAACTCCTTTTGAAACTCCTCTCAAGTTCAAATTATGATCCTACCTCGTTTCTCATTCATGGACCTATAATGCCACCATAAGAGAGCGACATTACATGGCCAACACCAAAAAAATGTAATTTTTTTATCTGAATAAAGGGGTATCTACCATTGCATGACCAACATCAAAAAAATTTAAATTTTTTTATATGAGAAAAGAGGATGTCGGCTATTGCACGGCCAACACCAAAAAATTTTGAAATTTTTTTATCTGAAAAAGAAGGTGTCGGTCATTACATGACCAACACAAAAAAAATGCAATTTTTTTTATCTAAAAAAGGAGGTGTCGACTATTGCATGGCCAACACAAAAAAAATTTAAAATTTTTTTATCTAAGAAAAAGGAATGTCGGCCATTGCATGACCAACACTCAAAAATTTGATTTTTTTTATCAGATAAATAAGGAAAATTGATTTTTTGTCAAACACACGTATTAAATTTAACTAAAAGTTAACATAAATATCACACTAAATAAATATCAAACTCGAGTATTATATAATATAATATAATAAGGGCTGTTATTATATTTATTTATTTATTTATGAAACCCAAAAGTGTTGGTGTCTACGTGTAATAAATAGATTGGAAGAAAGAAGTTGTAGAAGTTGACAACGAACGAAAGATAAGTTGTAAGAAGTTTGATAACTGGACGTAAGGAATTACGTCAGGTTGAATGCAGAAACTAAAGATACAACCCTTTCAAGCAAAGGCTTTTCTACTAAAATAATTTAGAAAAAAAAAAACAATTATTTACCAAATAATATATCACTTTTTTTATTGATTAAAATAATATTTTTTTATTGATACTCACAGATGTTTTTATTAACATAATAATCTATTTAACCCTTTAATTTTAAAAATATGTTAACTCTATATTTAATTTTCCCTATATCTGATTTTAATATTCAATAATTTTTTGTTTGGCCTACATTTGTAAAAAAAAAAAACCAGCCATTTAATTAAATAAAAAAGTGAATGTGGGATCCGCCACTTTTTTCCCTACTTTATCTTAGCCTTAAAATTTTATATTTATCACGTTTTTTTATTTTGGTAAATTAAGAAAGTATAATAATTTATTCGGTTTTTTAATTTTATAAAATAAAATATTATTTTAATTATTCATTTAATTTTAATAATTTGATTAGTATAAATTATTTTAATATTATTTAATATATAATTTAGTTTATAAATAAATTATTCTTTTCACCCTAGAAAAATAATTCATAATACATTTAGGTATTAGTTATTTTGAGTTTTAAGGTTTAGTTTTATTTCGATTTTTTGTATTTTTCATTTTTGTTGGTATAGTAAAATTATCTTTACCCGTGATTTTTTATTCTCTTCGAAAGGATTTTTTCACATAAAATATGTGTGTTTGATCTTTTCAATTTCTTTATTATTTTACTTATTCGTTGCTAAATCAGATTTATCCCCAACAATTATTATCACGATGTCATGTTGTATATTTAATAAGTGAATATAAGGTAAGCATTAATATTTAGATGAATGAAAATTTATATTGAATTAATAGTATATTTGAATTGAATTTGAATGATTTGTGATCAAAATTGAAAGTGAAAGTGAAAGTGAAATTGGAATTGAAAGTGATATGAATTGTAAATTGAAAATCCCTATTAACTAATCGGGCTAAGTTGGATATAGTTGGCATGCCATAGGATTAGAATAGTTCAAGGATACTTCGACCTTGAGTCGATGAGACACTAGGTGTCATTATTTTACTTCAGATAGATTCGATGAGGTATTGGGTACCACTTTACTTCGGCTAGGCCGATGAGACACTGGTATCACTTTATTGCTTCAAACTATCCGATGAGGCACTGAGTGCCATTTTGGTGTGTTTGGTTGGATCCGTGTATCCGTTAAGGTCTGAGTACTGTTAATAGGGTAAACAATGTGAAAAAGAAAGAATGTGCAAATTGTGACATTGAGGTAAGTAAAATGATAATCACATGAAAGGTAAGTATAATATATATATAAAAAATCGAAGAATGATAAAATTAAATAAGCTAAGAGATTAGAATGGCTAAAATGTGAAATAAGGAAGAATATGTGAATTTCATAACACTACTGTAAGTTAAATGTTATATACATAAAATGTACGTATTTTACATGAATAAACAATTATATGAATGAGTTTGACCATAAGCATAAGCGCCGCTATTGCTCTACCTTTTGCAGCGTTTTCTGTCCAAACGCCGCTAATAACCTGTTTTGCTGTAGTGGTCCCTCATGCTTTCTCACAATTTCTAATTAATTCTTAATTTTTCCTAATCTTCTTATTTTAACCACATATTCTAACTCTTAACTCGACACTATTACTGTTCCAACTCCGATTCAAAAACACGGATGTTACATGTCATGGCTTAGCAGACTCCAAAAAAATAATTTTTTATTCATTTTGGGTGTCGACCATGTGTTGGCAAACACTCGAAAAAAATATTTTTGGGACCCGAAAAAGGGGGTGTCGACCATGGGTTGACAGACACCAAAAAAATAATTTTTTTGGTATCTGAAAAAGGGAGTGTTAGTTATGGTTTGACAGACACCCAAAATAATAATTTTTTATTCGTATTTTTTGGGTGTTGGTTATGGCTTGACAAACATCAAAAAAAATATTTTTTTAATGTAAAAAAGAGGTGTTGGCCATGAGATGTCATGAACCCAAATTTTTTTTTTTCAAAATATGGTATTTTCGTATATCAGTATAATTCCGAATTAAAAAATACAAAAAATTTATTTTTTATGCCTGACACCAATAATTGGGATGAAATTTTAAGAGATGTCGACCATCAAATGAATTTTTAGAATTTTTACTATTCATTTTAAGTTATTTTGGTGAATATTATTCAAATCATTTTTTAAAATAATTAATTTTTTTTGACTCATTTATATAAAAAAATCCCCTCCAAAATAAGAAAATAAAAGCTGAATTTAAAGAACCAAATAGAAGATTAAATATTTGGTTTGGTGCATTTAACATTTATTACATAAGTTTTTATATAAACCCAATGTCTCCTTGCTTTCGTTTTTTTAAGCAATGTAGGATATAAGTTTTTG
Source organism: Kokia cookei (assembly GCA_039519145.1). Classification (NCBI taxonomy): domain Eukaryota; kingdom Viridiplantae; phylum Streptophyta; class Magnoliopsida; order Malvales; family Malvaceae; genus Kokia; species Kokia cookei. The sequence goes on along the minus strand of CM076903.1, from coordinate 7,645,969 downwards.
TATGAACTCACAATCCCTTACTTTTTATTCTTAAATAATATGAGATTCATCTTTCTGTTAACATAAAACTTAAGACTAAACTTAGTACCCTAAAACTACTTACCAAAATTAAACTTTTTACAATATAAACATTGACAGAATATATTTTTCAATAAATTGATGTTAATATGCAACATGAATAACATTGTTTATTTCCATAAAACCATTAATGATAGTACAACGTAAATATAATAAATAATATTTATTTATTTTCATGAATAATCAGTTTGATGATTTCAATAATTTATCAAATATAATAAAATTACTGCATTAAGGAGACCAAAATCATAGCACCTCAAAGCTAAAGACACCTTAAGTGTCCCTTATAAAATTAATAAATTTTTTTAACAATTACAAAAATAACTATTTCATTTGGCTTTTTATGGTATAATTTATTTTCTCAGAACATGCATTCATCTGTCATTTTCTCTCGTATCTCTCTTTGGCCTTGCTAGATTGCTGGTGGTAAATAGAATAATTGTCAACATCACATAATTTATTATCAATTTTTAAATATATTAATTATTTATGTTGAATTGAAAAAGACATAATTTATTATTAAGGTTTAAATATATTAATTATTTTTTTTAGTAAAAGATCACAGTAAAATGCGATTACATTATTTAGGTTGATTTAAAAGAAAAAGACATATAAGGTTAATCATGTGATCCTTATAAATAACTCCACAAAAACAGAACAATAGCAGCAACCGGAAAACAAGAAGAAAAACTTAATCATGGCTCGGTTGACGTTGGTGTCCTCCATCATCCTTCTGCTGTGCTCCGTCGCCGTCGGATCAACTTTCGAGGACTCCAACCCCATCCAGATGGTATCCGATGGCCTCAGCGGCTTCGAATCCTCCGTTCTTCGTGTCATCGGTCACACTCGTCATGCTCTCTCCTTCGCCCGTTTTGCATACAAGTAAACCATCATTCCTCCATCAGAGACGCTCGTCTTATTTCTCACTTTTGTCTTCCAGGTAAACAAAAAACAGTGAAAACTGGGATGAAAAATTCTGGGTTTTCTTTTGTAGGCATGGGAAGAGGTATGAAAACGTGGAGGAGATGAAGCTACGGTTTCAGATTTTCAAAGGCAACTTGGATTTAATCAGATCCACTAACAAGAAGGGACTGTCTTACAGTCTTGCTGTCAATCGTAAGTTACTACTGTTTGTCTTTTCCTTAAGTTCATTTCAGTGTATATCGGCGGTCTGCCGGAGAACCAGTGGTGTCTGATCCCGATACCCAACTGATATTTCATTACAGAGTGTACATAGATCGACTTTGTCAGCTGTGAATGATCTGATTTAGTTGAGCTCAGTTTTCAGTATGTTTGGTTACAGACCAATTCTAGCCCGACACGTCGACTTGACGAATCTGTGAATTAATGTTCTTTCATATTTCACTTCCCGCTTGACCTTTTCAACTAAAACTTGGCTTTATTTTACTTCGATTTTGTTTTTACTTTATTCGTGAACTGCTTTGTTTATTGCAGAGTTTGCTGATTGGAGCTGGGAAGAGTTCCAGAAACACAGATTGGGGGCTGCTCAAAAATGCTCTGCTACCACAAAGGGCAATCACCAGCTCACTGATGTCGTCCTCCCAGATTCGGTACTTTCACAAATTTTTACTACGTTTGAACGCATTAGATTTTAGGGCTGATATTCTATAAAGCTACTTGACTCTTGTGGTATGTGATATGTGCAGAAAGACTGGAGGGAAGTGGGCATAGTTAGCCCAGTCAAAGATCAAGGCTCTTGTGGATCTTGCTGGACATTCAGGTTAGCTTTCGATGAGGATATAGCAAGTGCTTTTTCAGCCAAGCTTGTAAAATCCTAGTTGTAATGCATTTGCATATTTTTCAGTACCACTGGAGCTCTTGAGGCAGCTTACCATCAGGCATTTGGGAAAGGGATCTCCCTATCTGAGCAGCAGCTTGTGGACTGTGCTGGAGCTTTTAACAACTTCGGTTGCAACGGTGGGTTGCCATCCCAAGCATTTGAATACATCAAATATAACGGCGGCCTCGATACAGAGGAGTCGTACCCTTACACTGCAACAAATGGTCTATGCAAATTCTCTTCTGAAAATATTGGTGTTAAAGTCCTTGACTCTGTCAACATTACCTTGGTAAGTTCACAAACACCATGTCCTTTCTACTTTCTTTTGAATCTAAAAATGTAGAAATAAACATATAATTCGTGCTATATATCACAGGGTGCTGAAGATGAATTACAGCATGCAGTTGCCATGGTCAGGCCTGTTAGTGTGGCATTTGAAGTTGTCACTAGTTTCCGTTTTTACAAAAGTGGGGTTTATACCAGTAAAACATGTGGCAGCACACCCATGGTAAGTATTTTCCTCACTATTATTTGCATAATTTACGTTACAGAAGAAGTATGGACTGCTAACAATGGTGTTATGGGGCAGGATGTGAACCACGCTGTTCTTGCGGTTGGGTATGGAGTCGAAAATGGCGTTCCATATTGGCTCATTAAGAATTCATGGGGTGCAGAATGGGGTGACAATGGCTACTTCAAGATGGAGATGGGCAAAAACATGTGCGGTAAGTCTCGACATTTCACAGCAAATTATCTATTTGGATCAAGAATGAAATTTCAAAATTCAAAAAAAGATAGAAAGTAAAAGTGACCAATACTATAAAAGTATCATAGAAACCCTTGTATTAAGAGCCAGATTATATTTTATCCCCTCTACTTAAAAGATGGACAAACTAATCTCTGTATATTAGATGTAAGAGCAAATTGATAATATTTTCATCCATTAATGCTATTAAAAACTAGCTTGGTTGACAAGAATAACCAAATAATAACATTGACATGCCACATGATCAATTTTTAACAATAAAAATTGATGAATTTTTTTGCAAAAAGATCAATTTGCTCTTTGATTCAACATATAAGGACTGATTTATTCATTTTTTTTTGATAGAGAGTAAAATACAATTTATCTCCTAATATAAAACCCTTCATGTTACTTTGACCCACCAGTACAGAAACCAATACCATATCTTATAACTACATCTAGCATTTAATTGATTCCCCTTTATTTCATGGCAGGTGTGGCAACTTGTGCATCATACCCTATTGTTGCTTGATCCAATCGATGAGCCGTGTTGGAACCTGTCATTTCTTTGTGTTATAGAAGGCGTCTAGTTATGGTCTACAAATGTCGTAGTTGTTGGGGGTTATGGTCTAGTTGAAACCGATGGGTTCATGTACAATAAGGATCCAAAGACATGTAAAATGCAAATCTGTTGTACACAACAAAGACAGGTGTAAATTTTTAATATTTAATGCTTGTGTAATAGCTTGTCAACATTGGAAACCAAATAACAATACAAACGAACCTTTTCGTGTAGTAGTTGAATTATAGTTGGCTTACATGAATAGTTTCATTTAAAAAGAGACAACCAAACACAAAATTGAAGAAGTCAGGACCTCGAACGGTTTCGCCTCCACCACATATCGCTTTGGTATCATACTTGCACGCTCTCATACAGTCAGGGCAGTAGGTAAGCTGCATGAAAAAGTTGGCATAGGGTCGTAATGCTAGGAGGAGAAGATAAAATATAAACGGAAGGATGAAACTTTCAATAACAAACCTCCAATAATTTTGGCTGGAAAGAGGCATCAAGCATTACATCCACACCATACATTGCCCTAGACTTTGGATCATGCATCTCTGGATGTACAGATGCAGCTGACTCGAAGACAGATCTTATCATGCTTTTTACTCTCTGGTGGATGTCAAGCCATTTAACTGTAACAAACACATAAGTTGTCGATAAAAAAAGGAGTTAAATATTGTCTTCCAAACTGTGCACATTCATATTATTCAAGGGAAGGGAAGCCTGAAGGAACAAATCGGGGCAAGCACGTGTACCTTGATGCTCCTTCTCAAACTCCCTAACGAACTCTGGTGTGTTCATGTGATTCAATCTCCGACCATAGTTCTGAAAGTCATAGAACAATTAAATTTCATGTAAAAATATGAAGATAACACTATTCTTAATTGAAAGGAAAAAGTTCCCATTTCCCTTGCAGATTTCAAGTACGTTTGTGTTGGCACTTTCTTTTTAATTTCCACAGAAAATGCATTAATTTCATGGGCAAGCAGAAAATATATGTACTCTTTTCAAGCTGCCAAAAGAAACTGCCACTACATACCATAACAGTGAAGTGAGTCTCGTACTCAAAAAAACTATGTTTGTCGAGGGAATACGGATTGTTTGCCAACCGGAACTGAAATAAACAAGAAAAACAAAATAAGGTATTTTAAGGGTAGAAAATATTTAAACAAGAAAAGACCTCTAAAGGAAACTCATCCTGTATATGGCATGAGCATCTCATTAAGAAAACAGAATGTGCATTACCCAGAAGACATCTGCAAGGAAGATTTCCAAAGGATTTATACTGCGAACCAGTACAATATAACGAATATCAAACTTTTTTCCTTGAAACAAAACAGGATGCTCAATGTACTTCTGGCATATTTTTGGACCGGTTTCCATGAGACGGATAATGGCAGATAAATTATCAGTAACAGTTGTATCAATAGTTCGTGCCATGTTCCAAGGTTTCAAGATCCATAGGTTGTTGAGCCCATCTCTCTTGCGCAGACAATAGTCACCAATAAGTTGAGATAGATGCATTTCAAGATTATAAGTAGGCTGCAACCATCCAGGAGATCCTTGTGCCTATTACAAAGAAAGAAGAGACAATTTAGTGTTAGTTGACCTCGGTTAAGAGAAGAGTTAATCTTTTTATCAAGTTTTAAAGTATCAGAAGAAACATGATTGTCATGGAAAAATATAAGCATGCAGTTTAGTATCATAATTAATAAAAAAATTGATTCTTGAAAACAGGGTCCTGTTGTGACCATTAAATTGTGAAATAAGTTAGCAATTTCAACCTTTTGTATGGTATCTGCCAAATGATGTTTCATCACGAGACAAGCCTCAAAAGGAAATTGATTTATGTATTGTTGATCTGTTATTCCCACAGCTTTTTTCATCTCTTCATCTATCTGCATACTTGTCCATATGATATCTGCATCCTTTGGCTCACTTGCTGCAAGCATAACGAGAATTCATAATCTCACATCAGAAAGAGTATTTTATCCAACAAATAAAACAAAGGTATATTCAACATAAAACAGATTTATGATTTGATGCAAAAAAATGAACATTTGTGAAATTTTCCCTGCACGGACGGTAGCACATACTGATAACAAATTCTGGTCGCGTCAAAAATTCTTCAATTTGAGGTATGTCAGTGTAAACACGTAATGCACTCCCATCACTGCGATGTACAACAGTAGTTGCAGAAGATTTTACAGACGGAGAAGGTAAACGTTTTGATAGCAATTTATTTAAATGCTTTTCATATTCCTGCATGAAGTGATGTGAATTATTAAGAAACCAAGAAGCAGAGTGGCAGACCGCAGTTTAAATGGAAACAGACATAAATCCAACAACGGGATAATATACTTGAATAAAATATTTCTGTGGCGTGTAGAACCAAGCAGTAAGTCTGGCAGAACGCTGCTTGTCCTCCCCAATGCCAAATAGATAATCACGAGTGCACTCATCGCCTCTCTTAACATTCTGAGTTGGCCATAATATTGAAAAGCTGAGAAAGAAAGTTAACATGTGTCATGACTCTGCATGAAGGGACCTCAAATACCTTTATTGCAAGAGCAGAAAAATTAAACTACACAAATGGACGAATCAATATGCAGTGACATGCAGCTATGAATTTGCAAAACTTTGTATAACACTATATAATTACAAAACTGCTGAACAGAATAATAAAGACCTCACTGCTGATGCCAGTTTCCCCTCTGGCATGAAGAGAAAAGGAGCCACCCTGCAATTTGGTTCATCACTATGCCGCAAAGCTGAACCCAGTTCATCCATAACATACCTGTGAAGGAATATAAAACTTAAATATTTTCATGATAATCAAATATAATTAATTTATAAAGCATCTTAGAAACGATGATCCCCTAGCATGTAATATGTCATTATCATTTAATCCAGTGACAGTAGGTAAGCCCAAAATCCATAATGACACCCCCTCTTTTCCAATTGTAAGCAAACCCTTGTGGTTTTTAATGTTTAAACCTTGCCTAGATACTGATCCTTGCTTCCAAGAAATTCAACAAATGATCAAACATGGTCTAAGATACAAAAGATCAATGTAAGAGACATACCATACAGGATTTTCATCAAGCTTTTCCTCATCTGCGAGTCTATAAGTCATTAAATACAACCACATTGCATTAAGAACACGATCAGCAAGAGGTTCTTCAGCAGTCCATTCAGGCAGACGTGGCTGAAGCATTGAATCAACAATATGCTTTTCAGATTCTAAGATTTTAGATGCATCAACAACATTCAATGAGGAAAGAGTGGGAAGGGATTCAAGAATTTCCACAGCACTATCTCCAAGTGGGCCAGGTATATCCACCTGCAAGATCGATTATTTTAAGATGAAATAAGACCTTCCAACTGTCTCAAACCTATTGTATCACCATGTGTTCTCAGTGGAATACAAAAGCAATGTTTTCCAACAAACATACCTCCAAAGATTGTAAGCAATAAAAGGCCTTCAAGAGTCCAAACAAATCACTGACTGAATTTTCTTCAATTGGATTGCCTCGAATGTTCAAATATGAAAGATTTGGCATCTCAAAAGGCGAGAACGCCTGAAAAAGAGAAAACAGAATCATATCGCATCTTGTTTCCGTGTTATGATTAAGTTTGTAAATGGAAGGAAAACACAATGCGTGTTAGACCTTATTGATCAGATTATGGATGCCTCTATTCGAAAGGTCAAGTGAGGTCACACTTTGCAAAGGAAGGTCTCCCTGATGACTACTTGCAGGATTATCCTTCCCATACACATCAGCACAAAATCCCAATGCCCACTCACCAAAATTACGGGTAAATCGAGAGTTATAGATTTCGAGTTTGGGACATCCTTGAAGAATTGCATCTTCCATTCCACAGTCACTATTAACAAAAACAGATACTCATTTAATAGAAACCCAATAAACAGTAACTTTAAATACTTTCTTCTTCAAGAATGAACAAGACAAAACCTTTTTTCAAGAACTGGATTATTGTTCAACCAAAGAGCCTTTAAGTTCTTAAATTTAGTAACTTCCTCGACAAGTTTCTCCTGGTTTTCCAGCTTGTTCCCGCACAAGCTAAGAGCCAATAAATCCTGCGACCAAAACAGAACAATTCATAAGTTAAAGTGATTTGAGATAGAACCTGGAATAAGGCAAAGTATGATAGAATGACGGTTGACTAACCGGAAATTTAGTGGATAAGTTGAGAGAAAGGAGGGCGGCATCGTCAAGTCCAAGCTCCTCGAGCTCCAACCATCTCACAAATCCATCTCCGGTCTCTTTCGCGTTTCGAATTTCGCTCCCCAAAACTTCCTCGGCGGTCATTTTCCCGCCACTTTCAGCGGCCTGTTCTGAACCGCCGTCGTCTTCGACGTCCACGCACATTAGAGCAGCCATCCGCTGCACCAACCCCGGAATCTCCTGCAACTGCAATCAACCACAGAACATATCAGTTTTCACTAAAAAAGAACTTCAAATGAATTCTGATTATTCAAAGAAGAAAAAATCGAACCTGTTTGTAGGCGTCCGAGAGGCGAAATGTCCAGGCATGGTCGATGAGGAAAACATTGGAGTCTTTAGCCATAGTTTCGGAGGTTAACAATAAGCGCCTCTGACGGCCTTCCTCGCAGGGTTCAATCTCGAAGTGAGCTCCGCCATCAAACGTTTCCGATGTTAGCTTCTGGAAGAGTTTAAAATGAAGTGATTGGGGCAGCCCCGATGCTGCTAAAAGCAGAGCATGGACTTTCACGAAGTCCTCGTAAGTTTCGATTCTACTGGCATTACTTGCCGTTGTGGCCGACATTAGTGTTGGATGACAGTAACTATGGTGGAGAGCGAGGATTTAGCCTTAAAGATGAAGGGTTTTTGCAGTTGAACCGACTTAGCTTGAGGTTTTAAAGGTCGACGATAGACCAAAACAATGGTCTGGTAATCTTTCTGTATGCAAGAGTGTCATGGAGCCCAACTAAACTTAACATTGGGCCCAACTAATTTATCATGTAATCCAGCAATTTTTTTAATTATTTGTTTTTTTTCTCTATGTTTAAAAATAAGTTCGGAAAAAATATTTATCAAAAAAAAATTAAACTCCTTTAAAATATATATTAAACTCGAGTTCAATTCAATTTAATCCATTATTAATTACATAATTTTTTATTTTTATATATTAGGTTAATTATAGATCAAAAATTTTATCCGTCTTTATATTATGAATAAATTTTAAATTTGGTCCATATAATCATGTACTATGATTTAGTCATTTTTATTCTCTATCCTTTTCGAATTTTAAAATTTTAATTTTGACCTAAACTGTATCAATTTGTTAAGTTAAATTATTTTTAAACTCTTATATTCTAAACATATTATCATATATGTAATGTTATGTCAACTTATTAGTTTCAACTAATACTTAAAAACAAGAAATTATTTTAATTAATTGATTTAACGACTATTTTTAAATAACAAATTGAAAAACAAAGACTAAATTCACAATTTATGTATGGTATGAAACTAATTGTAAATTTTAACGTAATGAATTTAGCTGCTATACAACTAAAATTTCGAAAGTCAAAATTTGCATGAACTAAATTTGGCCAAATGAAAATGCAACTATTAATCTACAACTTACACATAATACAAAGACTGATAATAGAATTTAACCTAATTAATCTATACATCTATATATAAAATGAATTCTATAAGATTTCTTTTGTTGACACCCTCGATCTCTCTCTCTCTCACGCATTATTTGAAAGTGATCAAATTTAGTTTTAGTCAATACTTTTTAAATTGTATCGGTAGTTGAATTCTTCAAACTATCAACTTGTTGGTTCGATTAAAAATATAAAAAAAAATTCAAAAATCTCGGTTCAACCGGTTTTTAGTTTGTTCAATTATAGATTCAATAAATTTTTTAGTTGGATCAACCAATTCATGCCGATTCCCAACCTAACTGATTCAAAGCCACTTTTCAGACCAGTGTCTGGTCTATTCCTAATCCGGTCTAATTCAAACAATATTGGTTTTAGTCTCTCAACTATGCCTAATTTTGAGATTTAATATTTATCTTTAATTTCTAACATAATTTTGGTTCTTATATTTTTATAATATTCTTTAGGATAAATTATCTAGTTGTTCACTAAATTTTTCGGCGTTTTCATTTTGATCACTCAAATAAAATATTTGTAATTTAAACATTATCATTAAAGAAATTTTTCATTTTAGTCACTCACATGTTAAATGCTAACTGACTTTGCACACCACATTAGCATTTTTGATCATTTTTATACCCGTGCTGCTGTTTATCACCTTCTTTCCCTCCATGCCACCCCCTGCTTCCACCATTCTTCTTCCTTTGATCCCTGCTTCTACCCACTGCGCCATTCTACTTCCATCAATTCTCCTCCAAAAAATATCTGATTGAAATGCTCTGCTACTTCAGAAATCCATTGTAGCATTTCAATCAAGCCTATAAACCATAATCAATGCTTTTACCTGGACCACTTTGCTCATGAGAAATCTGGCTAAAAAGTTGGGTTCCGACGTAATTGTTTTACCAGGCTGTTTATTTGAGATAAAGACCCACTTTTTCCAATGATTAAATGAAATCGATATAATGAGGAAAACATTAACATGATCCTTGACTTGAGAAGCAGAATTTTTTGTGATACTAGAAGGTTAATAATAATACCTACCTCATCAGAATACAAGGAATCTTTACTCTGAAGATGATTGTCAGTATCATGGACGGATTCATGAGTCACTGAAATTGCAGAAGCAAGCTCATCATCTTCTTGCTGAAGTTGCCTTTGTTGAAGCCCCATGCTAGATGAAGCATGTATTTAAAAAAAAAAAAAAAAAAAAACCCTAAGAAGTCAAGAAGAACCACATTGTTAGATCAACTGTGTACATAGGAATCTTGAGAAGTTGCTGTAAAACCCGCTCCGTTATATGATGGTTGTCCTGGCGAGTCCATGGTGGCAGGTCTCACTCTTGAATGCAGAGGCGGCTCATTTCCACAGTTAGAGCCTATAGAACTATATTGAGAAGAAGAAGCAATTGTCGAATCCATACTGAACATAAAAAGAAAGACCAAACAAAACAAACAAAAATTAATTACAAATGAAAATAATAGGAATGGAGGATAATGCCACTCATGTTCACTTCCAATTCGAGAAGCTATGCAAGGTGTTTGAAATTAAAATTTAGCAAATTGCTCCTGTAATATGGGTCAAGCAATAATGAAGGGCTAAATCTTCCAATAGTAGAAGCAATTCCACCTGTTTAAAACCCACTGAACATTAAAAAAAAAAACACACACAAACAAAGAAATAGACCTTAAACCCTTCATTTATAAAATCAATTACAAATAATAATACGAAGATAGTGTCGTACATGATTATTTCCCGGTGATTGAAATTGGGAGAACAAATTTGATTTAGTAAATTCATCTTATACTCGAGGTCAAGCAATAATGAAGTCACAAATCTTCTTATAACCATTGTAGCATTTCAATCAGATTTCTATACTCGAGATCAAACAATAATGAAATCATAAATTTGGTTTAGTAAATTCATCCTATACTTGGGGTCAGAAGTCCATTGTAGCATTTCAATCAGATTCTATTTGTGGGGGGGGGGGGGAATTAATGGAAGCAGAATGGAACGGAGGTCGGAAGTAAGGAGCAATGGAAGAAAAAGAAGAATGGTGGAAGTAGGAGATGGCACGAAGGGGAAAAAGAAGAATGGTGGAAGTAGGAGATGGCACGAAGGGGAAAAAGATGCTAAACAATAGTGAGGGTCAAAGAAATGGTCAAAAATGCTCCTTTAGCGCACACAGTCAGCTCCCGTTTGAGTGACTAAAATAAACAAGTTCTCTAAACCAGTGACCAAAGTGCAAGTATTTTTATTTGGGTAACTAAAATGAAAGCGCCCATAATTTGTGACCAACTAAGTAGTTTACAATATTATTTAATTCAAATACTTAATATTATTAGCTACTTGTAACTAGAACTTATCGAGTGGCTCCAGTGAAAAAGAGGATGTTGTTCATCCTAAGAGACTCGGGTTCGAGCACCTGTATGTATAAGATGCGTCTTGTCAAAGGGTTTAGAAAGTATGAACAAACACTAGAAAATACAAGAGTTGATTAAGTTCAGAACTCACTCGTTGAATTACAACTTTACTTCCAGTAGTATCGCTATCCTAATAAGACTTCCCCTTGTCGGTCTTTCACCTTATCTGATCTACAATTTGTCACTGCTTCAACTTCTAACATAGCTGGGTTGGCTGTTCATAGTGGCGGCAATGACAATAAACCGCACTGAACATAACTGAAGTTTCCCTTTCAAAATCATGAAACTGGAAATCATGGTAGTATTAGTCTTGCGGACTGTCGCTTTTGGCCTCCTCTGCGGGTATACCATGACAATGCATATTGAGAAGTAAATCCCAGCTGCTGTAATATATTTTCTAATCTCTTGTTTGCTTTGGGATAATTAGATAATTCCTTTGCTATATTGTATAGTACAAGAATTGGAATACATTCTCTTCCTAAGCAGCAAATGTTACTCTTTTTCTTGTTACTGCAATGATGTTTATAAAAGGCCACGCAGGACTTGGGTAATGGTCAATGCTCTGATATCGTATACTATTTTTAAGATTCAACAGGATTAACTTGGTAAGAATCCGACGTTCCTTTTTGAGGTTCAATGGGGTTGGTTTAGTTGGTAACAACCTAACATTTCATCCGAGACTGGTTTTAAATTTGATTTTCATTGCTGGAAAGAGATGTGCGGCATGCATGGCTTGGCATCCTGGCATGGCCTTCCCTCTTAAAAGCTTTGTACTTGCCATTAGGTAAGGGCCTATATATCGATAAATCCTGTTGGACCCTGAGGAACTGACACCATCTTTGAATAATGTGGACCTTGGCCCAATATTAAGTCGGACAAGGATACCATCTTCATCCTTCAAAAACACGAATAAATTCACACACAACAACAAGAACTCAAAATGCTTATTCCTTTAAAATTGCCGACTCCTCTTCCCATTGAAGCACGGTTCTAGTATAATCCAATCCTATCTTATGGGTAAGTATACTTTCAACTCAAAACTTTCCAGTACGAAACTACTGCTGAGAGTTAACATTGACTTTTATTGTATTGTTTCTCTTGAGAACTGAATTTTTCTTTCTCCAGTTTTGGTGGGTTGAAAATGGAGCCGCCGCCTAATGGTGAAGAACCCACTTCGTGGGATGAGCAATATAACATAAATTTGATTCCTTCTGAGTTGTTCCTCAAGTTCAGAAAAGAAATTCAGGGGTTTCGAGTTGGTGTCAATTTGGAGGTTATTTTTCTTTGCTTTTTTTTTTTTTTTTTACTTTTACAGTCTTAGATTGCTATATTGGTGCCAATTCAGGGGTATGAACCCATGAAAGGAATTTTGTTTTAGCCAATTCAACTTTAAATGTTGCTTTTTTACTTGAAAAGGGGTTTTTTTTTTTTTTACAAAAGATGATGTATATCATCCTGTACAGTTTGTTGTTGTTTTGTGCTGTTGAGTAATTACATCTTAGTTTTGGTTCAGTTCTTCAATGCCCCTATCAATGATTTCCAAACTAAGCTTGTGCTGAAGCCTGTATCCCCTGAACGGAGGTGGAAGTTTGCATATGAGCCTATAAGACAAGATGTACGCCTTATTTCCAAAAAGATCCCCGTCACAAAATTTCTTAATCTCCAGGTCTGCTCTACTTTACTCAGGTCAACTTTCTATTAGTGATAGAATATACAAGTCTATTCCAAATCTGACATTTATTGCTGTAGATGAATTTATTTGTTTCTCATGCATGGTTTTGCCCAGATTTTGCAATGCTTATAGTAAAATGTTTTGGAAATAGGTTGGCATAGGCCACAATTTCAAGATGAATGCAATTGGTTGGAAATGGAAGCTCACCACCTGTTTTGGTGGAGATGGAATTTCTCGGATTCGGAATAAGACGACTCTTGGCTTGGTTCCCGGCCTGGATTTTCGATTTGGGTGGAGGGCAGATTATGTTCTTCCAGAAGTTACCGGGCAAGTTCCTTGAACATGTATTTTAAGAATATTTATTTCACAAAATGGAGGAAGCAATAAGCTTATGTCTAATAGAAGAATCATATTTGATTTCCTTGATCTTGTATGTAGATATTCCAAGGAAACTGTAAGTTGATGGCTATTAGCACACATCTAGAATATTCATTGATGTTATTACTCTTATGCTTTAAACATGACTCGGAATTTCCGAAATGTGTTATTGTCATGCTTCTCCTTCTTGGTAATAGTGACATTTTTGTTCCTTCACAATTTAATATGAAGACATGATTTCGTGATTATTCATAACTTATCATTAATACCTTGAATTTAACAGAGCTCTTGGTACCGATGAAGCATTGTTCAACTTGAGCTCTGGGCGGTTGCAAGCATCATTAGATAGAGTTGAGGCCATTGTGACTGCCACATGATTGGTCGTCAAAACATCAGGTACGATTATCATCTCATGATTGTTTTGACATGCTATATATAACTGACAATTTGTAGGATATGTAGTTGTCGAGACCATAAGGACTTGTATCTCTGTTGTTAAAACTCCAAGCATTGGGAACTTTCTGGCATTTTTTGATCTGTGTTTTTACCTCTGCTACCTGTCTGACACAAGCATGCTTCTTTTTCACGTAGTATGATGAGTTGTTTTACATGATAGACCCTCACTGTGTTGTATGGCTGCATTTTCTTCTATACTAATCAGTTTTGTTCTGAAACATCATCTTAGCAGGGCCAGCTTGAATTGAAACTGATAGGATGATTTTCCAACTCGGTGGCTCGTTTGTATAGTATTAAGTAGCCAGGGCATGAATGAACCAGATTTTGGAAATCAAAGAGTTCCCTGAAATTCGATCATGTTCATACAAGGAAATGGCTTTCATTATACTCCTTTTATTGTCTTCCCCCACTTGCCTTTCTATATGTTAGTTACTTCCATCGGGGAGTCTCCCGGTGAAATTACTGGTAAATCAGGTTATTTATACTGTTGAGGTTATTAGAGAGGGTTTCTGATTTGTCATGTTCATTTTTCTCTTTGGATGATTGAAAACTTTGTTTCAAAATCCAGAATGAAGCAGAAAAAGCTTCTAAATGGACCTATTTAAGGTATAGCCTTGTATATCAACATTATTACAAAAATAAGCTGTTGCAGCAGTTGCTACTTAATTGTACAAATCTGGCATTGTGTAGATAACCGGACCGGTCGATTGGATTGGGAACTGGCCGGGGTTATCGTTTTAGAGAATGGTATTGGATTGGTTGAAGTGCGAATTGGTACGGGTTTGTTGAATTGGTTTTTAATATATATATATTTTATTTTTTTATGAATTTTAGTTTTTTTTTTTTAATTGAATCAGTAGGATTGGTCAAATCAATTGGATCAGCGAATTAGTGGCTTGATCAGTTTGACTACCAATTTGGTTCTGAAAACATTGATCTAGACATCCACAATATATTTTTAATATAATATATCTATATTATAGTACAATAAATTTAATTTCCATACTATATAAATTACATAATATGTAAAACAAAAATAGAAATTTTATATACACGTGTGGAAATTACGAACTTGGAACATAAAGATGTGTTTAAAACAACCTATAATAAATAATGAAATGAGATGTTTGATTTGAAACTAATTTAATAACATTGTTAATATATATACAATTGATGGAGATGATAAAATGTGCATATTAAAATTAAAATTAAAATGTATTAAAACGTTAAAATCAAGTTTTGGTTGAGTGGTGAATTTTATGGTGATACTATTGAGATGATTTAAATCCTATCGTTGAATAAACTAATTTTACATGTGGAAAGGCATCAAAGTAATTTTTCTAATTGAGTTGAAACTTGATTGACTCGTGATAATAATTTAGTAAAGGATTTAAATAATAATAAATTAACATATAATAAAACCTTAAACATGAGAATTTGAGTTCGGTCTATATTTTAAATATTTTTTTCTGAACTTATTTGAATCTAATAAATCATTTATATGGAAATTTGCATGTGAGGGAATAAATGGGAAGAGAAATACTGATATGAACAAAAGGTGCTGAGTTGGAAATTGGAATCAAAATTTAAAAGCAAAACACCGTATTAGAATGATTTTGAAACCATGTAGAGGGAAAAGGAATCGTTTAAAAGGTAAATAGTGAATTAGAATCAAGAATGCCTGCCTGCCTGCCTGCCTAGCCGTTGTATCCTGCAACGGCCATCTCAAACGCTTCTTATATATATATACAACCTTGCAACACTCCGTGCCCAAAAACCAATCATCTAAAATGACTTCTTCTAAGTTTAGAAGCTCCCTTTCCTTCCCAAATCTTCTCCTTTCATTCTTGAACTTCATCCTCTTTATCCTCTCTGCAGCCTCTCTTGCTCCCATTGTTCTCCTCAAAATGCCACCAACTTCACTAGGTGTAGCCTTCCTCATGGTCTCCTCCATCTCCCTTCTTTCCTCCTTCCTGGGCTTCTACTCTCAGCTCACCCACTTCTGCTTCATAACCCATGTTTCACTCCTCATAACCTCCTTGATCGGCCAAGTTTTAAGCGCGCTGTCGTTGTTTGCAAGAGAGAAAGCTAGTCTGTCGATGCTGAAATCTCCGCGGGACATTAAAGAGGCAAAGGTGCTGGTGAGGTTGGAATGTGGGATTTTGATGGTGATGTTGGTGATGCAGTTGATGGTGTTAGCGGTGAGCTGCACGGTCCATCACTGTTGGGTGAAGGAATATGAGGGGTTAGAAGCTGAGAGAGAGGCGACTGCGAAGAAAAGGAGCAGGAGGTTAGCAAGGGTGCAAGAGGAATCCATGGCCAGGACTGCGGAGATTAAAGCCAAGGAGTTGGATGAGAAGACGAAGAGCAAGTATTGGCAGTGGGTGAAAACTGATTTTGAGGGCTGAGGCACGAGGAAAACAACCTAGTTGTGGGTTTCTTGTTGGGGTCACTGCTGTGGTGGCCGTTGGATTTGTCTCACTTTCATCGCCATGGTTTCTGATTATGTGTAATGTAGTTTTTCTTATGTAATTTGAACCCTAAATTTGGAGTTCCCCACTGATGATTCTTCAATGTTTTGGGGTTGATTTTATGATCCAACATAACTGAAAAATTTTACACCAATCATAAGATCTGTTGCATTTCATAACAAAGAAATTTGTTTTTTTTTCCCCTAATATAGGAAAATAAATATTTACTCCAATAAAGCGTATGCGAGAAGTTGGATTTAATTAAATTTGAAAATTGAAATACCAAATGAAAATTTTGGATTTTCTATAATATTTATAAAAAAAAAAAGCGTTTTTAGTTAAAATGTAAAATGATAAAATATCTTTATAGTAATTATTGATAATATTTCAAGACAAGATGAAGTGGGTGACGAGGATGGGTGGTTCCCCTTGTTTAGTACAAGGTGGGGAGCCGTCGTAAAAGGTCGCCGGAGATGGTAGGACATAGAAGAATGTCAGAGTAGGAGTTGGTCTAGGTGGAAGGAGAGGAAGAAGAGCCTAAGAGTTGGTCTCAAGCCTAGGGCCTTATATACTCTTGGTCTCAATTTTGAGGTTGAGGTGCCACATGTCAAAACCTTATAAAAAGGTCAGAAGCAAGTGGCCAAGTGACCTTATAAAAAGGTCAAAGCAAGTGGCCAAGTGATCTTCTATTATAGATGTGTTTTCAATTACTTCGGATGGGAGATAGTAGTTGGAATCTAATGTGACGGTAATAAATGAAGCTTTTTTTACTATTAACACAAGTGATTCTCTCAAGTTGTGGTATCAAGTGTATCTTTTAAGAGCGCTCTTGAGAGGTTTACTCAAATCGCTCGTAAGCTCATTACAATAATTTCCCTCGAGATGCTATAAAGTTCTTGCTACTAGTGTCATGAATCGCGGATTAAAGTCTGCGATTGATGCACACAGAACACTCTATGGAGGTCAATTAATTAAATGAAACTCATTTGACTCACTTAAATTGGTCCTATTCGTAAAACATATGGAAAAATACATCTACTTGAAGCCTTGTGCTCAATGGAATACTTTTGTAAAATTAAAATTTCCATGGTGAATATTGTAAATCCTAAGGAATAAGATTGTATAGAACTTAAATGCATTAGGACTCTCATCTTATAGATAGGCTCTAATATTTATCATTATCGTTGGATCTGGGAGAGCTCAACTATAAATCGAGATATTCTCCTCGTTTGTAATCATTCCATTCATAGTTATTATACATATTTAAGTTCTTTCATTGTTTTTTTGCTTTGAATTTGCTTCCGCTATTCATTGGAGAATTTCCTTTATGAATTCTCAGTTTTAAGGGTAAGATAAATTAGGTGAATTTGAAGTTCAAGGAATTGCTTAAGATCCATAGCCGGGGAGCCTTGGAATTCAACTGTGTAATTCGATAAATTTTTGAAAAATCGACTTAATTCGATAAATTTTAATAATTTCCGATATTTTTGAGTAATTCACCTTGTATGTAATCGAGATGGTGTATTTTTTATTTTGGTGATATTAAAAGAAATTATGAATTGCAAAATTGTTGTTTCACCCAGTCTTTTTTTAATTAATTTAAAAAATGAGAGTAACATATTTATAAGATAGTAATCACAGATGAGATCTGAGGAACAAAGAAAGTAATCAAGCAAGCATTGGATCATAGTTTTAGTTAATATTTGAGAAACAAAGAAAGAAATGAAGCAAGTAGTTTATGAGTTTTGACATAAGAGCAAGAGGAACATATACATGTAAGAAAGATATTATCAAAAAGTAGAATTTAACACCAAAATCATATTTTTCCTTTTATTAATTAAACATCCAGATGTGATACAATTCAATCAGTATTTTTTGGTAAGTTATTCAAAACTGGTTTTAACTTTGATCAGCCACCTCATTTATCCCATCACCACCCAACTTTCTTTACACCCATAACCTTAAACCAGTTCTAGTATAAAAATAAATGTTTTCAGTAATACAAGAACAAGGAAGTGACAGAGGAGAAAAAGTAATATCTTCTTTCTCCAAGGGTAGTTTGGTGGATAGGATGTTTATCTTTGACTGGGTCTCTTGAGATTTCTATGACTGAGCTATCTGTTATGGCTTTGCTAATACCGCCATTAATGGATGTTTACAAATGACCCACCGGTTTTTCCACTCGACCAGGCATTTTTGCAACCAATGATTTGAGTCCTCCTTTTCGGTTGAGCTTTTACTTTTTGTAGCATTGAGACAAAATTGCAGAAGCTGTGTTTTAGCATTTCTATACTTCTGTTCTTTCACAGATGCATCCACGAAGCGGATTTGCGTAGAAACTCTCCTCCAGTTTCGGAAACTCCCCAGACTCTCTATAATAGGGAGATCCATCTCGATCTTTGTGAAGCTTTTTCACTTTGGAACTGAATTTCTTCCAAGAAATATTTCCCTCATCATAATCATCCACAAGTTTTACAAAATTCATCCTGCACCACCAGATTGATGTTTATTTATTCACATTTTGCTCCAGAAATGGCAATGATTAGATGGCTGTAAGAGCATGCATTCAAGAAAACAACAGAAACAACCTGATGAAGAAGGTTAAAAATTGTTGAAAGCCAACAGGTAGAAAATTACCTGTCTGGGTTGATAGTCTTCTTGAAGTTCTCAAATCGCCTATGTCCTTGAACTGCCTTTGCCATATTTCCATCATATGTATAAACAAATACATCACTCTTAAGGGCAACAACGTAGTCTAAACCAGCCAACATATTCTGGTGATTCTTAAAAGGTTCCAACTCCTCGGATGTAGAGAGGGAGGAATGAGAGAAAATGTTAGGAAAATCCTCCTTAAGACACTCCATACTTCCATTTCCGTAAGCTTCACCAGCGACCAAGTAAATTCGAGTGCTTGATGGAAAACCCAATGCTCTGAGCAAGAGGGAAGTCTCCCTGGGGGTCAGTGGACAGCCACCAAGTAATCTTCTTTCTGTTCCATTAATCTCTTTTTCCTTCCAATGGCCAACTTCATAACGCATCCTACGCAGCTCATCATCTTCTTGTGCAGTCAAGCTATGACTACAGCCAGTGAATGCAAGCATATCCTTCTCGTATCTACAAAGTAAACAAATAAAAGCAAGAACATACATCAGCCTTGACTTATTCACAATAATGTGAACTTAA
Source organism: Kokia cookei (assembly GCA_039519145.1). Lineage (NCBI taxonomy): Eukaryota > Viridiplantae > Streptophyta > Magnoliopsida > Malvales > Malvaceae > Kokia > Kokia cookei. Next base: position 7,626,538 of record CM076903.1, on the reverse strand, counting down.
TCGATATTATAGTTTATCAAGAATGTAAAGATGATACCATACACATCCATTTTCATGAAAACAAATGCTTACTCATGCCAAACCAAACAAGAAGAGCATGGAGTAAAGGGAAAGAAGTATTAATATACATAATAAATAAATTTCTTTTACTCGCCTCAAATGGAGAGCAAGATATGGGCCACCATTCTCACGCATTCTAGAAATCAAAGTGTCTCCAAGTTTTTCAATTGGAGCTGAATATTTCAATGCCACATAATTTACCCAGCACCTTAGCCTTTGAATGGATCTTGGGATATCATTATTAGCAAGCCGAGAATCTGTGTGAGTAAAATAGATTACTTTATGCTGCTTCAACAACGGAAGGACTTCTGACTTGTAATATGTAACCTAAATAAAAAATGTATGTTAGATAGTTACTCTAGTCTCATAAGGAACCAGTAAGGTACAAACATGTATCACAAAAGATATGGTTTGACTGAAGCAAAGCCACAAGAACATTCGATTGAATGGACTGCTCAACTTATTGCAATATCAGGCAGAAAACAGAACCAACCATCCTCTACAATAGGTGCATTCTGTAGTTTCTGTATAGACAATTGGAAATGACAAAGATAAGTTTATACTAGCCTTAGACCAAGATATCGGTGTTTTGTTAAAAGGTTCAATTCCAGCATACTCAGGCGGTATTGTCTCAACTATATGGACATCGTCCTTCAGGGTCTCAATGAAATGCTGCCAGTCAAACAGATCCTTAAAGCCACTGCAAATATATCAGACAATGTCTATATGATATACAGATAACTATGATTCATACCATGCAACAGTCTTATGTGACTAAAGTACCCAACATCAGATGTCAAGAATGTCAATTGGAATAACTATAAGTTAGCCATTCGTTAATAGCAAGAGAAGTAGGAGATATTCATATTCAGATCATGTAGATGAAGGTTATTAGCTTATGCATTCAACAGAACCAGTAAGGAACTGATGTACTGATAGGTGCAAAACAGGCAATCCAAAACATTAGCACAGCACACAAAGAAACTAACCTTTCATCAGCCCAATATGAGGTGTGATCAAGGGAGGGCAGGACAAGTGTTGCTTTCAAAACCTTAGCAATAGCAACCATATCACAGATCTGCATTCTAAAATTATTGAGACATCAGAAGATACTAATAATAAAAGGTTAGGCCATAAAGACAATGAGAAACACACAACAGACAGACCCCAAATCTCATCTGATTCAAACCGCCATTAGCATTTACAATAATGTAGCCATTTGTCTTTGCATCTAGCTCTGCCAAGAAAGCAACAATTAGAAGTTTAGAACAAATGAAAACATAGAAGTTGATAGCAAGTTCCCAATACACAAAAACATCAATATATCTGTGAACACACACTTAAAAGTAAACAGGGAGTGTTAAAAAAGATGAAAGACTTCCATACTTTTCTGATTCTTTGAGTGGTCAATACACTGCGTGAAATTCTCACTATTTGGTTGAGACCAAATACCTGAATGCTGGAAAGAAATGGAAAATATCTGAACATTGTTTATTGATAAACCGAATAATCAACTCTAGGTTTCTTTGCATACAAGCATACGTGAGGCAATAAATTTAAGATACAGATTTTAAACTTACACAAGTTATGTCTGATGTCAATGTCATCAGATTTTGACCTGAATCACTTCCTCCGTGTCCATAGTCATGATAGCCTTGATCCATTAGCCTTAGTCTATTGGTGGAGGACTCAGATAAACCCTAATCACAACAACGGAGATAGCACATTAGCAAGGAAAAAATCTAAACCACGTTATACAGTTTATCTGGCATTAGAACATACCTTGTGCACTGAGAAAAGAAAAAAAATACATGGAGTAACACAAAATTAAAAACTTGACATTCAAGATTCTTTTCCAGTGATAAAAAAAGCATGCTTGTTAGTCCTCAACTATAAACCAGTTGAAAATTCAATTTCAGTATATGAAACGGGAATACTCTGGCTATAAAAATCTAGATTCAGATACATGCTTTGACCCAAATATCCGGGGTAGGGGTTATCCAGGGGGAATTGGTATCAACTTATCCACATTTTGAAGAAACTTTAAATTGTCTCGGATTGCAAATATATTACTTAAGCAATTAATATGCATACTCCCTAGTTTCTGCTTAGTGCCCATAGTTTCTGCTTAGTGCCCATAAATATGGCAATGAGTACACAAGACGATCACCCATTAATTTCCCAAGCATGAGAATTAAAAGAATCTAACAGTCTCCAAAGATAAACAGCATTTTTCACATTGATCTATCAACATTGAATACAAGTGCAAGTCAATTCATAAACAGCTATCACCAAAAGCTACGTAATATTCATGGAAGTACCTGATTTGATGTAGCGGTTTCGATAGCAGATCTAAACCAACCAGTAGCACAAATCTTGAAAACACCCAAAAACAAACAAACCCCACAGAAAACCAAGAACATCCAATGCCCGAGCTTCTTCCTCTCTTTCAACCCAAATTCCAGAACCATAGATCCAACGCTCGGCTTCCTTAACAACCCTTTTCTTTGGCTCAACCCATCAACTGAAACCGAACCCACAGCCACAACTCCAACCTCCGATCTGGGTGAGGTCAACGGTAGATCAATCTCATGATGCACGCTCAAGTTATTGTTGTTACTTCCGTTATTGTTGGAAGAACCGTTGGCGTTACTGTTGCGCTTGAAGGAGTGAGCTCGGCGAGTCATTGGACCCGAGAAACGCGGACTGTTAACTCGCTGTGAAACGCCATCGCTCGTGTTGTGGTGGTGGTGATGGTGGTGAGCCATATATAACTTTTGTGTACCTCTCCACAATCTCACTCACTACACTTGGTATTTATTGCTCTATGTAGTAATCGAAAACTAAAGTTTTCAATTAAACCTCCATTAACACGAAAAAACACTGGGATTTTTGGGTCTGAAATCAGTGACTTAGAAATTTCTAAAAAAAGAGCGTGTGTTGGCCCCTGGATTTATGGTATTGTCTGTTTTTTGGCTAAAAATAGTAGGAAGTCCCTCTGCTGAAAAAAATAGCAAAGTAGTTCATTTGTTAAAATTTTCTATTAAATATGGGTAAACTATAAAAATATCATTCAATTATGCCTTTCATTATATTTTAGTCACTTAATTATTTTTTTTTTTACGATTTAACCACTAAATTTTTTTTCGAAATTAAATACCTTAATCACTCTGAGCTGATGTGGGCTTCTCTTTATTGGTCTAGTAACAAAATTAGCTCTCTAGTATTTGCATATTCTATCAATTTGATCTTAAATATAAAAAATTCAACAAATTTAGCTTTCGATGTTTACAAAATTTGTCATTTTACTTCTAATTCTAAAGAGTTGAAAAAAATTAACCCTCAATATTTTTATAACCTATCAATTTAGTCCTAACTCTAAAAAGTTTAAAATATTTTTTAAAAATAAATTCATTTTTAGTCCTTTATAACCCACCGACTAACTAGTGATGACAACAGGGCAGGGTGTTTTTTTTGCCTGCCTCACCCCAATGCTCTACCGCCATGCTCAGACCCAACCCAACCTTGACTTTAAAAAATGATTTCTTTTTAATCTCTAGAGTTAGGACTAAATTGATAGATTTTATAAATGTTGAGGTCTAAATTTAATTTTTTTAGAATTAGAATTAAAATGATGAATTTTGTAAATATTGATGACTAAATTTTTTTTTTTTTATATTCAGGATCAAATTAATAAAATGTGTAAACATGATCGAACTAATTTTGTTCCTAGAACAATAAAAAAAACCCCACTAAGATATTTAATTTCGAAAAGTTCAGTTATTAAATCGAAAAAATTAATAGTCGGTGACCATTCTTATAGTTTACCCACACTGCAAGTCATCATTTAACTAAAAAAAAATTAACTAAGAGACTAATTTGTATGTTTCGAAATGTACAACGTTAATTTACTCATATTTTCAGTGACGGACTAAAATGCAATCTATCCCTAAATAGAAAGACTTTCTTGATACTTTTACCCTGATTTATGTTTGTTCTATTTTTATTATTCATTTAACGGAAATGAGATTTACCGCCAAAATGAAGGAAGTATAGTTACGCGTGATTGGATTTTGTATTTATTGTTATTAATTTGACTTATTTACTATAATAGAGTTTCCTTTCCTTAATTCCTACTTTACACGAAAAAATATTAAAATTAATTTTGTATAAACAATAAGAGTTAGATAAGATGACAAAAAATTTTATTATATTAACTAATGATTAAAAAATTGATTTTTATCTTAAATAAAAAATAGTTTTAAAATTCGTCATCTATATTCACCACGTAAAATATAAAAATGAAGGTTTTTTTTTTTTTTTTACAGTAACATGATTGCATTAATTATTTTCTATGAAAAGAAATGATTAAATTCGATTATTTAATTATCGATATGATTGGTTAACTTAGGTTGTAAGGATAAGAAGCCATTTTTGTAATAAAATTTATTGCAAAATCTAAAATGTTGGCAAATAATAAAATGAAATGAAATGATCAAAATCAGCCTAATTGGGGTGGCAGTCCAAGCCACCAAAATTGACTTGAGTGACAGTGCGAAATTGCCCACCCATGTAATTTAAAAAAATCAGTGCGTGCATGTGGGGATTTAACACTTTAAAAATGATTAATGTAACAAGCTTAATCATTTCCTCAAAAAAGGAACCTTTATTACAACAATGAATAATGACAAACATTAATTAGGTTTAATAATCTTGTTATTAAAAAATTAAGAGAAGAGGAGACCACCAGATTGTACGCGGCGGAGAAATCGTAATTATTGGTTAGTGAGTCGATTAAAAATTGAAAAGTGAGGTCCACACCTGCGGTGGCCTTCTTACCTGTGATTTGTAAGCCCTAGATACCCCCGTTCACCCTTTCGGTTTAAATCTTGGATAAAATCGTCAATCGATTAATTAAATTAATCGGGTCGGAATTAGTTAATAATTTTGTACAAATTTTATTCGAAATCGATCCGTTGATCGAATTAAATGAATTTAATAAATATTATTATAATATATAAGTATTAATTAGTAGGTTAATTCAATTAAAATTTTTATATGTTTTATATTTATTTTTATCAAAAATCAAAAAACATATAAATTTCGGTTAACAAATCGAAAAAATTCGATTCGATTAATTTTTTTGAAAAAATTTCGATTCGATTAACGGTTAAAAGTTTAAAAAAATCAATTAATTCAATTAATAATAATTCGGATTGATTAACTAATCAATTAACCGATTGAACATACTACTTTCAACTACTAACAATAATAGTTGTTTTCTTTCCTTTTCGTTTTTTTTTTTTAAATATCTTTTAGACTAAAAAAAAAACCTTCAAAGTTTTTCCCTACCTAAACCTTTTTTTTCGTTTTAGATATCTAAACTATTTTTTATTACCATAATTAGTCCTTTTACCTGCCACATGATATTTGAGATTTTTAGAAAAAAAAATATTAAATTAAATAAAAATATAATAATTTTTTTTTAAAAAGAGCTTAAAATAAAAAAAGAAATATAATAATAACCTCAGTGAAAATAAACATAAGAAAATAGAGTCAAGTTTCACGACATTCTTCTCTCCTCTTTTTCAACCTAGGGTTTAGGTTTTTGCATCGTATGAAAATTTTTAGGGGTAATTGCAATAAATTAATACTTAAGTTTGGGTATTGTGATACCGTTACCTAGCGAGTGAAAATTTGCAAGAATAATTTTGTGTCCAAACGAACTTGTGTCTTTTTTTTTTACTTAAAAAATAATCAATGTTAAAAGTTAAATATTAGTAGGTTATGAATAAACTTTACACGTCTTTCATTTCATATTTTGTTGATTGATGGTTTCTTTTAGGCTACCATAGTTTTAGGGTTAATTTTTTTTCTTTTCTTCTTTAATTTAGGTTTTCTTTTTTCCCTGGAGTAGATTTTATTCTTACAGTTTTATTTCTTTTTTCTTGTAAAAGACTTTGTAAATGAAAATGGACAAAGCTTTTGGGTGTCATTGGTTCCATATCTAAACGAGCATTTCTTATTCTTATCTATTTATTGTGTTTATTAACTTATCAATGAAATGTTTGTTTAGATGTTAAGCTTTTATCGTATGCTAAATTGTTAGATAGTTGGTTGATTGGTTGTTTGTTAGCTTAAATTAATGTCTATTTTTTATTGATTGGTTGTTCGGTTATATTGAAATGCTTGATATGCTAACAGACTCGTTCTTGATATTTTTGGGATCCTAGGCAAAATAATAAAAGTTGATAAAAAAATTGGGGCCCTTAAAAACTAAAAAAAATTGGGGGTTGATAATTTTTTTTTGACTTGTAAAAATTTGGGCCTCTTAAAAAAAATTAGACCCTTTTAGCTTTGGGCCCTGGGTGGTCGCACCTCTGGACGACCCCTAGGGTCGGGCTTGTATGCTAGAACTGACGTATCCAGAGAAAAACCTAGATAAACGAGACCAAGAGGAGGATTTATCCTTAGATAGTTTGATATAATCGTGCTGAGTAGTGAGACTGAGAGGTAATCCATATGCCTAGATGAGATCGAGAGGTAATCTTACGTGGTATCTTTTAGTCTAAGATGAGATTGAGAGGATATTCGTAACTAAGAGTGGAAATCAATATAATTTATGTAGGTTCATTAGTTTAATTAGCACTCAGCTAATCAATCGACCATCGTTTAATCATTTACATTATTTAAAACATTAGGAAAAAAGTTTAGCTTTGTTAGTTTAATTTTAGTTTATAAACAATTTTATTTGAACTTGCACTAATAATTGTTGACACGATTAGATTAGAAATTGCTTAACTTGTAATTAATTTGATTAACACATTTACCCACTTGACAATCCCTTGGGTTTGACCTCTTGGAATACTTTGTGTGCCATCGGAGCTATAAATATTACAATTGTCACTGTTTGCTTGTGGTTAAAACCCACTCTTTTAAATTGTTTTATAAAATCGTTTGTTTTTCTACGCACAAGCGCGTGCGGGTCAGTATGCCGCCTTCATTGCCCTAACTTTAATGGAAAAAGGACTAAAATACATAGGGGACAATTTTGGTTCAACACAGTGTGCTGTCTATACGACTGCAGCTTAAGATACATTAGCTCCCTAGCTTGAAACTATTTGTTACTTCTCTTTCGATCTGCAAGTTGCTTCATCCTATCTTAGGCCCTCCTAAGATGAAACTAAAGGAGTCTTCTCGTTACTTCATGCTGTTGCAAACTTTTGTGAACACCATCAACTAGTGATGCTCCAACCAGACAAGGCAAATGCTGAGGAGGTGTCTATCCATATAAGGCCTCAAAGGGTGTGGTTTGTATGGTTGAATGAAAGGTGGAGTTTTACCATAATTTAGCAAGGGGTAACCAAGAAAACCAATCCCCTAGCTTTTCATCAGTCATGCATATCAAATAACTCTTTAAGCACCTGTTAAGAACTTTTGTTTGTCCATCACTTTCAGGATGGTAGGTAGTGGAAAGGTGTAATCGAGTGCCAAGTTTCTTGAATAACTCCTGCCAAAATTGATGGATGAAGTTTTTGTCACGGTCAATCACAATAGATTCAGGAAGATCATGTAGCTTATAAATCTAGTTTAAATACTCCTGAGCTTACTGGCAGGGTAGAAAAGGGATGGGACAAAGCCACAAAGTGCCCATACTCGGTGAGCCAATCCACCACCTCCAATATGGTGTCTTTTTCCTTTGAAGTAGGCAACCCTTCAATAAAATCTATAATTTATAGCAACCCAAGCTTGGCCAGGAATAGGTAAGGGTTGAAGTAACCGAAGGTGAGCAATGTTGTCATGCTTACATTTTTTACAAACTATACATTCACACACCCAACATTTGATGTCATTAGTCATTCCCTTCCAATACAAGAGACTCGCAATACGATGTCGAGTTGCATGAATCCCTAAATGTCCTCCTATAAGTCTTGATTAGCTCTAACTACTAGCTTTCCCTTTTCTTTTAAAAAACTTTCCATCCCACGAATACTTGGGGTGTGAAGATGCTTGTTGAATTTCAAAACTGAGTTTGCTCAGTCTGGAGTCAACCTACCAAGAGTCCTGGACTCTTGCTAATAGTTCAGAGATAATTGAGTTGCTAATAATTTGAAGTAGTTGGCCAATCTGAATCTATTGCTTTCTTTAAAGAGCATCAGTAACCACATTGTGAATTCCCCTCCTATACATGATCCCATAGTTGTACCCCAATATTTTGGCCACCCATATCTACTGGAAAGATATAATTTCTTGCTAGTCAGAGATGAACCAAAGGCTTTGGTGATCATTTCGAATTCTAAAGTGGCGACCCACCAAATAAAGGTGCCATTTTTTTACTACAAGGAGAACTACCAACATTTCTTTTTCATAAATAGACAAGGCTTGATGTCTCACCCCCAATGCCTTGCTGAAAAAGAAAATAGGTTGCCTCTTCTGCTGCAAAACAACACCCATCCCATGGCCACAAGCATTTGTGTCAATACGGAACTCTAAATGGAAGTCGGGAAGCATAAGAAAAGGAGTAGTATATAAGGTTTGTTTCAATTTCTAAAAGGCCTCCTTAGCCTTCAAATTCCATCCCCATTCATTTTTTTTAGGATATCAGTCAAAGGTTTTGCCAAGGCACCATAGCGCGTAATGAATCTACGGTAATACCCCGAGAGCCCCAATAATCCCTTTAGTTCCTTCATTGATTTTGGAGCAGGCCAATTAACCACACATTCAACCTTGGAAGGATCCATAGCCACTATTCCCCATGAAATGACATGGCCTAGGTGTTCAATTTATGTGGAACCAAAACTACATTTACTTCTTTTAACATAAAGTTGATGACTTGTTAAGAGATGAAGAACTTCCTTGAGATGTAGCAGATGATTTGACCAAGACATGGGGTAAACCAATAAGATCATCAAAGAATACAAGGATTGATTTTCGTAGCAGTGGTTTGAACACAGAGTTCATCAGTGGCTGGAAGGTAGATGGGGCATTGGTGAGGCCAAAAGACATGATCATGAACTCATAGTGACCTTCGTGAGTCCTTAAGGTTGTCTTATGGATATCAAGTTCCCACATTCTAATTTGGTGGTAGGTAGACCTGAGATCCAATTTAGAAAATAACACATCCTACCCCAACTTATCCAATAGTTCCTCAATGATTGGAATGGAAAACTTATCTTAAATGGTGGGATAATTTATTCAAATGACCCAAATTTTTTTATTATTTACGAAAATGACCCGAGTTCAAAAATATACACCAAAATAACCTAAAATAAACAGTAAAGATTCTAAATGGCCATCCAATGGCCGACACCTCCTCAAATTTCACCCCAATGATTAGTGTCAAACATAAAAAATGGTATTTTTTTATCTCGACCATTTAATAGCCGACACCTATATTTTTTTTTAATATGGTATTATACTAATATACGAAAATACGAAATTTTGAAAAAAAAATTGGTGTTGGCCAATGCATGGCCGACACGACTTTTTTTGTCAGACACAAAAAAAAATTTTCGTGTTGGCCAATGCATATTTCTTATCAGATAAAAAACAAATTTTGGTGTCGGCCAAGTTTATCAGATTAAAAAAAAAATTGGTGTTGGCCATGCATTGGCCGACACCACCTTTTTTATCTGATAAAAAAACGATTTTTTTTAGTATTGGTTATGCATTGGTCGACACCACCTTTTTATCAGATAAAAAATATTTTTTTGGTGTTGGCCATTGCTTGGCAGACACCACTTTTTTATTTGATAAAAATGCAAAAAAAATTTTGTGTTGGTTATTGCTTGGTCGACACCACTTTTTTTATCTGATAAAAAATTCAAATTTTTTTGGTGTTGGTCATACATTGGCTGACACCAGCAATTTTTTATCAGATAAAAAATATTTTTTTAGTGTAGGTCATTGCTTGGCCGACACCACTTTTTTTATCTGATAAAATAAATAAATTTTTTTTGTGTTAGTCATGCATTGGCCAACACCACTTTTTTATCAGATAAAAAAAAAATTTGGTGTTGGCCATTGCTTGACCGACATCACCTTATTTATCTGATAAAAAAATAGTTTTTTTGGTTCCGGCCATGCATTGGCTAACACCACCTTTTTATCAGATAAAAAATATTTTTTTTTGTGTTGGCCATTGCTCGGCCCATTCCACCTTATTTATCTGATAAAAAATAATTTTTTTGTGTTGGCCATGTATTGGCCGACACCAACTTTTTCTCCTTTCTCTATATATAGGGTTTACGTTTTGATTTTGAAATTGTAAGTAACAAATATTTTTCTTAAAATAACAACAACATGAGAATGTTTTTTTTTATTTATCATTAAATGAGTGTTTTGTTTTTGGAGAGAGTTGTGAAGTGTACAATCGAATTTCGGGGTTGAACTGTATACTATCATGTATTGCCGGATTTGAATTATATACTGTCATGTGAAGCGGCAAAGATATGTCTTCAGTGGTAAGATGATTTTCTACGCTATTGAAGACTATCCAAGATATCCAACGCAGATGGACATTATCTACGTTGGAATAATTTGTTACCACGAGAAATACTGTTGAATAGCTAATCCAACATAGATATATTGTCGCCGTATACGGGCGATGTGGTAAGCCCATAAAGGTTATGCTGTCAATGGTCGTATGACTTTCTCCACCATTTAACAGGTAACTGAGACCGACTGCATTGTGTCTTACAAATTGAAAAAGGCCATGTTTAACGGCAACCCGAGCAAGTTTCTCGGTACTAATGTTTGTAACTCGATATTCAAGTAGATGGACATTATCTATGTTTGTATTTTGTTATATCTGTAAATTTATTTTTTTTGTATTATTGTTGTTTGAATTTTTAAATTTCGTGTATTAATATTAACAAATATTTGTAATTTATTGTATCTGTAAAAATTAATTTGATGGTTAGTAATATTCAACAATATTTGTATTTTCTTGTATTAAAATTATTTCAAATCATATACAAAAGTATTAATAGGTTGTTGTGAAAATGTAGAGAAAATATTTGTAATTTATTGTATCTGTAAAAATTAATTTGATGGTTGGTAATATTCAACAATATTTGTATTTTCTTGTATTAAAATTATTTCAAATCATATACAAAAGTATTAAATAGGTTGTTGTGAAAATGTAGAGAAATAAATATTATTGAAAATGATTATATAAATTTTGAAAAAATAATAATTAGAAAAGAAATTTAAAATATAAACGAAATTAGAAATTAAATTTAAAATATAAACGAAATTAAAAATTAAATTAAAATATAAACGAAATTACAAATTAAATTTAAAAAATAAACGAAAAAATTCAAAATTGAGTAGATCCTGACGACGTCCCCGATATTGGCATGTAACGGATTGAGTTCCTCCGGGCTCAGCGAGGTCGAGGCAGTAGTGCATCTCGTTGAGGAGGCGTTAAATAGGTGTTTGTCGGTTCGACCTCGATGGTTTCAACGTTCGATGTCTCGATTGGCGTACGTAGAAAGGTAGTATAATCGTACGTATCATCATTGTCATCAGGAGTATGTTGAGTGATCGGAAGTGTCGAGCTGAAAATATCCTCCATTATCGGTGTACGTTCTTCCCGATGGATCCTTGGTTGATATGAGGATGAACCGAAGTAATATGAACGTTGAAGGTCAAGGTCAACGTAAAAAATCTCTTCAACATTTGATGTCTCGATTGGCGTACGTAGAAAGGATCGGGTTGTTACTCGGGCTGGTCGTCGGGTTGGTCCGCGGCCTCGTACTCGGGCTGGTTCTTGGGCGCAAAATCTAAATCGAGGATCAGATCACGGCGTCGACGTGGGTTATTTACTGGATGCCCTCGGTTTCCTTCTGGGATAAGTATCTTCGGAACCAACGTATTTTGCCTGATATTAACCAACGACATCCCGTATGCCATATAACATTGCTTGTACTGTGGGGTACCAGAAAAATCATCGTTACACGAATACAAGGTACAACACCTATTCTCCCGATCATTCCAAAACATGATATACGGCTCAAGATAATGGGCCCAATTTATTCTGTTTCTACCCGTTCTCTTTTTATCGAGCTGGTGGACATCATCGAGTTGAAAGGGAGGGTTCGGGATATGTTGAATAGCGCCGAACTCTCGCAAGATCCGATCTCCAGCGTGTCATTCCACCATATGAAAATTGAATAACGGTACACTACACAAGAACAAGTGGTATTCGTGCTGGTAAACAAATGGATGAATGAAAGGCGAAATTTCGTCCAAGATATATGGCCTCCACACGAACTGCACAATATAAACAACACGAGTTTAGTTAATATTAAAAAATTTTCATGGCTAAAAAAAATATTTCGAAAATGTAAAAAATATATGATTTAAAATTTGTAAAAAAAATATTTCCAAAATGTATTTTTTAATATTTCAAAAATATAAAAAATATATGTAAAAAATTTCATTTCGAAGATATAAAAAAATAATTTTTAAAAAATTTGAAAAGCCAAAATTTTTTTTGAAAATATAAAAATATATGTAAAAAGTATTTCGAAAATATTATTTATGCAAAAATTCGAAAATATAAAAAATATTTTGAAAATAGAAAAATATATTTTAAAAAATTCGAAAATATATCTTACATCATTTGTCCCATGTTGATCTATCCACATACAAAAATGGGGTAATCTTTCATGTCGCCCAATTCTCGGATATGAAGATGATAAGTGCCAAAAGTAACATGTTTTATGTAACACTCCTACACCCGGTTCACACATATAAACCCGGCATAAGAGTATTACGTACAATGTCAGAGAATTAAAAACGAGTATAATAAAATTTTTCTTTCAATTCATGTAAATTTTCAAAACAATATTAGTAACTTGTTCATTAGGGACACCTAAGTATACTATTTGTACATGTCATTTTTCTTCAAAGTAAATTACCTAAACTTGAGCTTCAAAAGTGATGTGATGTGATGAGAGGTCCCTTACTCGACTCTAGCTTTCCGTAGCTTTTGTACCTACGCGTTAAAATAAACGCGTTAAGCCGGTGAAGGCTTAGTAAGCACTACAAGCATAATAGATGATTATTTATTTATTGCTTAATTTTATCAAACATTTAATTACTCATGCGTATAAAATTTCTAACCTTTCTTGAATGTAACATTTAACTTACCATAATTTCACCATAACACATATTCATCCTCATATTCCAACTTACCTCAACGGTAGATTTTACATTTTCATCCTTTTTTCACAACTTAGTCATTTCAATCACATTAGTTCACTTAATTATTAACATATAATTACACATACAAATATAGTACTTCTCTTTCATGTATTTATCACTCCTTTACCTCAATGTAATAATTTGCACATTCTTTCACTTTTCACAATTTAGTCATCATAGCTTTCTTAACCATAGCTCACTTAGCTTATTTATCCACTTGGCCCATAATAGACTTTTATAGAATCCATCAGATAAACGGAACAAACAGAGAGTACCGAAGTACTAAACAGAGAGCACATAAGTGCTGGGCAACAGAGAGCACACAAAGTGTTAAACAGAGAGTACACAAAGTACTAAGCACACAAAGTGCTAATCAGAGAGCACACGAAGTGCTAAACAGAGAGCACACACAGTGCTAATCAGAGAGCGCGCTAGTGTTCCTTAATGGCATGCCACTATTATCAAAATGGTTCTAACTTGTCTACATGGGCATAATCTCTCATAATTTCATATATCACATTTACATTTCTCTTCACATATACATAATCATGTATTTTTCACCTTTATTTACTCAAAGGCTTACACAATATCACCGTTTTGTCATATAATCAATATTCATAATTAAACACATAATATTTCATATATATATTGTTCATCACATATATATCATCATATACCTCTTTACTCTTATTTTCACATTAATTTTCAAAGCTGTCCACTTGCGTCACAGTCACTAAATTATTTATATCTTGGGCTACAGAATTCGAAATTATAAACCGCTTGATGTTTCTGAAACTAGACTCAATCATCTTCTTACCATAAAATTTCAAGAATTTTTAATTTAGCCAATTTTTACAGTAAATTATTTCAATTTACCCCTTCGCTGCTGCCTGACAGTTTCGACCTTTCTTCACTAAAAATTATCTATCTTTTAGTACAAAGATCAAATGATGTTTCAAAGTCAGAACAGGGGAACTTGAATCTACTCTGACCTTATTACACTAAAACTAGTATATCTCGAAATATGAAGTTCCTTTTCTTTCACTGTTTCTTCCATATGAAACTAAACTCAATAAGCTTTAATTACATATATAATTCAACCCTTAACTCATTATATACAATTTTTGGTGAATTTTCGAAGTTAGTCCCCTGTTACTGTCCAAACTGTTTTGAAGTGAATTTTTCCCTTCTCATATTTCCTTTGCACTAAATTTCATTTAATCACACCTAATCACCATGTTTATAACTAAACATATCATCTTACTCATTTTTATCACAATTAATCATATACTTTAAAGAGAATAAATTTTCAATTTAAAATCTTGTAGTACTTACTACTCTAGTAGAAAACTTCCTTTCCCTCTTTGATCTTCTCTTTTCCTTTCTCTTCAATTGAGTCATTCTCCTTCTTTTCTTTCTCTTAATCACTTGTATCCAACACTAATTCTCATTTTCTTTCTCCTCCAAGACAAGTATGGATGCATTTCTTTTAACAATTGGATAGCTACTACACTTCTCTATCAATTTTATTCACTAATCTTGAAGAAATTTGGAAGAAACTAGCTTAATTGGTTTGTATTTGGTGAAAAAGGACTAATTTGTAAGAAAAGCAAAAGTTGAAATGGTGGAAAAATGGTGGCCAACGTGAAGCACCATGGCTGATGGCTTTTATAGCCTTTTCATCATTTCTTTTCTTCATTTCTCTAGACTTTTCTATCAATTTCTCTTTATAAAAATATCTTTCTTTAATAATGGAAAAATTACACTTTTAGTCCTTTGGCCTTTCAACTTTACACTTTGGCCCAAAGCATTGCCTCCAAAAATATCTTCCACCAAATTACTCTTTTGCCTCTTCTTAATCAATCTAATTCCCATAATGACTCATAATTCAATTTGGATAAATTACTATTTAGTCCTTCTTCCTTTCTCACACTTACTAATTAATCCTTAATTTTCTAACTATTTTCTTATTTTAGCTATTTAGTCTAATTCTCAATTCTACTCTATTACTATTCCAAATCCGATTCAAGAACGCGGATGTTACATTTTAACCTCATTCTTAATGCGTTTTTAGATGATTAATCGATTTAAAATAATGAATTTTATGTTCATATTACTTTAAATTCATGTTTCTATACGTAGGAAAGCATTTTGGAGTAAAATGAGCGAAAAACAAGCGAAAACCGGACAAAAAGAGTAGATTTTAAGAGCCACACGGGTTGGACACATGGTCATAGATTAAATCGAAGACAAAAAGAAAATTTTGGGGCAAAAAGCGTGAATGTGGAAGAGTTAGGAAGTGATTTATTGGACATAAGACTTTATTTAAATTTAAACTCTATTTTTTAGGATTATTATTGTTATATTGTTTATATTTAATTTTAATTTATCTTTTAAACATTATAATTTAGAGTTTAATTTGGATCCAATTAAGGAATTGTTATTTAAATTTAATTCTAATTATCTTTTTAAAATTTAATTTGAATCAAATTAGAGATTTTCATGTATTATAAATAGGAAATGAAGTGATATGAATTAGTACTTCCAATTTTCTGTAAAATCCTCCATTCCTCAAACCCTAGCCGTCAGATATTATTGAAGAAAACAATTGAAGAAGCACCATAGAAGCCGTCTTTGAAGTAGATTTCCACAAAGATTGAAGACCTCTTTCTAAATTCTTTTGATTTTATTATGAGTTTTTTCTTCATCTTTTGGTTATATTAGTATGTACTAAATTCCTAAATACCTAGGAGAGATGAACCCTAGGATGAAATCTGTCATTTGATTTCTGATTTTACGCAATAAATACTTAGATTTTGTTCTCAATTATGTGTGCTTAATTCTTGATTTAGTATTCTTGAGATATTAATTCTTGTTTGATGTGCTTAAATCAGAGGAGGAATAGACCCTGTTTAAGAGTAGATCTAGCATAATTGAGTAGAGTTGCATGCAATCCTAAAAATAGGACGACATAAATCTACCAGATTAGAGTTAAATCTAATAGGGGAATCTATAGATCGAATTAATGCGACAATAGGGGTTTTAATTAGAAAAAAATTTCAATTAATCAACCTAGAGTTAATTGCTTTTATGCTTGAATAGAGGTATTAGCATAATTTAGGGATTTCTACAGATCAAAATACTAAGTGAATAAATTGCTTAATTCATAATGATAATGGCTGATAAAATCTAGGTGGAGTCTTTCCTAGGTATTTTTTGCTTATTGGTGTTAAAACACTTGTTATTTATTGTTTTATTCTTTGTCGCACTTTTAATTTATTAATTTAGCTAAATTTAGTTTAAAACAATCACTCTATTTGATCAGTTAGATGATAAGAACTCAATTATTACTAGTACTTTTAGTCCTCATGGGAACGATATCTGTGCTCATCGTAACTATACTATTAAATGATAGATGCACTTGTCTTAGTCATATTTATAGTTAGTTTCGACTGCATCAAGTTTTTGGCGCCGTTGCCGGGAATTGAAATATTAGGAAACTTTATTTCTATTAATTTAACCATTTTTATTTTCATATTTTTTTATTTTTAATTTAATTTTTACATTTAATTTTTTATTTTATTGTATAGGTTCTTTTAGAGGCAATCCTTATTAAGGAGATGTCACTGAATAATTTTCAGTGGCAAGTCATGAGAACAAAACCAATGAAAGCCCGAAGTTTTTAATATGGATGTAGTTGCTATGTTGGCAAGTCAAGTGGAATTATTGAATAAAACATTTGATGGTTTGAATTTTTCTACGCAGGTAAACCCGGTTATGCAATGTGATGCAAATGGAACGAGGATGCTTAATTCAGAATATTCACCCTTCAAGTCTAACATGGAGCATGAGCAAGTCGACTTTTTGTGTAATAATTTTAGACCTCGAAATAACCCCTATAGCAATACTTATAATGCAGGATGGAGGAATCCTCCAAATTTTTTTTGGGGTGGTCAAGGAAATCAATGGTCACAACCCCTTATGGCTTTTCAACTAGAGCAAAAATTGAACGTCGAAGAGATGCTTGCTAAATTTATTTCGATTTTTGAAACTAGACTGACTTTTCAGCAACCTTATCAATAATAGAAGAAATCAAACCTTAAAGAGATGCTTACTAAATTTATTTCGGATTCTGAAACTAGATTTCAAAATAATGAGACAATTTTTAAAAATCACTAGGCATTAATTCATGGCCTTGAAAATCAAATTAGATAGCTTACTAAACTAGTTTCGGAAAGATCACAAGGTAGCTTACCTAGTAACACTGAAACTAACCCAAAAGAGCAAATCCATGCAATCATTGATCAAAGTGTGGAAGGGTTAGTCGAGCTTGAACAGAAATCGAAGCTAGAAGTTGTTGTGAAAAATAATGAGGTTGAGGAAAGCAAGAAAGAGCATGAGCCGGTGTTTAGAGAATATAGACCTTGAATTCCTTATCCAAAATTATTGAAGAGAGACCACAAAAAAGAAAAATATGGTAAATTTCTTGAACTTTTTAAAAAATTGCATATTAACTTACCTTTTGTTGAAGCTCTTTCGCAAATGTCGAAGTATGTAAAATTCTTAAAAGAGCTGTTAACAAATACGAGGAAGTTAGATGATTTGTCGACTATGGAGCTTAATGCAGTTTGCTCGGCAATTCTCCAAAACAAATTACCCAACAAACTTAAAGATCCAGGGAGTTTTACTATTCCTTGTCTCATTGGTAGTTTACATGTTGATAAAGCTTTGGCTGATTTGGGTGCTAGTATAAATGTT
Organism: Kokia cookei; assembly: GCA_039519145.1. Classification (NCBI taxonomy): domain Eukaryota; kingdom Viridiplantae; phylum Streptophyta; class Magnoliopsida; order Malvales; family Malvaceae; genus Kokia; species Kokia cookei. Next base: position 7,608,508 of record CM076903.1, on the reverse strand, counting down.
ATGTCTTATAAACTGTTCAAACAACTTGGTCTTGGGGACCTAAACCCACTAGGATGAGTATTCAGTTAGCTGATAGATCAATTAGATATCCTAGGGGTATTATTGAGGATGTGCTTGTAAAAGTGAATAAATTTATATTCCCTGTTGATTTTGTTATATTGGACATGGATGAGGATGTTGAGGTACCTATGATCTTAGGTCGACCTTTTTTAGCCACTGCTAGAGCTATCATTGATGTGGGTACTAGTAAACTTGTGCTTCGTGTAGGTGATGAAAAGATTAGTCTTAAAGCACATGATTTTGTTAGAGTCCTGAATGAGTGTAATAATGATAATTGTTCTATTAATGTTAGTAACCATGTGACTCAACACTTTTTGTAGGAAATCACTAATGAAAGTATGATGGAGCCAATTTTGATTCAAAGTGATAGAACTCGAGTGGTAAATGAAGATCGAATGTTGCAACTCGAGGAATTTGAGGTGATCCAATCACACCGTACAAAGGATTGGTGGCGACTCTCATTTTCTAATTTTTAAAAATAAATTTTCGAAACACGTCGTTTTCATAAAAAGATGGTTTCGACAATAATATTTTTTATTTAAATAATTTTAAATTTTGAATTTGGTAAAAAAGGAATTGTAAAATCAACATATTATTTGATAAAAATTAAAATATTATAATAATCTTTTTTATTTAAATAGTTTTAAAATTTGAATTTAGTAAATAATGTATTGTCAAATCAACACATTATTTGATAAAAATTGAAATATATAATAATTTTTATTTAAATAATTTTAAAATTTGAATTTGGTAAAAAAATTATCAAATCAACACATTATTTGATAAAAATTATAATATTATAATAATTTTTTTATTTAAATAATTTTAAAATTTGAATTTGATAAAGAAAGAATTGTCAAATCAATATATTATTTGATAAAAATTGAAATATTATAATAATTTTTTATTTAAATACTTTTAAATTTTGAATTTGGTAAATAATGTATTGTCAAATCAACACATTATTTGATAAAAATTAAAATATTATAATAATTTTTTTATTTAAATAATTTTAAAATTTGAATTTGGTAAAAAAAAGAATTGTCAAATCAACACATCATTTGATAAAAATTGAAATATTATAATAATTTTTTTATTTAAATAATTATAAAATTTGAATTTGATGAAAAAAAAAATTATCAAATCAACACATTATTCGATAAAAATTAAAATATTATAATTTTATTTAAATAATTTTAAATTTTGAATTTGATAAAAAAAGAATTGTTAAATCAACACATTATTTGATAAAAATTTAAATATTATAATAATCTTTTTTATTTAAATAATTTTAAAATTTGAATTTGGTAAATAATTTATTGTCAAATCAACACATTATTTGATAAAAATTAAAATATTATAATAATTGTTTTTATTTAAATAATGTTAAATTAATTTTAAATGTAATTTTAATTTCAACTTCAAATTTAAAGTAGAATTTTAAATTCAAACTTGTATAATTATGAAGTTAAATTTAAATTTAAACATGTACCTTAGTTTTGAAATTAAATTCAACTTAATATAATTTTCAAATTAATTTTTACACAAATATTGTTCATGTATACTCGTGGACATCGCTCATTCTTCGTCGGATAGTCCAATATTACGAGAAGATTGACCGAAAATATAAACATGATGTGGGCAAGTGGATCGATTATGACTAGGTTTTCAACAAACACTACACAATTTCGGTTCTCTCGTCTCCCTGATGTCCATATCATAGTGAATCCTTGTCGAATGTGGTCGACCTTTAGGCTTTCTACAGAGACTATGGTTCGGCAACATCTCGAAAGCAAGCAGTGGAACTTCCCAGTCCGATACATCGGACATTACGGGAAATTCATTCTCTTAGATATACAATGTGCGTTGCAGCGTGTACACCTCGTTTATGAATTGTTCGACATTTAAATTTGTAGTCGCACACGTTGCATGAACATGCGCATACGAATATCGAAGAGTTTGAAATCTGAAGCACTTACATCACCTGTTTGCCAGATCAACTACATACAACCTCGACGGAACACCCGAGCGACGACAGGTGTACTCTAAAACCCGAAAAATCTCCAACTCCCGCGAATAAATTTTTGCGTTCATCGTTCGAGCTCTCTGACTGTTTGCCGCCATGGCCCTTCGAATGTCCTTAACGTACACGTGTCCGGCCTCCATCTGCGCCACTTGTCGTTGCCCCATCCTAGGCATCAATATGGCCAACTAATAGAAGGTTGCCGAGAAAATAGCAGCAATTGGTAGATGTCATGTTTGCCTCAAGACGAAGTTAACTGACTCGACCAGATTGGTCGTCATCTGGCCATACTGAGCCCTATCCTAGTAACTTTGTATCCATTAATATGTCTGGACGTTACCCAACCACCCACGAAGATTTTTACCATTTGGTAAATGTTTCATCTTAGCTTCAAGCTTTGTGAACTTTTGCTTGAATCTCCGTGGTTCAAATTAATGAGCTGCATATGAAATTTCGAATATAAAAAATACAAACAATAATTATCACCCATTTCCACGAGTTCTGCTTTCCATCTTTTATTTTTATAATCATTATGAAAGTTTGCCGACATGTGACGGATGCAATAAATGGATCTTCACGGAACCTCTAATCGCCTTATTGCAGCAAGTAGTCCTTTCGATCTATCCGATATAAGGCAAACGTTGTCTTGCCTAACAACAGCAATCAGTAATATTTGCGTATATTTACCGTACAATCAGGTTCCATAAACTTGCACAATCGATTTGCAGTGAGGGAAGGCTCTAACACATGGGTCGAACGTCCAAAAAAATCGGTGAAAACGTTGTTTTCCCGGATCAATCACCTCTTTCGGACCTTCATACGGTAGTTTTTGCAAATCAGTGACTATCCCGGCACATACTCTCGCATCGCGACTATCCACCCTTAAAGCTTGTTGCATAACGCATCTCAGTCATCATACAACTCTCGCATCGCCATCTGCTTCGCCTACCATGCCTTCCGGTACGAAACCTTATAATTGAAGCAAGCTTGCATGGCCGTAACATAGACTGATACCTTATTCAACGAGGATGCTTTCATCATAGGCATGATGCAATTGCATATGGTCTTTGTATCTAACTTCCGATGGTCTTTCGTCAATCGAGCCATGGTGCATGTGTGAGGACCTTCCATTTTCCATATTGTCTATAGTTGACTCCGCTGCATTAACGCGGCTCGGATACGCCACTTACACCCACTCTCTGCTATTCAACATTTTTCGATGTACAAAGACTGCTACGACTTCGTCACCTTATAATCCACAGTTAACTCCAAGATGTATTGCTTTGTTGCATTTAAGCAGTCTTTCTTGTTCTTAAGTTGTTGTCCTACGAACAACTCTTCTTCGTCGGTTTGTTCATCGAGTAGGTGAGCCAAAACTATGTTTCTATATTCCAAAAACTCACGAGCTCTAGCCGCATTTGGGTCTATGTCGCTCATGAAGGCCCTGGGATTATTCTTGATAACTATACTCGAGCTCGTATTTTCTTTCAAATTGATGTTAACATCATCACCCTCCAACGACCCCTCCTCAGCTAAGTCTTTGGGAATGTCATCCAAATCGGGGTCTTCCAAAGCTTTATTTTCGTCATCATCTTCTATGGGGGCCAACACCTCCGGATGAAATTGTAGACGATGACACGTGTTTTGGATGTTATACGAACATCCATCGGTGTTTGGATTTTCTAGAGTTGACCCTCCAATACTCGATTGATCTTCCCAGCATACATTAAGATCAATATCTATTCTAGAACGCTAGCTTACAGGATTTAAAACTTGAATTGGTTCGAGTTGTGCTATCTCCACGAACAACTCAATCAGGCAGGAATTTTCGATCTCAGAGGGGCAATAAATTTCAATCATTGTCCCTAGATCATCATCATCATCAACAAGCTCCATTTCTGAGAACTTGATCGGATTTGATAAAACCGGAAATTTGTACAACAGTCTCAACATTTGCTTCCCACAACGAGTAGCTATCTTTGTACTGATCTTCTGTTTTAATTCCTCCAGTGAAACACGCTTGTTCAATCTCATTCCGATTTTTTCTCGGCTTTAAAATACACAACCTTCATCATCTGTATTGATAATTTCTCCATCGAAATGAACATAAACAAAGAAAATGTTGGAACTCATCTTGAAAAAACTTGTGATTTTCTCTTCACAAACAAAACACAAATATTTTGTACTAATAATGAAAACAAAAAGCTCAAATATTTAGTACTGACAGTTATATATATATATATATCTACTACTGGGGTTAAAAGTGGGTGTCGACCATTGAATGATAATCACCCAAAAATATTTTTAAATGGTAAAAACTCAAAAACTAATTTTTTATTCCCATTAACTAAACTCTTGTTCTTTTGATTTTTTCGTTTATTTCTTAACATTAATTTTAATTATTGAATTATTACAATATATTTTTAATTTTTCGATAATAATTATTTCTTAATATTTTCACAACAAAATATTTAATAATTTTTTTAATAAATCGAAATTATATTAATACAATAAAATACAAAAATTGTTGAATATTACAATGCAACAAATTAAATTTACAGATACAATAAATTATAAATAATTGTTAATATTAATACTCGAAATTTAAAATTTTTAACAACAATAATACAAAATAACCTAAATAACCTTAAACCTGCTCGACTCGTCTCGATTAGATAATGTTCATCTTCTTGAATACCTGACCAATTTCAATAAATCTTCTAACCCTCAAGCAATACGAGGCCATATTATTTGAATACCAGGCCAAGTCATTTCGGTCGGCTGTTCGATGACAGAGTTTTGTCAACAGACCTTTGATAACATAACATTTACGGTTATACCACATAGTTACATATAACGGCAATTATATCGTCTATGTTGGATCAATAACTCAACAGTTATACTGTTGAATTGTAGGATAACAATTCTTCCAAAGTAGATAATGTTCATCTTCTTTGGACATCTCGGATAGTCTTCAATGGCGCAGAAAATCGTCTTACCACTGAAAACATATCTTTTCCGCTTCACATGATAGTATATGATTAAATTCCGGCAATACATGACAGTATATAGTTCAAACTCGAAATTCGATTGTATACCTCACAACTCTCCCCCAAAACAAAATACACATCTAATGATAAATAAAAAAAGCACTCTCATTTTATTCTTATTTTAAGAAAAAAAAAATTACTTACAATTTCAAAATCAAAACCTAAACCCTATATATAGAAAAAGGAGAGAAAGTTGGTGTCGACTAATAAATGACCACATCAAAAAAAATTATTTTTTTAATCTGATTAAAAAAGGTGGTGTCGGCCAATGTATGGTCAACACCAAAAAATTTGTTTCTTTTATCAGATAAATAAGGTGGTGTCGACCAAACAATGACCAACACCCAAAAAAATATTTTTATCTGATAAATAAATGCTGGTGTCAACCAATGCATGACCAACACAAAAAAGTTGAACTTTTTATCAGATAAAAAAGGCGATATCGGTCAAGCAATGGCCAACACAAAAAAAATTTGCATTTTTTATTATATAAAAAGGTGGTGTCGGCCAAGCAATGATCAACACCAAAAAAATATTTTTTATCTAATAAAAAGGTGGTGTCGACCAATGCATGACCAACACAAAAAAATTATTTTTTATTAGATAAAAAATGTGGTGTCGATCAATGCATGGCCAACATCAATTTTTTTTTGTTTGACAAAAAAGATGGTGTTCGCCATGCATTGGCCAACACCAATTTTTTTTTTTCAAAATCTCGTATTTTCATATATCAGTATAATATCAGATTAAAAAAATACATAGGTGTCGGCCATTGCATGATCGAGACCAAAAATATCATTTTTATGTTTGACACCAATCATTGGAGTGAAATTTGAAGAGGTGTCGACCATTAGATGATCATTTAAAATATTTACTGTTCATTTTAAGTCATTTTAGTATATATTTTTGAACTTAGATTATTTTCGTAAATAATAAAAAATTTTGAGTCATTTGAATAAATTACCAAAAATAGTAAGTTAGTTGAGTTGCCGATAATCAATATACAACATACAACCTCCAACCTTGTTTTGCAACTCTATCGAAGAACACAAAATCAATGAGTTTTTTTTTTTTTTTTTATTCTTCTGGTTTTGACTAATGAATTGAATCGACAAAGGATTTGGGTGTGTAATTTTTTTTTAAGATATGATAAATCATTTTTTACAATAGTGAAAACCATTGCAATGATTGGTTCAAGAATTTTTTTTTAAACAGTTGGTAAAAGAATGCCAATAATGATAATGGAAAATAAGTTTAGGTAGCTAAAATAACCAAAAAAAATAAATTATAGTTTAGGGTTTTTTTTTGTTCAAGCCTACGTCTTATTGTTAACATATGTCTGCTAACTATGTTTCTTAAATATAAATGAAAATAGTATGATTTTTTCTTTTCGCATTGAGTTGATTATTTATTTGTGTCAAATTATGGAGTATAAATTTAAAGATTAAATCTACTTTAATTATACTTAAAAAAAATTAAAATTAACGATGTTAATTATTTGAATTAATTAATAACATTATAAAAATATAATGATAAATTACATTATAAATTAAAGTGTAGTGGTTAAAATTGAGTTGTTTTGAAGTCATATTTAAATGGTTGCTCAAAAGTTTATCTAAACATCTATTTAAACATGAAAATGAATAGTAGCAATATAAGAAATTGTTTAAACAAGAGTTAAAATACCAGCAATGAACAATATATGATACATGTGATTAAATTAGGTATGACATGATATGAAAATTAAGATAATATTTCTTTAATGTTGATTTGATTTAAGTAAGTTTAACTTATTTTTTTGGTGAATTAAGGGGGGGATAAAGTTTTAATAACAACACGACAAGCGTGATTTTAACTCAAATCACACCTGAAACAATAAACATCCTTAACTATCAAGGCAATGCAAAGAGTTCAAGTATTATATATGGTAAGTTGAGTTGAAGTGTATACTATTTAAATAGTTAATTATGTTTAAGGTCTAAAATAATAGGTTGTAAGTAGGGTATATTAATCCTTCATTACATATATGCTTAAAAGAAAAAAAATTAATGAAGTTAATATTTGTCAAATTATATAGTTTTTTTAAGGAAAGAGATTATGCATTTATTTTAAATGTTGGTGATAAATTTAAACTAATAAATTAACAATTAAATTAATTTAATATTAATACTCTAAAAACTTAATTCAAATATTTTAAAATTTTATATGAACTTAAAATTTAAAGTATGTTAAATATTATGAATATTTTATTATTAAATGGATGTTGATCAAAAATTAAAATAAGTTTGATATCTATTAAAAATATAATATTCATTGGAGGAAGAATTTTATATTATTTATATTTTTTGAGTTTGTAAATATAAATTTTAAAAAAAGCATTATAAAAATCCAGATTAATCAATAAAAATACACTCACTTTTGCTGCCTATATTTTCTTTCTTATTTACTCTCATATTGAGGACCTTTTTTTGGCGGGAAAATTAATATGGAAAAGCGTATGCGAGAAGCTTCTCTTTCAGAAAAACCCTAAATTTGTTAAAAAAACAAAAGGCCGCCCCTTTTTTTTTTTTTCTTATTAGGACTCCTATCTATTATCCTTTTGTTGAGTGTTCGTACTGGTTCGTTTTCAGTTCCCGCCATTCTCTTTCAGCAGCGATGCCGGTCCTAAGATCCCGCGAAATCCTTCCCGTCCCACCCAAGCCCCGAAAAGCTCGGGCCAACATCGACCCGCCCGCCACTCCCACTCAAGGCCGCGAACAACCCGCCCCTCGTTCATCGCCGCCTTTACTCTCTCCCTCCAAAACTCTTGGTTCAGTTTCCGGTTCCGCACCAATACTTCGGCGGAGCCTTCGTCTTTCTACCAAAGCTTCGTTGAATGCCGACCAGGATGGTGTTCCGGAGGTGGAGGAACGTATCGAAAGACGAAACGGGGACGTTTCGAAAAAGAGGAAGTTGAATGTGGATAACGATGTCTGTTTTGAGAGCGGCGAGGATGAAGGGGTATTGAGTTTGCGGTCGGGGAAGAGGGTTACTAAGAAGGGTCCATTTGGCGACGGCACCGGCAGTGGAGGCGATGTAGAGGTTGGAATTGACAGGAAGGGTAAAAGCATATTAGTGGAAGAGAGTGAAGATACTGAGAAACAGGAAACAAACAAGGAGAGAGTGAATGTGAAGGGAAAAAGGAGATATAGTAAAGAAGAGAAAGGGAAGGGGAAATTGCTCGTAGAAAGTGCTTTGGAATCTAAAAATGAGAGTTTAGTTCACGGTTCAGTTTCCGACGTTGAACTTCTAGCAGAGGAAGTGAAATTGTCCGATGAAAAGTCAAGTAAGAAGAAAAATAGGAGAACAAGTGAGGGGAGAATGGAGCGGTTTCGAGATACGGCTAGGCAAAATGCTTCTCGATTTGCCCATTTCAACACCCAGGAGGAAGAAGATGACATTTTATCAATGGAGGCTGAAAGCGAAATTCCGTCCGAAGAACCTGAAGAAAAGGGTGTTGAAGATTGGCCGGGTCCTTTCTCTACTGCTATGAAGATTATAAGGGATAGAGCATCGAATTTGAACGTAAGACAGGGGAGTTCTTCCTCGGACAAGGTACAGTCCTTACAAATTAAGTGGGTTCCTCAAAAGGGTAAAGGAAAAGACTGTTCAAAGCGGCTGCCTTCATCATTGCTTGATATGAGCTTGAGGGTTCTTGTAGATAATGCAGATGCGATTGCTTCGCTTGCTCATGTGCCTGATGCTCTGAGACACAAGCTCTGTCATATGCTCTGTGACTCGAGGCGAATGAATAGTAACTTTTTAGATCTCCTCCTTAATGGATCCCCTACTGAAATTCGCCTCAAAGATTGTTCATGGTTAACTGAGGAACAGTTCACTCAATGTTTTGAAAAGTGTAACACTACCAACTTGACGGTACGCTGTATATTCATCTACACGATGTATAGAGTTATTGCTATTTGTCCATTTCCTGATAGTTCTTTTTACGACTAGTCTAAAGTTTTATTGTTTTTGGAATTCAGATTCTCCAAGTTGATTACTGTGGCCACTGCTTAGCGGATTATAATTTACCTTCTACCTTAGCTTGGTCACCGAACAGCTTGCCTGCACTTACTACTTTGTCATTGACCGGTGCATATCGTCTTTCGGATGCCGGGCTTAGAACTCTTGCTTCTTCTGCCCCTGCATTACGATCTGTAAATCTTAGCCAGTGTTCATTTCTTACCCACAGCGCTATTGACATTTTAGCTACTTCCTTGGCATCGGTACTACTGGAACTATTTATCAATGATTGCCAAAATATTGACGCAATGCTGGTTCTGCCGTCATTGAAGAAGCTGGAGCATTTGGAAGTGTTATCAGTAGCAGGGTTGGAGTCTGTTACTGATAGTTTTGTCAAGGAATTTCTTATTGCAAGAGGCGATGGTATCAAGGAACTGATTTTGATGGATTGTTGGTATGCTTACTTATCACTTGTTTTATCCAAAAATTTTTGAGTTCCCTGGTTTTGAGTTTCTTTTGATCCTTTAATATGTTGGATACTGTAATTTCCTGCAGGAAATTAACTGATTCTTCCTTGAAAATCATTGCGGAAACCTGTTCAAATTTACGAGCACTTGACATTGGTAACATATCCAAACTGACAGACACTTCTTTCGGCTACCTGGCCAGTGGTTGTCGATCATTGCAGTCACTGAAACTCTGCCGCAATGCATTCAGGTATTTATTGTGACTTCTGGGTGGGGTTATTATTACTTACTATGTCATATAATCTTATGCTGTGGTCTCGTCTATTGTGTTTTTCTAGTTGATTCCTTGTAGTTGACATTGTATGATAGTTGAGCTTGGCACATGGGTGTTTTTACTATTTATTCCAACGGGGCACAAGGCATTCGTTGTATAAATAAGTATTCCCCCTATGTATTACCGAGTAATAATGTAAGAGTGTAGTGCCCTTTTGTTTGTCTAATCAATGAGGTAGCCATATGGTTGGTTGGGAGCAGTTGTCTTTCGCAATTCTACCCAATATTTTGAAAGTACATTGGAGTTTGTTTCATTCTTATATTTCGAATATGATATCTGTTATATTAGCTGTAGAATTCACTATTTCTTTTTTTGGTTCCCCTTGCTTGCAATAGTGATGATGCAATAGCTGCATTTCTTGAAATGTCTGGGGAGGTTTTGAAAGAGCTAGCACTGAACAATGTTGGGAAGGTACTTGATTAATGCTTCTCCTCTTTTCTCTCACACATATGCATAGACATGCACACATCATAACTCCCCTCCTACACACAGGGAAAAAAATAAAGAAAGAAAACCATTTCTTAAGACTTCTTGCTTGTTTTTGTATGGTATTATTCTAATTTCTTATAAATGGATGAACCTTTTTAGGTTGGTCTTAATACAGCCTTATCACTTGCGAGGCGTTCAAGAAATTTGGTTAGTCTGGATCTATCTTGGTGCCGAAATCTGACTGATGAAGCCATGGGCTTGATTGTAGATAGCTGTTTATCGCTGAGGGTGCTTAAACTTTTTGGATGCTCTCAGGTACTTTTGCCTGATCAGATCCGCCTTTTAGCAATGAAACCTTTTCTCAATACCAATTAATTGTCCCCTTTCGTATGAAATGCGATATCATGCAGCTTGAGTAACCTGCAGACCATAACTATTTGCTTGACATCAGTCGTTTTATGTTGTCTTGGTGCTATCTTTGCAGATTACAAATGTCTTTTTGTATGGCCATTCTAATGCCAAGGTAGAAATCATTGGTTTGAAGTTGTCTCCATTTCTGGAACATATCAAAACACCAGCTCAGGGTCCATTGCAGTACACTTCAGTATGAGTTGGGTGTCAGTGACCAGCCATAGCCATGTGATGTATATACCGGAAATGTGTAGGTGGAAACTAATTTTACTAGTGAAGTGCTAACAGTTTGATGTCTAAAGAAACAAGGACAAACCCGAACTAAAATTGATTCCTGTGAAATGTATAAACCAGCTACATATTGATGCTTGGGACTTGGTAGCTGGATTCTCAATGTCTCCTCTGTTGGAATTGTTGGCAACATTCTCCAAGCTCAAAGTTGAAGGGACACCTATCAGAATTATTATGATTTATGCAATGAACTCACTTTATTTGCTTCCATTTAACATTGTAAGCTTTATAATCACAGTCAAACAGTAGAAGGACTAACAGGAGTAAATAAGGCGGTCCCGTAGAGTCAATTCACTGCTGCTAAAGAAAGCTGAATGCATTACTGCAATGGAACACAAGGGAGACTGGAGCCCAAAGCCCTCCTTCTTAGCCAACTCTGGGTACTGCTCAACCATATTTGCTGCCAAATCTGCAAAGTTTCAAACGAAATCTGCAAATTAGATATAGTCACAAAGGCTCTAAAGGCTTATATATATATAATGCGTAGTGCTATACCAGATATATGACGAGTTGTAGAACTGAGAAATAACCGTAAAATTCTGCCAAAATTAGTTGACGTAGAAGCAAAACACCAGAAGCGTTCTCATATGGGCTAGGCTGCACCCCAGCCTTTGTTACTTGAAGTAAGTACAAAAGTGTTCCCCTGTGGCCAAATTGAGCTGCCTTATGGATCGGAAATCCCCCATCTGTGCCCCGAATATTAGGTAAGTCAGGGTCCTTACAAACCAGCAACTTGACGGCATCTGTGTTTCCGACTGCAGCGGCTACCGAAAGAGCCATCACCCAGCTTCCATTTGCCATCGCCACCTCCTCAGGCGACATCCTCTCTACCAGCTTCTCCACAAACTCATTAGCTTTCCTAGTCCCCACTGCAACATGGAGCGCGTACATGGACCCCATGATCATAGACCTAGCTGCCTTGGGGTTTTGCTCAAAGACTCGGGTGGCGCTCTCCCAATCACCTTTGAGCGCAGCTTTGTATAGAGTCAGGTGCAGGGTGGGATGAAGGTAGGGTGGGATGAAGGTAAGCGTTATTTCCTGTTGTGTACCACCACGAAATTAACAAACGTCATGTAGAGTTCCCGTTATAACCCATTAGCCATGCATGGATGGATGGATCACTAACCTGCAGGGTTGCCATTGTTACTTAGGTTGACGACAGTGGTTGCTTGTGATGAAGAGGAGGCCATTTTAATTATCCCTGTATTCTCCTCAGATTATACTGAAATTAGCCAGAATATAACAAGCTATGTTAATGGCCAAAGTCAGCATTATCATTTCCATTATATTAAATTTTCTCTGAAATTTCCAAAGCACGTCATGCACTTTGGATTACCCACCAACAACAAAAGAAACCATCAAACCATGTTTTTGGAATGTTCGGTAGTTTTTTAGTTTATAAGTTCTTTCGATTGTTTGATTAAGCAAAAGCTTAGAGTTTAAATGAAACCTTAATTTTCATATCTTTGGATTTCAAGTGCTAAGTAAATTGTTAATCTGTGTTTCATTTTCATAAGTAAGAATCAAATTCTCAACCATAGACATCAATCTTTCATTGAACTAAGATTGAATCATAAATTTAATCTAGAGATAACTCTTGCCCGTCTCCTTATATAAAAAATCGTTTTTGTTGCAATAATGTTTTTATTGAAGGGAAAGAATGAGATACTTTTTTATTTAATATTTTGAAATAAGCTTATATTCTTCTAAAAAAGGGAAAGAGTTAACTTGATACTGAATTTCATAACCAATAATTTCTAGGGAAAGAGAAGTTTACATTATCTTAGTATATTAAATAAAAAAATCACTTCTCATATAGCTTTCTTCTCAATTAATTATAGGGAAAAAAATCTTAGAATTTTGTTTTAACACATTTCCTCCCATTAATCCAGAATTGATGTTAATAGCTTCATGTGTGCAAAATAAGGCTGGCATTGGTGAAAGACAATAGAACATTTTCATAGAATGTATAAATAATTTCAAAAAATGATCTAGTGGAAGCTCATATGGTTTTCAAATTAATATATTGAACCAATTCAACGCCCTTACTTCCAGTAAAAAAAAAGAATGATGTTCATCCTAAGGGTCCCGAATTCAAGCGCTTATGTGTGCAATGTGCGTGTGCGTTATCAAAAAATTAAGAAAATATGAACAGATACTACCATGTAATCACACCAGTATATTAAAAAAAAAAAAACAGTAATTACTCGAACAAATCATCAACTTGCTCTTCCCATCCTTCAAATCCATTTTCGAGTTAATATTCAAATGGAATAGCAAGAAATCAACAACCCAAATTTGATTATATCTTACCAATATTCTTTATATTTATATTTTTTGCATTTAGTCAAGTCTTCATGAACACCACAGGTACATATGACAGGGAACAATGGCTTAATATATATGCTATTTCGTATCTACCTTGGTGAAAATGACAAGAGCAAGAAACAAACGAACAGGTGATCAGACGTGTATCAGATAAACAGGCTGAGGCCGGCCAGAAAGGGCTACTCTATTCCACCTGTTACCTTCTCTGCTTACCAACAACTGTCATCATGGTGTAGAAAGACTTCAGGCTCTGTTCAGTCATCGAATTCCACTGTTTCTCACAACCTTCCTGGCTTCAGCTATATGTTTTTTTTTCCCTTTTAATTGTCGCAACTTCAATATACAAAATAAAGTTTTGAAGTCTTTATGTGGACGGGTGTGGAATGAATCTGAATCAGAACTAGAACCATATCCATGTTGCCAAAAATGAATGATGTATTTCCTGGTAATTTATAACCATACATAATTTCACTGTATTTTTTAACATCAAAGAATAAGCATGAAAAATAATTCCATAGCATTTACAATTTTCGATTTGGAAATCAACACACACAAAGTCCCCTTAGAAGGAGGAGGTTACATATTTGGGGCCTAATCCTTCCCCATTCTCAATCATTCATAATCCTCTTAAAGATTACAAAAGCTGTAAGGGTTTCTTTTTTTCATTCAAAAAAAGAAAAAGAAGGAACCCCTGGGTTTGTGTTTCAACAGGAATTTTATGTCTTATAACAAAGCAAGAACATCTGCTGTTCTAACAACTGTGAGCTAGCCATTTCAACCATCTGACGATGAATGCAAAAAAGTACATATCAGCCCCATGTGGAAACTGACAGAAGACCACAAAATGTAATAAAAGAGTAAAAAAAATTAGTGGATAAAATGGTATTACCTCAAAACCAATCTTTTGGTACAGTTCAAGAGCAGGTTCATTGTTTCTATGAACATGCACATAAACCGGTTCCACACCTGCAACCAAATGACCAACTTAGAAGGGGAGTTTTCCCACTGATTTGGATCAGATTATGTGATCCTAAAGGATAAGCTTGTGATTTTACCTTCTGATCTCGCTGATGCAATAACAAAATACAACATATTGCTAGCAATGCTTTGTCGACGGGCAGATTTTGCTACACATAAGTTGGAAACATAAATATATCTATTCAGGTTAGTTCTGCTGATGCTGCAGAACAGATGCTTTTCACGTTCCTGCAAGAGGTTAGGTTCACAATTATCTTAACATATAACCTATTTATTTAGATCAATGAAGGAATAGTAAATATAAAAAGAATGCGCACTGTACCCCGGGAAAAGACTCTCCATGCAACAAATGCCGAATGCTGAAATCAAGGGTTCCGACCACACTTTTCAGCACTGTGCGCTTGACATTTCTCTCCTCCTTCCTGACCTGATAATTTGATTTGAAAGCATTGTTAGGACTCTTCATCTAAAGAAAACAACACAGGAACTGTATGTAATATCCCAGTAATGAAGACAAACAGAGAAGCTGAAGCTATAAATTAATGTAATTTCCCACCCAAAAGGTATAACAAACACATGAAAAGGAATAAGAATCTGGGAAAAGATGTGCTGTAAAAACATCATACCGTGACAACACATGTATATGTCTGCCCATGTTGCCCACTGTATCGCCTTTTTATGGCATTGAACTCCTACAAAGTAAGCAAACTTTCTAAACATATATTTAATCAATTTCCATATGTATGATCTATGAGCAACTAAGAGAAACAGAGTAATTCTTTCCTACCTGCTCAGCAAATTTCCTTTTGAAGTTATCAACGTATCTGTACAATTAGGAATAGCTAAAATCAGGTGTATCCACTACCCATATCGCCATATCCACTCATACACATTAGCAAGAAAGAATAAGCGTCAATTCATGAATGCTGCATTCACTAAGAGGAGTGGGAATTGAATCCAAAGTCCATTGTCAACATCTTAATAGAATTATCTTTCGATCCTGATAGACCTCCAACAGTAAACCTTTGAAACAATTCAATTCACCAGTTACATATTTCTAGAATTAGGTTAAAATTTTGTTTTTGCATAAAAGAGCCACATCCTCTGAGTCTGTATCTCTCTATTATATAAATAGGTACTAAATAAGGCCTCGGTGTCAATGATTCATTTCTTTAGATAAGTCAAAAAATAAAAAAACAAGTGGGTGTCTCATTTACTTAAAAAAAAAAAAAAGAAAGAAAAATAATTTAAAAAATTTCAATCTCTACCTTTCACCTGGTCGATCCTCCCAGTGAGTTTCAGCTCTAAGCCATGCCGCTGTCTATCACAAAATGAAAACGAAATCATCAGCACCAAGAGGGTCCTTCTGATAAAATAAAAGGGAAGAAAAAGAATACAGGGTTAGGATTTAGGAAAGGGGTATGCATACCCATAATTCTTCATCAAGAACGGCCTCTCTTGCAACGAACTTTCCAAATTCTAATCTGCTATCTTGGTTCAGCTCCTGATCCGACGGTTGCAGACGGTCAAACCTTAGATTAGACGGCCTCGGGTTTTCAAGCTGAGGAATTGACGACGTTTGCAGCTTTACAGAAGATTCTTCCTTTGGAACCTTTTCGGTTGATTTAGAATCCATTTTCCTAATCAATTATCCAAAACAAGTCAATAAATTTATATAAAAAAAAAAGAGTACGACACCGAAACATAAAAAATGAAAACCCTAAGCTTTTTCTGTAAATTAAAAAAAAAAAAGAAAGCAAATAAAACCGGCTTCAAAAAGCTAAATGTTTCCTGGAGAATAAGGAGAAGAAAACGCACATAGTTGGAGAAAGGGAAAGTCTTTGAAACTTGTGGCGGGGTCTGGATCCATTGGTAGAGAAAGTCAAGAATTCTGTTCTGTAAATCGAAATGGTTGACATGGTAGCTGAATTCTTTTTCTCGGAAAATTTCTATTTTCTTCTTGATTTGAAAGAAGATAAAGAGGAAAGAAAATCCGAAAACAAAAAACTGTAATGAAAGACTTACTTCGGAGTTTATATATTTGAAGTACGGATAGCGTAGAATTTATTAGTGGAATCAAAACTAAATTCTATTCAAATCAAAATAGAAAATTTGAAGTCTATAATGAAAATGAATCACAACCTATTATATATAAATATAATATTTTTCATAAATTTAGACAGCAATCACTTTTAATAAAATGTAAAGAAGAAGGAAGAGAAAGTGGCGACGCGTTGCGTGTGCAGCGGTGGGCCACTGCGAAACGGATAAGACGAAATTATGTGAAACAAGGAATGTGGGTCGAGATTTTGAAACGTGGAAGGGGCTTGATGTGGCATTCAGTTAAAGGCTCCAATTGCCTGGCAGGTCAAATTACATAAGATTGGAGTACAAACACTGTCACATTTCAACTATGCAAATACACGCATAATACAGAGATCAAAGCACACCGTTTTATGGGAAAATTATAAATATAGAAAAATCACACGATTAATGGAAAATGAGACCAGCAGACCGCCGTCAAGGGCTCGATCACCCTTCCGGTGACCTTAGGTGATGATGAGCGTATCGTTACGGAGATGGTCGAATTTCTCATTGTAGACCTTCTGACCGCATACAATGTCATCTTCATGAGAATAGTTAAGATCATCGTGATCACCCTTCTAAAAAAAATATATGAAATCCGACTAGCAGATGACTAGGCAATGTCATAGTGTCTCGCTACAGTTGATGGAGGAAAATCGTGCACTCCCTCCTCCCTCGTCATGTAACAATGGTTTTCCGTATGAGACTGTTGTACCTCTTACTCGATTTGGTAATATATCAGGATAAGTAACGTCACATTAAAAAATTTTAAAATTGTTCATAACATTCAAACATTTAATTTACTATTATTGAATTAAATTTCAATTTTTAAAATTCAATTTTGACTTTGATATCAAAATTCATACACATTCAAGTTTATTTCATAGCCTTAAGTTTTAAATTAAATTATTGTTATTAATTCATTATAAATTTGTAAACACAACTCAAACAGGTATACAAATCACATTCAAATTATAATCATTCTTAAACTTACCAATTTCAATTTCCTATTATTTAATTTCATGCAAATTTATTTATCAAATATCACATGGAATCAAGTATATCATTACTGTTTACATATTTATACTTAAATGTTTCAAAATTTACCAAATATCAGGTTGTTTTCTACCTGTTGGCTTTCAGCAATTCTTAACCTTCTTCATCAGGTTGTTTCCGTTGTTTTCTTGAATGCATGCTCTTACAGCCATCTGATCATTGCCATTTCTGGAGCAAAATGTGAATAAATAAACATCAATCTGGTGGTGCAGGATGAATTTTGTAAAACTTGTGGATGATTATGATGAGGGAAATATTTCTTGGAAGAAATTCAGTTCCAAAGTGAAAAAGCTTCACAAAGATCGAGATGGATCTCCCTGTTATAGAGAGTCTGGGGGGTTTCCGAAACTGGAGGAGAGTTTCTACGCAAATCCGCTTCGTGGATGCATCTGTGAAAGAACAGAAGTATAGAAATGCTAAAACACAGCTTCTGCAATTTTGTCTCAATGCTACAAAAAGCAAAAGCTCGACCGAAAAGGAGGACTCAAACCATTGGTTGCAAAAATGCCTGGTCGAGGGGAAAAACCGGTGGGTCATTTGTAAACATCCATCACTGGAGGTATTAGCAAAGCCACAACAGATAGCTCAGTCATAGAAATCTCAGGAGACGCATGTAAAGATTAACATCCTATCCACCAAACTACCCTTGGAGAAAGAAAATGTTACATGGCTCAAAGCCCTGATGGGTGCACAGTGGCATCAGCAGCAGGGGATGAGATTCTAAGATTCTGGAATGTTTTTGGGGTCCCAGAAGTGGCTAAAACTGCTCCGAAAGTGAACCGTGAGCCATTCTCTCAATGGAACAGTATCCGGTGATGAAGAAAAAAACTAGGAGTGGTGGTGGTGGCGGTGCCGTTGGATTCTTTGTTTTGTAAAGTTTTTACTCTAATAATGCCAAACTTGTCTTTATTTCTAATTAATAAAATTCACACCACTGGAAGACAAAGGAGACTGAAAAAAAAAAAAAAAAAAAAAACTAAATAAAGACGAGATGAGCAAACAAAAGCTCGCAAAAAGAATGTGTATCCAAAATATTCAAAGAAAAGGGTGAATCCTTGCGGCTACAACTGCAAAATAGAGTCCACAAGATCAGACAGAGGTGCAAGTTCTCCTTTGTCAATCAACCGGAATTCCTGCATTACATGACAATGTTACAGATATGGAGGCCCCCATAATCATATCAAATGAAAAGCACATGGGATTTTGAGAAAAGGAAAGACTTACCCAAGTAAACAGAACAAAATGTTTAAAGCAAGTATTCAAATGAGCTTCTTCTTTCAAACTCACAATCTTCTGGAAATGTGAGTGGTAAATGTGGGCGTATACTCTGAACAATCTTTTAAATATCGTCTTCACAACATCCCGGAAATTCGGTGGAAATGGTGCCCCTGTACTCCATCAAAAACAACAACAATCTCATCAACAATGACAATAGCTTCCATTTTTATTTGGTTCATCACATGATATATTACAATACTAACCCAGTTTTTGTGGGAAAATTGCTTCATCATCTAGCTGAGCTTCAATCCAGTCCAGCAGATACTCAACATACTTAGGAGCTGATACCTCTATAGGCTTCTTAATAGTAACCCCATCTGCCCATCTATACTCATATCTGCCAACCAATTAAACCAACCAATTTCAATCTTTATGTATACCTGTTGAACAATACCAGACTCGTTGATTTACCCCTCGGCCTGTAAACTATAGGGGTCCTTTGCCAGAGGCACATCAACAATACTTTTACCTAACAAGGCAAACTATACTAAGTAATATCATACTTTGGTCCTGCTGACATAGTTGGGCAGTTGTTTGCTGTGCAGAACTCAGTCAGTGTACCATACAGGATATTCACCTGATTGAAGAAATCCACAGCTGCATGAAAATAAAAATGGAGAGAAAATTAGTTCCAATGATAGTGAGTACATTGCGAATTTCTAGTAAAGAAGTTTTTTTAAACTCAGATTCTTACTATTTACAGCAAGCCACTCATTGATATCTTCACCAGGTGGTAGCCTAACAGCTTCTCTCAAGTTCCCACTACCCGAGGTTGCATCAATGTGCTTTTGAAGCGTAGCACCCTGCAATTCCATTTTCATTGAAAAATTGTTGCCCATCCACTTCATATAATATTATTGAAAGCACCCAATGACCCCAAACACACGTTTAGCAAATGCTAAAACTCAAAACAAGAAAAAGAGGAAGGGAACCAGCACTCCAACCTTGCTTCCTGATGGAGCATTCTTCTTAGGCCTAAATGTCTTCTGGTTTCTGCATAATGCAAAAAACAAAGGATCAGCCAATCCTTATGAGGAGAAAGGGTTTCAATTTTCAAGGATTCCAAGTATCGAAATCCTTTGCTTGGTATCAATCATCTAAAGTAGAACCAATTAACAACTTCAATCATGAAGTTGAATGGATTAAATGAAGTCATATATATCGTCACTATTCAAATTGATTTTTTCTATAATTGTTTCTCGAAAACCCCATGTATGAAATCATATATATCATCACCACAAAAACACATAATGATAATTAAAAGAAAAAAAAAAACAGAGATCACCACCATAATTGAAAAAGACACAGAAACAAGGTTTGGGTAATTGAATGGGTGCGAACCTGCTACCGAGGCCGAAGAGACTCATGGTAAATGAGAAAACGTTGACGTTTTCGGTGCTAAAACCTCTGTGTTTGTATAATCAAAATGCTGGAAACAGAGGATAAAGAATACAAGAAATCCGTATATGGTTTTATATATATAAATGGAGAGAAGAGAAAGGTTTTTGGTAATTAAAATAAGGAAAACATTATTAAATTAGTATATACGAAAAAAAAAGGAATGAAGATAAATGACAGACTGGCAAAGACAGCGAAACTGTGTCTCAGTTAAAGAACAGAACATACGAGACAACAGAGAATAGCCAGAGGGAAGAGCAGACACAGTTCCCGTCCCCCTTTGGACTTTGCTTACCTGGCATTCTATTCCCCTTATTTCAAGCTTCTTTTTGGTCTAATTCTATACAAAGTCCCTCCCACAATATAATTTTTTATTTTTGAAAATATGAATTTTTTTCATTAATTATGTTGAATAATTTGGTTGTTTTCATTTTTAAACATATATGACAGTGGCATATACAGTTAAACAACTTTTTGCACATTTAAGATAAAATAATTAATATTTGTAGAATTGTTAAAAAAATTAAATCAAAGTGGATTTGTTACATTACTGCATTGATAGAATCAATAGAAAAAGGTTGGCTTCAAAACTGAATTTTGAGGTTTTGAATACTAAAAACATTAAACTAGGAAGAATATGTATAATATTGAGAAATTATTTCATGAATTTTTTTCATCACATTATTTATAGTTCATTTTAAATTATTTAATGATATTTCAGTAATTTTTGTATGTCATTAACATGAAATTTTAATATTTTTTTTGGTCCCGAACTCTAAATTTAGCAAAAAAAAAAAAAAAGATAGAAAGTAGGAAAGAAATGAATGAGGAAAAAGGGAGGCATTTTGAATTTGTATTTCAATGTTTGGGGTTGAATTGGGATTTTGGTTGGACCATTTCAATGTTTTAAGCTTCGCCTTAGCTTGCAAGTACAAAATTAATTAATGGTCCAAACAAATTTATTATATAGTATTTATATTATTCAGATGTGTACGTTGTGTGCATCATTTCCTACCCTTGACCCAAAGTAGTATATTCTCTGTCTTTTTTATTATTAAAAAGGGAGGATAATAATAATAATAATAAACAATGAAAAATCAAGTTGGAAAAAAAGAAAAAATCTGAAATTAATAAATCAGAAATGGGTATTTGTTTAAAAGAAGGAAGAACTTGGAACGAGACGCAATAATTGGGGAAATGATGGGATTGGATGCGGCATTCATTTTGGATTTGTGTTTTTGCTATCTTTGCTCTGATTCTTTCTGCAACAAACCAATGAGTACTGCTCTACAGATAAGTCCCAGCTCAGATTACTTACTATTTCTTCCACGGATTTTGTTTGGTTACATCTGAGCAGGTGAGCTTAAGGTAGTCCCAGAATTGTGTATAAAAACCAAGACATGCAGCTCCACATGTAAGACCCTCTTCCCATTTTCTTATTTATGTACCAAGAAGCATAGGTTTGATAACAAATTACTCTCACATTTCACACACAATTTTATCATTCAAAAAACACAGCCATTGCACATCAAAGTCGTGATTGTACCACCAGGAAGGGGTAGTCTGTGTATCCCACAACAGGGTCTTGCGTATAAAATGTCTTCCTGATGTATCGATTTAATGGCGCATTGATCCTCAACCTAAAAACCAGGTCTGGATTCGATATAAAAAGACGGCCATACGATACCAGATCGGCATCACCCTCAGCCACCGCTTGCATTCCCAGCTCCCTTGTGAAACCGCCACTGCACATGAAAGTTCCCTCGTAACTCCTTTTCAAAGTCCTCATTAAATGAGCTTCCTCATCTTCACTCCCGTGCCTGCCTGATTCGGTTTGCCCATAGGCATGATAACGAGGCTGAGTCACATGAAGGTAAGCAAGTTTCGACCCCAATTTCAGCTGAAGCTCATTAAGCCTCTCGATCACTGCCAAGCCTAGGTTGAGCGGATTAGAGTCTGTGGCGTCGAGGTGATCGATTGCCGGTGAAATTCGGACTGCGACACTATCTGCACCTATAGCTTCGGCTACTGATCCAAGGATTTGCATTAAGAATTTACATCGGTTAGCCAGTGATCCACCGTACTCGTCTCTGCGATCATTGATCTCGTCTTTTAAAAATTGGTCAATGAGATATCCATGCGCTCCATGAATCTCGATTCCATCAAAACCGGCTCGAATGGCATTCATAGCTGCCGTGCGGTAGTGTTGGACAACCTCTTGTATTTCCGAGATTTGTAGAGCTCTAGGTTTAGGATATATGCCATAGCTCCCATCTGGCATCAAAATTCTCCACCTGTTGGAGATAGGCTTGCTTGTTGACGAAATGGGTGCCGCCCCACCAGGTTGATACACTATTTCATTAATAAAAAATATGTCAATAAATGGTGAAAGAAAGGGGAAATGCATATGGTGATGGAAGTTACCAGAATGTGAAGCACGGCCAACGTGCCAGAGTTGGCAAAAAATGATGCTTCCTTTGGCATGAACAGCATCCACAATCTTCTTCCATGCCTCCACCTGTTGCTCAGTGTAGATCCCAGGAACATGTGGGAACCTGCTTCAACATTGCACCATTAGGCAATTTAGGATATGCCAGGAATCTGGATAGCTCAATATTATGAAAAACTGATATTGGAAAAATCATTTTGTAACAGGGAAGGGATAAAAAGACTAACAAGGGTACCATTATATCATATACAAAATGATTATTTTTGAAGTGAACATTGAGCAAATGCTATCTGATTGATGGAAAAGACTAGAAAGGGGTACATTTAATTGGTGGAATAGTCGTATCAGGCTTTGGTTATCAAATGTAAATTACGGAATTACCCAGCTGCAGTGTCGGAGACCAGTGTCCCTTCGGTGATCAGAAAGCCGCCGGGAGTCGACCTCTGCGTGTAATATTCAGCAAGCGCCGGCCTCGGGATTCCATTCAACGCCCTGCATCTAGTCATCGGCGCCAGCACCACCCTATCATCACACACAAACCAAACTCAGTAGAACCCCGGAAATCTTTGGCAGAACATGTCTGACAACCAAAGTTCCCTCAAGACCTAAGCCCCTCAGAAATCAAGGAATCTGATGCAACCAAACGACAAAAAAAAACCCGACAAACTGAAACACAGACCTATGAGAAAGGTTGAACTTGCCCATCTTGTAAGGAGAGAAGAGCGTTGGGGTCCCTTGAGATTGAGTTTCCGCCATTGTTACCTTCCTACAAACTTGATCTAATGATGAAAAAACGTATCCGCAGTATACACTCCAGTTGAAAAAGTAAGGAAAACCAATAGTTACTAGAATGCTTTACTAAATCATATAAAGAAATTTAGGGTGAGAGAATTTAAGCATGTGGCATAAAATTGGACGGTATAGGGCTGGGGCTGCGGGGGTATTTTATAGCTGAAAATTTAATCCTTTGATTTGATTTGATGAGTTGCGTGTGGGATTTTGATTGGAGATAGAGATGGCCGGAGGAGTCGGTGGCTGCTATTTATGGCATGGGTTTCATGTGCTGGTTTTAACAGTGGCGATACTTGATGCAAATATGTTTCCACCGGAGATCACTTTTGCCGACTGGTTGTTGCTTTGCAAAATTAAAAAAGAAATATGAGTCAAAACGGTGTGTATGTTGATTCTGAATTCAATGCTCAGTTAAAATTGTGAGTGTTCTGACACTAATTTGAACTAGTATTTAACAAAATTCGACTCAATTCGAAAAATTTTAAAAATTATTCAATTTTTTAATTAAGAGTTCAAGTTATTTGAATTAATTAAGTTATTCGAATTAACTCAAATAAAAAAATTAAATTTTTTGGTAAGTTATTCGAATTAACTCAAATAAAAAAAATTAAATTTTTTGGTTTAACTTGAATATGAATTATACCATTTGATTTATCTGAAAATCCGAATAAAAAATATAAAATTATGTCGTTTTAATAAATGTTTACCTTTTTTAAAGTTAAAAGTCAAAATCATTAAGTTAAAAAGTAAAAGTACGTCGTTTTTATAAATGTTTATTCATTAAGTTACAAGGCAAAACCATTATATTGTTTATATAGTTAAATAATCTTATACTTCATCTACTAATTAAATAATTAGTCCATGTAAACGCAACATTGAGTATAAATAATAAGATTCGTTAACTCGACTCGATTTGACTATGTAGTAGGCCCAAATTGACTGGACCCATTCCAAAATCAACCCAATAAATAAAGTTTAAATTAAAATTTATTTTTAATTTAAATTGTCTAAATACAACAAAACTCAAGTTCATTACAATATCTCAAAACTCAAATACAACCCATGACCCAAATATTTAAAAAAACTCAAAAGGCCCAAACCTAAAAATCTAAAAAACCCTAATGACAGCAACTTGTGCTGCCAGCTGTTGCCCCTGACCACCCAAATGCTGCCACATCAACAGCAGCACCACCAGCCACTTGCCTCTGCCACCAACTGCAACCACGTGAAAACCTGCAAGAATAAAAGAAAAGAAGACAAGACAGAAAATAGCAAACACTATGTATGTTTCGGCTATAAAAGCCGTGTGAAAAATTGTAAAAAGAGCTTCTCTCCGATTTCACGAGCAATAAAAAAAGCACAGATTCAAGCAAAAGAAATTCAATTTACCATCAACACAAGGTTTATTGCCCGAGAAGCCCTTATTTTATTTATAATCGCGTTTTAACCCTTAAACTGTCCAAAAAATATGTTTCACCCCTTAACTTTTTAAAAATTACATTTTGAACCCTTAACTTTCCAAAATTATATTTGACACTTGAACTTTCCAAAAATTACATTTTAACCCCTAATTTTTTTCTAGAATTACATTTTAACCCTAAACTTTTCCAAAATTATATTTTAACCCGAACTCTCTTAAAATTACATTTTGGCCTCGAAATTCTTCGAAACTTCATTTTTCAATCCCTTTTTTTTTATTTTCTGTTTTGTGATTCTTTGTATATAAGATTAAATTATTTTCTTCGTATTTTAAATTAATCATGCTATTTTCTCAATGATTTTGATTCGCGATTCTTTCGTATTTCGTATTTTATTAATTTTATGCTTAATTATTGCATATTTATCTATTCGTATAATTGTTCTTTCTTTGTGATTATTTAATTTTGCCATTATTTGCACATTCGTATTTAATTTACGCACTCATCTTTAAATTAAAATTGTTTTCTGTCCCAAAATATATACAAATAATTCTAAAATCGAGACAATATTCCTTTATTTCGGATTTTGAAAAATTGTGCCTTAACTTACTAGGCGCGATTTTTCCTTCAAACCGAAATAATCGAATACCCTTTTAAAGTTTTGAAATCGACAATGAAGGAACGCTCGTTATTTACGAGAATTTGAGAAACTCATGTGTTAACTTACCACGCATGTTTCTTCCTCTTCGACTCGAAATAACCGAGTGTCTTCAAATTTCAAAATCGAGGTAATATCCCTTCGTGCGAAAACTTCGAAGAATTATGCCCTAATATGCTGGGTATGATTTTTCGTAGAATTTGCACAAATCGAATATCCTCTTCTAAATTTTTCACAATGTCCTTTAATTTCGAAATTTCGAGAACATTGTGCCCTAACGTGTTGGACACAACTTCAATTCTCCGAAAAATTCGAAACACAAGAGCATTTTCCTCTTCAATTTCAAATTTTGAAAATTATGCTAAACAAATCATGCGAAATAAGTTATGTGTAAAAGGATCGTATTTTAAACTTCATGCGAGGTTTTAAGTTTTTAACAATTAAGATCGGAAAATAATTGATGTGGTACCAATTTTGGGCCTGTAAGGGTGCTAATCCTTCCTCACACGTAACCGACTCTCGAACCCATTTTTTGGATTACGAAGACCAAAATCTTTTTCAAAACGGATTTTAAATATTTTGTGGTGATCCAATCACACCGAATAAAAAGATTGGTGGCGACTCCCAATTTTCGATTTCAAAAATAAATTTCGAGAACTTTTTTCTTTTCAAAAAAAATATTTTGACAGCTTGACGACTCCACTAGGGATTTTTAAATAAAAGAGAGTCAATCCAAAATTTGATTACTTCCAGGTCTTTTTGTTGAAAATTTTTAAACCTTCAGTTTTGTTTAATATACGATCATTTGTATTTTTGTGTGATGCTCTATTATGTCGATATTGCTAGTATAGGTTTGCATTCATATGCATTTGTTACTATCCCTTTAAGTGGAAGCAGGAAACTACTCCTTCGTGAGGTTTTCACCTCCGTGCAAGATAGTGGATCGCTTTCGAGATTATATCCGTACCCATGTTTTCGTAAAGTTTTCACTTCCGTGCAAACATATGGGGAATATGTCCCCCTAAATCGAACTCATCCGTATGAGCCTGTAATGGGTGAGGATCGAGGAATCTGCTGGTTTGGGTACCCTTTACTCTAGAGCCTAAACCACATATAATGAGCCATAAGTACTTACCTAAGAAGGAGTTATACCGAACATCTTAGCAACTATCCAAGACAAATTCTTAGGTTCTTTGTTCTATACATTTATATTGATATTGATGTGTTTTGCTAACTTGTTCTGTTATGTCTCTTTTGCTAGCATTGCATCATCATACAAGAACATGTATTGATTTAAGTTCGATTACCAAATAGACAGTTTCGTCATGGAAGACGAATTTCTTGATAGAGTGGAAGATAAAATGGTCGTGCGCTTATGGTCAAAGGAAAAACAACGTGAGAAAGGAGACAGTATAAAAGATGGGCAATTATCAAAATTTTGGGATCATACTCGGATAAAGGTGACTCAAAACAGTTTGCAAGAGTTAAGAGACATCTGAGGTCAGTGAGATAACGAGATGAAGCAAATGTTTTATAGGGAATACAAAGACCTACCTTACTTATTCGAAGTGAATATAGACAAACACCTTTTTTGAGCTCTCACCCAACATTGGAATCTTGCATATAGTTGTTTCACCTTTGGAAACTTCGACATGACGCCCACAATGGAAGAATACACCGCATTGATTCGTTGCCCAAGGATTCAAGTCAACAAGGCGTATTCGAAAGATGCATGTGTCCCAAACTTTTTTGAAAAGACTGATGAACACAATCGAAATAAGTGAACAGTGGGTTGCATCCCAGATCAAGGCAGAAGGAGATAATAAGTGTATCAATTGGAAAAGTCTATGATATCTAATACTGAAACACCTAGATGAGAAGAAATGCATCGACATATACGAGTTAGACATTTTCCCAAAAGCATCAAGGCATGTAGAAGATGCAGTTGCAAATCTTTTTGATCAGCTTAGCAAGGGAGTCACTCCAGTCCCAGTAGTCCTCGTCGAAACCTTCAGAACATTAAACGCTTGTTGAAGAGAAGGAGAAGGGAGGTTCATCGGTTGTGCACCACTTTCGATAGGCTCAGAGACAGGTTGAAAGCACTCACCCAAATGAGAAAAGCAGCTGATCACATGCAAGTATTAACCGTTGAAGCTTATATATTGAGCATGCAATAAGAATCAAACCAAGGTGGGGAGAAAATTAACCGGACTTCTTAGGAAGATCAAAGCTTTAGGCAGTAAGGCAAAGCCGTTTATGTCCTTTGCTTTATGTAAAGAAATTTGTCTTCTAGAGAAGTTGTTTTAATGGAATTGAGTTCAAAATTAATGTTTTTTTTATGCATACATGCATTCATAAGTTGCACATTTTATTAACTTGCATTTAATTCCATGAGATCCGACCTCAAGAAGAACTGTGCCAAACAGTTAGTGGTTATACGATTGTATTCTTGTTTTTTATTTTTTATTACAATTTATTTTCAAATTTTGAATCTGTTTGCATTGCATTTTCATCAAAAAAGGTATTGATTCACGTTCTCTTGCTAAATAGAGAGCTGGTCATAAGAAAATGAATTTC
Organism: Kokia cookei; assembly: GCA_039519145.1. Lineage (NCBI taxonomy): Eukaryota > Viridiplantae > Streptophyta > Magnoliopsida > Malvales > Malvaceae > Kokia > Kokia cookei. The sequence continues at coordinate 7,580,424 of CM076903.1, read as the reverse complement.
TTGATAAGGTAGAAGTCAACGTGGTCGTGCGTATATGGTCAAAGAAAAATAACAAGTGATAACCTGTCAAAGGGGTACATATCAAAGTTTTGGGATTACACCAAAATAAATGTAACTCATAACAGTTTGCAAGAGCTAAAATAAGTATGGAAAATAAAATAGAGCAGATGTTCTAATTCGAATATGGTGTTCTGCCTTACATACTCAAGCTTAGTTGCTTCACTTTCAAAAACATGAACATGAGATAGAAGAATACGATATGTCGCTCCATTGCCCAAGGATCCAGAATAATAAAGCCTATTCCAGATGAGCAAGCATTGAGTTGCAGCCTTGATCAAGGAAAAGGGGATAACGAGTGCATAGTACACTCAGATGCAAGAAAGAATGTTGACACTTTCGTATGAAGTGTTGGGGCACGTAGAGGGCGCGGTTGCAAATTTATTTGACCAACTTGACAAAAGAATCACCCATGTTCTAGCAATTTTAGCTATTAAACACCTGTCGAAGAAAGGGCAAAAGAAGGTGTATTGGTGCTCAACTTTTGTTAGTATGGTCATTTATTGAAAAGTCAAAAAAGTCTCTTATAGAGTATTCTCTGAGGTCCACTCCCCGTCGAAGGAATTTATGACTATCCAAAGACAAGAAGATATCGCTAAAGAGATTGGAAATAAATGAGGAATGACTCCAACGCTCTTAAGGGTAAGTCTAAGATAGGGACCATGGCGGAAGTAAGGATTCGACCAAGTGCAAGAAATGGTCAACCACTTGTAGACTTTAGCTATTCAAAGACCGACACTTTGAACTTGAAATCAGGATCAAACCGGAGGAAATTAGCTTGGAAAATTACGACTTAGAGCATTAAGGCACGACCATACATGTATTTGTCTTATGTACAGAAATTTGTTTTCTAGTAAAGTTGTTCTAACGGAATGGAACCAAAAATCAACGCATTTTGTTCATGCATTTTATCTTTCATTTGCACTACACTTCATGCATTAAATTTCAATAAAATCTCACATATTTGAAACATTCATGTGAGAGAAAGTCATCAACCCTAAATAAAAACTGAGAGGAAACATGATAAATCAAGATAGGGTGTAACACCCCTTACTCGGTCCGAAAAATCGAACCCGAGTTAGCAAGTGTCTTGACTATTAAAATCTTTTAAAAACCTAAGTAACACGTAATTTACATCTTATTATGATTATTATACTTAATTACTTATTAAGCTTAAATCAGAATTGACTCTCGTAAACATTTGCAAAGAATTAAACTTTTATTTGATTGTTTTATTGAAAATAATACATTTCTACCGATACTTGAATGAGTGAGTACCGGTAGAAGAAAAGACAATAACGATTCAAGATTCACTGTAAAATCCTATCGGTAGTCAGGAAAGTTTTACCGAAACAATACTTCCAACTACTGAAACTAACTGTATGACTACCGATACTAATAAAACTTCCACCGACACAATATAAATCAGTAGCTAAGATACTCCTTCCCCTGCAGTTTTACCGAAACAAAGACAAGTTCTACTCATACCTTAGTTCATCCAACAAAGGTACTATCGGTACAAGTAATAAACTACCGAAACAAGTCAAAAGATTTCAATATATACCACGATAGGACAACTGACCACCACAATTAGCCCCTCAACAACATTCCAAAGACGCTAAAATTTACATTTTACATAATCCCATACAAAATACAAATATTCAAGATCTAGACTTCACCTAAGTACATGCTGACCCAAAAATAAAACAAAACTCACGGTTGTTTGAGTATGGGATTTGCCTTTGGATGCTAGAACAAGCGACTATCAAAATGTACCTAGCCTGAGCATGCAAAAACCAAGTAAAATGTGATGGTATTTTAATAACCTAAACATTTAAATAAATATAGATATGCTTTAAGAATTAAATTAAACATTTACTCATACTATAACAATAATCTTTCTCTCATTAATTTTATTAAACCATCAATACTTCACCCGTTCTATCAATACTCATCACTTCTCATTTCTTTATTCAACATTTCAATACTTCCATTCTCATAATCTTTTTGCATATCACAATATGCATACTCATATTTCATGAATTTTAGAATTTATCAAATATATAATATATTTTCATCATTTTAATTTCCCTATTAACAAGACTCGGATTCTGACGGATACACGGATCCAACCAGCACACCATTTTGGCACCTAGTGCCTCATCAGATAAACCAAAGTAATTATCGTGCCCAGCGCTATAATGAAAATGACACCCAATGTCTCATTAAATAAACCGAAGTAATTTGGCACCCAGTGCCTTATCGACTCGTGGTCGAAGTACCCTGAACTCTTCCTATCCTATGGCATGCCATCTATATCCGACTCAACCCGAACAATTAATAGGGTAATCATATCACTTAAAACTCAACAATATATTTTTACATTTAATTCAACCAAATACACACATTCAACTTCATATATATTTACATATAATTCAAATCAACTCATTTAGGGTATAGAATTTCATACCTCAATTTTCCTTGCTTTGTTCAATTAATTTATATGTATGACAATTTATAACTAGTTTAGGTTATAGAAATACCAACCGTAAATTCCTAGCTATTCGTCGCGATCTTGTCTTTGCCCTTCCTTTTTGAAGAGTCCGATCAACATTAGCTACGGAAGTAAACATACACATATTCATTAACTCAAATAATTTAGAACTCAAATAATTTATCTCTAAATAAATTTAACTCCCTCTTTCTAATTTTTACACTAATTCTCAAGCTTCCAAATTTAATCCTCATCCCTTGAACTAATGACTAATTTCACTACTTAGTCTCTTTTCTCTTCCATTTTAAGTCATGCATGACCAAATAACCCCAAAAGCTCCATTTAATGAACAATGGTAGCATTCAAAATTCTTGATCATTTAAAAGAGTATGACATGGGTTTGATAGCTTAAGGTAATGAAATTCTAAAAACACAAAAATTACAAGAAAAGGGCTTGATTACACTTACCAATTTGAAGTTCAAACTTGACAAAAACCCAAAGTTTTCTTTCCTCTCTTCTTCCCCCCTTGCTGTCAATTTTTCCTATGTTAAAGAGAATAATATTTTCTTTCTCTTTCATCCCACACCGATGTCCAATATCATCATTATGCTCCCTTTTTCCTTTCCTATTTAATTCTTTTAATTAAAGATTTTTTTAACTAAAATTTGGAGCCACACAAGACCACCTAAAGGCACTAAGGTTTAAAAAGGAAAGATTTGCCCTTTTAAGTCCTCCCTCTTAATTCAATTAAAAAAATAAAATCCCTTTTTATAATTCACACTTTTGCCCCTTATGCAATTTAGTCTTCATGTCAAATTTTTCACTACACAATCAAAATTATTTATCCAACAAATAATTATTTTGCGATTTGTGAGTACACTTTTGCCCATTATATTTAATATTTAAGAGTCTGATTAATAAATACTAAATTTTGAAAGTACCCTTTCACTAACAACCCTGAATTTGTGTCGTTACATAGGGAATGCTAAAAAAAATTTGAGCAAAAGTTATGTGAAGACTGGAACCTGTTGAGAGTTCGTCCCTACACCTTTGGAAGTGTTTTGGACAACTAGACTATAAAGGAGCTTCTTGTAGTTTTTAGAACTTTTCCAGGAAAATATTCAGTACAGACTTATCACTCTAAGTCCGAGAGTAATAAGGATCCTTTTATAAAGGGCACATGATCACTGTCTTTTATTTCGATGAAAATGATGCATTTTTTGCGTCTCACTTGGCAAACATCTTGCATTTCTTTTTCAGCCATACTCATACCAAACGGTTGTTCATTCTTAAATTCATTCTCTTACCCATATTTTGGATCCTTAGATATAAAGGACACGAGAAACGCTGCGGTTGACTTAGATCCTTTTGAGTAAGACGTGTGTCCAGAAAAACTTTGAGACTTTGAAAATGATCAAGGATGTGACTTGTCTCCCGATCTGCTACGGATGTTTGAGCAAGACTGGAAATGAACATCACCTCGAAGAGTTGTGATTTTAAGTGAGAATCGAGATATGTGACTTTGAAGAAACAAGGCAAGCTGCCTCGAGAATCTAAAGGTCATTACATGGTCCTATCAAAGCTCCCATAAAGGAAAAATGCAATCCAATTCAACAGAAACTTCAAAAATTGAGGCTAGACGTGTTATCAAAAAGAAGATCAAAAAAAGAAGAAGAAAAAAGAAGATAAGATGGGTCGAAAAAATCCGCAAAGGGCATTTTAAAACCCAATAAAAAAAGAGGAAAGAAAAAAGAAAGAAAAAGTTAAGACAAAAACCTGCAAAGGGCATCTTGAAATTTTATTATTCTTTTTCATCTTTTAACATCGGGGCCTTTTTCTGTGTGAGGCATGGACGTCATCAAGTCAACTTTACAAGAGAGCTTCTAATGAGCGTCAATTCGTCCTCGTGATCGTTAATTACTACTTCCTATACTAATCGATGTTTAAGCAGATTCTTGAAAAAGAGAGACCAATAAGAACATCAAAAGGACTCATAATAGAGACCTACAAAGATAGGCATGAGAAGTTATCATTTGCTCTTTACACTTATTGAACATCAATCAAGACTTTAACGGGGCAACACTTTTCCCCATAATTTACGGAATAGAAGCATTCTTGCCCATTGGAGTCGAGTTTCTTTCCCTCTAAAATTTTAATGGACAAAGTGGAGTTGATCCAATCCAGATACGACCAGCTAAACTTGATCAAAGAAAAGATGCTAAAAGCCATCCGTCATGGTCAGATATACCAATGACAAGGGCTTATGACAAAAAAGGATTCGCTTTAGAAAATTCAATAGAGAAGCATTGGTTTTGAAAAGGATCTTACTTACAAAAGACTTCTGAGGAAAATGGATGTCGAATTGGGAAAGGCCTCATGAGGTGAAGAAAGTCTTTTTTGGAGAAGCTTTAATTTTGATCGAAATGAATGGCAAAGACTTGCCCAACTTCATGAACTCGAATTCGATGAAGAAAAATAAATAAAAAGAAAGAAAAAAGGAAAAAAAGTAAAAAAGAAAAGGAGAGGTCGAGGTGAAAACTCGTAAAGGGCATCTCGAAACCTAAAGAGACTTGAGTTGAAAAACCTGAAAGGACGGCTCAATTTTGAAGAAAGGGGCATGGAATGGCCTTCTCTCTCCAAAGTAACAAGGTGAAGGAACTTTACACTTTGAAGCATCGACGAAGTACTCCAAGTTTCATGGATAAATGTCAAGTTCAGAATGATCCTCATCAAGTTTGCTCAGTGAAGCTCATACTTTGATATCTGGGGCACCTAACTCCATTCTTTGTTCACCTTATGTTTGGCAACTTTTGACCAGTACGGGTCTTTTTTAATCCTTTTCTTTCATGTGAGTTTTGCCTCCAATGAATTTAATTTTTTCGCCTTATGACCATGTTCAAGCATTCTCGTATCAAAATAACGATTAATAAACCAATGATCTTTTCATTCATTCGAGCTTTGCCTTCAATTTCATTCCCCTTACAACCTTAATTCAAACATTTTTGCATTTGAAATAATGGTTAGTAGTTTAATGATATAAGGAATAAAAAGATTTCTACATATCATTCAGGAAAATTTCTAAATAGTACAGGAACCTGAAACAAGATCACTAGTTGGAAATAACCAAACCCGATGGTTAGAAGGGTTTTGAAACAAATGGTTCATATTACGACTACCTCTTTAGGTCTCATGTCAAAGGTACCATACCAAAAGAACAACATAATAGCACATCAGTGATAGGACTTAGACAAACAACAATGGATGTCGACTAAGGACTAAAAATAAAATCATTCTCAAAGATGACATTTTTTGCATTCATAATTCATACTCACCTATTTAGGAGCATTTGATTAATCCTGATCATGGCATCCTAAAAATCTGATTTACATAGAAGTCCATTAAAGCATATCTTACAGGTTTCATTACCACGAACTAGCGAAATGAATCAAGAAAACATGAAGATTTGAGGGGAAAGGTTGAGGCCGCAATGACAAACTCGATACCTAAAAGACATGAAGGGAAAGGTTGAGGTCGTAATGATAAACTCGATACCTTAAAAAACGTGATGAGAATGATTAAGGCCGTAACAGTAAATTCGATACCATGAAATATAATGGGAAAGGTTGAGACCGTAACGGCGAACTTGGTACCATGAAGATTTGAAGGGAAAGGTTTAGGCCGTAACAGCGAACTTGGTACCTTAGGAACATGACGAGAAAGATTGAAGCCTCAACGGTAAATCTTCTACCTCGAAATTACAGTGAAGCAGATAAAAAATACAATAGCAAGTCTTTATCTCTCTGAAGTTGTAGTAAGAGCAAGATGAAGCTTCGACATCAAATCCTATCTTCCTGACATTGCAGTGAAGTTGGATTAAAACTATAGTAACAGATCTCAATTTCCTTGAAGTTGCAGTGGAATGGAGTGAAGTTACATCATCATCCAATCTCTTACCCCAATCATGGGCATTTTACAGCCATCCATTCTCTTACCCCGATCATGGGGCAGGTTACAGTCATCCAATCTCTTACGCCGATCATGGGGCAGATTGTATCCATCCCATCTCTAACCCCAATCATGGGGCAAATTGTAGCCACCCGATCTTTTACCCTGATCATGGGGCAGATTGTATTCATCCCATCTCTTACCCCGATCATGGGGCAGATTGTAGCCACCCGATCTTTTACCCTGATCATGGGGCAGATTACAACCATCCAATCTCTTACCCCGATCATGAGGCAGATTGCAACCACCCGATCTTTTACCCTGATCATGGGGCATATTACAACCATCCAATCTCTTACCCCGATCATGAGGCAAATTGCAACCATTCAATCTTTTACCCCGATCATAGGGCAGATTAGAGCCACTTGATTTTTTACGCCAATCATGAGGTAAATTGCAGCCATCCAATCTCTTACCCCGATCACGGGGCAGATTGCAGTCATATGAAGCAATAAAGTGGTCATCTTCCTGACGAGATGCAGAGAAGTGAACCAAATCTATCTTTTTGATGAGATACAAAGAAGTGGATTGAAACAATGAGACGGTCATCTTTCTGATGAGATACAGAGAAGTAGACCAAATCAATGAAGCGAAGCTCAATACGAATGAGACTTCAAACCCCATATTCTTGATAAGATACAGATAAGTGGACCAAATTCGTCTTCCTGATGAGATACAGAGAAGTGGATTGAAACAATGAGGCAGTCATCCTTTTAATGAGATACAGAGAAGTAGACCAAATTAATAAAACGAAGCTCAATACGAATGAAACTTCAAGCCTCATCTTCCTGATGAGATACAAAGAAGTGGGTCAAAACAATAAAGCGATCATCTTCTTGATGAGATACAAAGAAGTGGACCAAATTCATCTTCCTGATGAGATACAAAGAAGTGGATTGAAACAATGAGACGATCATCTTCCTAATGAGATACAGAGAAGTAGACCAAATCAATAAAGCAAAACTCAATACAAATGAAACTTCATACCTCATCTTCCTGATGAGATACAGAGAAGTGGGTTAAAGCAATAAAACGATCATCTTCCTGATGAGATACAGAGAAGTAGACAAAATCCGCCTTCCTGCTGAGATACGAAAAAGTGGATTAAATCAATGAGACGATCATCTTCTTGATAAGAACAGAGAAGTAGACCAAATCAATGAAGTGAAGCTCAATACGAATGAGACTTCGAACCCCATCTTCCTGATAAGATATAGAGAAGTGGGTCAAAGCAATAAAGTGGTCATCTTCCTAATGAGATACAGAGAAGTGGATTAAATCAATGAGGCATTCATCTTCCTAATAAGACCAGAGAAGTAAACCAAATCAATGAAGCAAAGCTCAATACGAATGAGACTTCGAACCTCATCTTCCTGATAAGATACAAAGAAGTGGGTCAAAGCAATAAAGCGATCATCTTCCTGATGAAAACAGAGAAGTAGACCAAATCAATAAAGCAAAGCTCAATACGAATGAGACTTTAAACCCTATCTTCATGATGAGATACAGAAAAGTGGATCAAAACAATAAAGTGATCATCTTTCTGATGAGATACAGAGAAGTGGACCAAAAGATGAAGTTACAAACACCAAACACCTGAAGTGTTAGTGGATTGAATCAAAGATTACGATGACAAAACTCAATCTCCTTGAAGTTTCAAGTGAATTGAGTGAAGTTACAGTAACAAATTTTATCTTTTTGAAATTTCCTTAGGGTAAGAGAGAATAACAACATTGAAGTTACTTTCCTAAGTTGTAGAGAAGCAGATGTAGTGCAATTGAATGACCAACAAAATGAAGGGTGGGCCAGTTGAAGAAAGAGCGTCGAAAAATGAGACTTGACAAAATTGGGCCTCATTTTGATCTTTACTTCGTTCCTGTCACATAGCAACGAGCAAAGAGGGGCAGCTGCAGTAGACCCAATTTGATTGAGTCCGTTCCAAAACCAACCCAATAAATAATGTTAAATTAAAATTTATTTTTAATTTAAATTGTCAAAATACAATAAGACCCAAGTCCATTATAATACCTCAAAACTCAAATACAACCAATGACCTAAATATTCAAAAGAGCGTAAAATGCTCAAACCTAAAAATCTGAAAAACCCTAATGGTAACAACTTGTGCTGCCAGCCACCGCCCCTGACTACCGAGATATTGCCACGTCAGCACCATCGCCACTAGCCACTTGCCTCTGCCACCACCTGTCACCACGTGAGGACCTGCAAGAACAAGAGAAAAGAAGACAAGACAAAAAATAGCAAACACTATGTATGTTTCGGTTATAAAAACCGTGTGAAAAATTGTAAAAAGGGCTTCTCTCTGATTTCACGAGCAATAAAAAAAGCACAGATTCAAGTAAAAGAAATTCAATCTACCATCATCACAAGGTATATTAATACTTGCATATATATATATATATATACATATATACCAATATATATATTTATTTATTTTTTATATACTTTCGAATATATATATATATATATATAAAAGTGTGTTCTATTTAATTTTTCTTTTCTTTTCTTTTCTCTTTTATTTTTAAACAAAATATATAGATAAAAATAAACAAAAAAAATATAATAAAAAGGTTAAAACATTGGAAATTGGGTTTCGAAAAAAATAAAAAAGAAGAAGTTATTTTTGAAGTTTTTGAAGATTTGAGGGGTTAAATCAATAGATCTATTTTCGATTTACGTTTTAAAAAATATATAAAAAAATTACCTTTTGCGTCGCTGTGGATGACGACGACAATCGACGCTGGTCGATGGACGACGAGAGTGGCTGGCCGAAGAGACTCATCAAAAAAAAGAAAAAGAGAAAGAGACAAAAGAGAGAGTTGAGAGATTTTTTTTTTTTTTTTGGTTTTTGAAAAAGAGAATGAAAATATTTAAAAAAGGAACAAAAAGTGGGTTATTTAAGGTGTCAAAACAGTGTCGTTTTAGGTTAGCCACCTAAGCCCCAAAACAACGTTGTTTTGGCTTATGCCTTAATAATCAGTTCATTTTAAAAATGTGTAATTTTCCCTTTCGACCCTTCTAGTTTTTTTCAAATTTTCAATTAAATCCTATTTCACATTTTTTAATTTATTTTAAAATAGCCTTTTAATTTTCATTTCTTTTCAATTCAGTCCCTTGAATTTTGGAGGCACAAAAAGCTACCACGTGTCTAAATTCTTAGGTTTATTTCCCGAAAAGCCCTTATTTTATTTATAAATCACATTTTTACCCCTAAAATGTCCAAAAAATATATTTAACCCCAAACTTTTTAAAAATTACATTTTAAACCCTTAGCTTTCCAAAATTATATTTTAACCCTCAATTTTTATAAAATTACATTTTAACCCTTGAACTTTTCCAAAATTATATTTTGACCCTTGAACTCTCCCAAAATTACATTTTGGCCTCGAAATTTTTCGAAACTTCATTTTTCAATCCTTTTTTTATTTTCTGTTTTGTGATTCTTTGTATATAAGATTAAATTATTTTCTTTGTATTTTAAATTAATCCTGTTATTTTCTCAATGATTTTGATTTGCGATTCTTTCGTATTTCGTATTTTATTAATTTTATGCTTAATTGTTGCATATTTATTTATCTGTATAATTGTTCTTTCTTTGTGATTATTTAATTTTGTCATTATTTGCACATTCGTATTTAATTTACGCACTCATCTTTAAATTAAAATTGTTTTTTGTCCCAAAATATATACAAATAATTCTAAAATCGAGGCAATATTCTTTTATTTCAAATTTTAAAATATTGTGCCTTAACTTACTAGGCGCGATTTTTTCTTCAAACCGAAATAGTCGAATAACCTTTTAAAGTTTTTAAATCAACAATGAAGGAACGCTCGTTATTTACGAGAATTTGAGAAACTCATGCCTTAACTTTCTGGGCGTGTTTCTTCCTCTTCAACTCGAAATAACCGAGTGCCTTAAAATATCAAAATCGAGGCAATATCCCTTCGTGTGAAAACTTCGAAGAATTATGCCTTAAGGTGCTAGGTATGATTTTTCCGTAGAATTTGCACAAATCGAATATCCTCTTCTAAATTTTTCACAATGTCCTTTAATTTCGAAATTTAGAGAACGTTGTGCCCTAATGTGTTGGACACAACTTCAATTTCTTTTTAAAAATTTGAAACCCACGAGTATTTTCCTTTTCGAATTCAATTTTTGAAAATCACGCTAAACAAATCATGCGAAATAAGTTATGTGTAAAATGATCGTATTTTAAACTTCAAGCGAGGTTTCAAGTTTTTAACAATTAAGACCGAAAAATAATCAATGTGGTACCAATTTTGGGTGTGTAAGGGTGCTAATCCTTCCTCACACATAACCAACTCCCGAACCCGTTTTATGGATTACAAAGACCAAAATATTTTTCAAAACGGATTTTAAACGTTTTGTGGTGATCCAATCACACCGAATAAAAAGATTGGTGGCGACTCCCAATTTTCGATTTCAAAAATAATTTTTGAGACTTTTTTTCTTTTTGAAAAAAGCGTTTCGATAGACTCGATTCGATTCAATTTGAAAAAAAAATTCAAATTGAGTTCGGTTGTTAAAATAAGATTCATCAACTCGACTAACTTGAATTTTTTTTACTCAATTCGACTCGATTGAATACTCACCCCTAGTTTGAACCTTGACAAAATAGGTCGCGTGAAACAAGAATTTTGCAATTCATTATTTCTTTTAATATCACCAAAAAAATATCATCTCTATTACTTACAAGGGTGAATTACTCAAAAATATCAAAAATTATAAAAAAAATTATCGAATTAAGTCGATTTTTCTAAAATTTATCGGATTACACGTTTTCCCTAATGGCTACCCCGCAACGGCTACCTCAACGGTTGAATTCCAACGTCTACCCCACAACTAATTTTTTTCCTATTTAAACCCCCAATTTCTTACTTTTTAAATTCTCTCTCAACTTTCTCTCAAGTCATTCTCAATCCTCTCTCAACTCTCATTTTTTAGTTAAAATTGTATTAAGGTTTTTTTTTTAAAATTAATTTTGTATTATGATTTTTTTCGTATTTATTGAAATTAGTAATAACAAATTCTCTAATTCATTTGGATCACAAGCACATTTCGATCATTCAATTGCAAATGGTAAGATTTTTTATTATATTTAATCTAATTATTTTGTTATTATATTGAAATTAATATTTTGTATCTTTTTTATAATTAGTCAAAAAGATAAAATTTTGGAGACATCTATTCGTAATCTATCCACTCTTCCATCGTCTTTAAACTGTGAAGAATCCGTAACAAAGGTATAATTTTAATCATCGGTAAAACATCCAACACCAACACCCAAAATGATAATAACTCTAATGACATATCATTTCTATCCTAACAGTTCATTAAGTTCATACGAGTCACGATTCATAATCTTATCATTTAGTTATTTAACCATTACCCCATTCACATGAAATCAACCATATGACTATCATTTTAAAACACATACCTCAAATATAATATCCTTGCACTTTAATCCATTTAAAGTTAAGATTACTATACAAAATAAATCATTCTCACACATACACAATTTATCAATAAGAAAAAGACAACAATTAAAACAATTTATTGACTATACGAATTTACCAAACCAAAAATGACAATCAACGCAGCACTGATGATTATTCTGCTAATTTTTCTTTTTCACGATTATTGACCGATGGATTTGTTTCTTGATTTAAATAATAATTAATTTCAAAATATCAATATATAACAATTTATAATATTTATTAGATGCATAAACCCCTTAAATTTCTTTTTTACAAATTTACTCTAAACTTTCACCCTTTATGCAATTTAGTCCCTAGATCAAAACTTACTTATTTTCACAATTCAACCTAATACCTTAGTGCTGAATTTATTCTAGTCCTTTGACAGCCCCTTTACAACCGAATTTTGCAAGAATTCCTTGCAAATTTTTAATATTTTATCAATTTTGTCCCTAAGTTCAAAACCAACTAAAATTACTTTACATAATAGTCCAAAAATCATCATCAAGTTCCAAACTAACCATTAACAACTAAAAAGCTTCAAAAACATCAATGAAAATTTTCAAAACTTTAACAGTTTAATAAAATTGTACTTAGTTTAGCTAGATTAATCTATGACGATCTCAAAAACATAAAATTTGCTGAAAATGAAGACAAAAATCACTTACATGCACACCTAGAAGCTTGGTCGAACCTTAAGCATGCATGACAATGGTGTAAACGGTGGTGGAAAAGAATGAAGACGAAGATGACCATCTTTTTCTTTTTTATTTTCTATGCTTTAATTATTTACTATTTTAACCTTTCATTAAACTTAAAACTTCATTAAACTCATGGCCTTAACTGTCCATTAACCATCCCTACGGTCTAATAACCATTTAAAACCTTATAATGATACTTGTTCAATAAATTAACACGTTTAAACAAATAGAGATTGACTTTTTCAGCTTTTACAATTTAATTTTTTTTTACCTATTTAATAAAAAAATCAAAATTTTTGAACCAAACATTAATACGAAATTACAATAGATTCGTAAATATTAAATAAATAATATTTGCTAATTCATTAGTCAAAATTGTGGTATCAAAACTACCGTTTTTGACGCCATTAAAAAATGATATGTTCCATGCATAGCATCATGGAATACTCCGTTGTACTTGAAGGTGTTACATAATTGTAAGAACTGCTTCAAGTACTGATTCGGATCTTCTACCATGTTCCCCTTGAACTACGACATGTTTTGAATCATCTGAATCATGATCGTCTTTATTTCAAAATTATTGGCGTTAATAGCCGGCCTTTCTATACTTCCTCACACTGCATCTAGTGTAGGTAAGGCATACTCGCACAATGTCCTTTGATCCATCGGAACTTCTTTCCAGATATTTGCTTGTTGCTCTTGTGGATCTTCAAATAACATATTTTCTTAGGGTAAATTAACTACAACTGGTAGATAATGGACGATTGCGCCTAAGAAATTGCTCTGGATTTGGATGTTGTTCGATTGGGGTGTTAGAGCTTCGAGTCATAAACAACCTGAAAAATTAAAAAGAAATTAACTAAATAAGAATAAATAAGCAAAAATTAAAAATATTGTATCTATAGTCTTTAACGTTCCTATTTATCTTACTAAGTTTAAATATATTTTCAAGACTTAATGCCGAAACCTCCCTAACAACAATGCCAACAACTTGACCGCTATAAACATATTATCATTTATAGTATAAATATCACACAAAAAATATATAAAATTAAATCGGTAATGTCCGCAAGTATACGGGTCATAATAAATTAAATAAATTGTTGAAATTTTTATCTATTGATATTTGATATGTCATAATTTGATATGACAAACTGAGCTTTTTTTAATAATTAAATAGCTTGTAACTAAGCGTTTTTAGTTTAGCACGAAAGATTCAAAATCATATAGTAAAAATAAAATTAGAGTTTCATAGACAATTATTCAAAACAATAATTTTTATTGATAATTTATTAAAATAATTTCAAAACATCATAATAAATTAAATAAATTGTTGAAATCTTTATCTATTGATATTTGATCTGTCATAATTTGATTTGATAAATTGAGTTTTTTTTTTTTATAATTAAGCAGCTTGTAACTAATTTAATGTATGTTTATTAAAAGAATTTCTAAACCTCTTTAATGTTTATTTATTTAATTGTTTAAGTGAATTGGAAATTGAGTGAACTTTGTTTGATTAAGATGAATAGGAACTAATTTTCTTGGGAAATTGGTTAATTGAAGTGTTTGAGCAATTAACTTAAGGTTTGGGGATTAAATCGAATAATTGGACTAAATTGAATAGAAATCAAAATTTGAAATTGACAGCTATAGGTAAAAATTTAGATAATGAAGACTGAGAGGAGCCCTTGTTGTGTAGAAATTCAATTGTCCCTTTTAGTTTAAGTTAGATCAAAAGATAAACTGGATTAAATTACAAATTGGGTAAAATTATAGGCTGAAAGTTATGAATTAATCCAATTAGGTAATTATGTTGTTAAAATCATTAATCTGAATGTATTAGTTATACGAGCTTTGCTACAACATCATGAAACTGTCGCACAATCGAGTCGTTGATTTTTTCGCTTCTTGTTTATAACCAAAACTCTAAAACATATTAATTAGAACTATTGATGCACTCAGATCACCTTCCTCTACATCGACAAACCGATCATATTACTCCAACATTTTCAGTTGAGCAATGCGTATTAAGCATTAATTCAACATTCGTACTGCCATTTAGCTCAAATGTATCATATCTTACATAATTCATTGACTTTAGGTATCTATATGTAAGATCTAAATTCTCACCCGGCTTGAATTCGAGACTTTTTTCTTCTAACTCTTGATAAAAATTCATTCAATTTGATGCTATTGTTGGAAACCAAATTTATAAATTGAGCAGATACAAAAAGAACCACGATGTCAATGTCACTAATTTGATCATCGTAATAAATAACAACTCCAATCTTTTATCTTTACCCAAAAATTAATAATTATTTAACAGGTTTAGTAAAAAATAAATATTTATTAACCAAATTTAAATAAGGGAACAGCAAGAATTATTTACTTACTTGAACTAAATTAGTTTGTTAGGCCAATATTCCAACATTTGTTACAACAACAATGAACTTTGTTTGAGCAAACGAATAAAACAGCTTCAGATTTTTAAAATCAACACTCCTCTCTTTTAGATGCAATTTTTCGGCTCGAAATTCAACTTGGAAACCATTTTCATATCATCTTCATTTTATAGGAAAATTCTATTACCAGATATAAAACATTTTTCAAAATGTTATAAAAGACTGGACATGATTACATAAATAAGAAAAACGCTTTTTGTTATAAGTATGTTTTTGAAAAAATTCAACTCGAGGTTCTACATCCATTTTACACAGACTCTTCCATCTGATGGAAAAGACGAGACAAATTTAAGAAAAAATTCAAACTGACAATTTATCCCCGGATTCTTAAGATAAAAATCATTAAAATTTTGTCGATTTTTTAAAATTTCAATCCAACGACTATATTATTTCCTTATTTTTTATCCAACGAACCCAATTCAAATCTAATTTTACTTGCCTGATACTTGCTCACGTGGTAGGCCTATCGGGTGAGCTTTTGCCTTGTAGGCCCACCACGTCAATGAGGACGTGTTTTTACCACTTTTACATTGACACTCCTTAAATCGACTTATTTCCTAATTTAAAAAAAAAAAAAATGGGTCCATTTCCTTAAATTTCATTTTAAATTGAAATATTTGGCTAATTTCTCCAATAATATTTTACATTAAAATAAACATACAAATTTTATATCAGGGTGGCAGACACAGGCTTGGCTAAATGGTAAGATTGAAGTCTTGGAAAGTTTATGATTTGAAGTCGGGGTTAATTAATTAATTAGAGTAGAGCTAGTTATTTAATTTATTATTTATAATGATTGATAACATTGAATTTTATATAACTTCAAACTTAAAACTCACACAAAATTAATTTTATTTGATTGGATTAATTTCATTTTAAAATATTTATTCTCATCCTTGTATTTGTATATATATACCATTATTTAATGGTTTGACTGAGTTATTGTCGCAAATTAATTGAGTCTTAACTCAAATATGAAATTATAAAAAAAAATCTATTTCTTTTAAGAAAATAAGCATATACATAACATATTTTTTCAAAAGAAAATTTCCTTGGACCGACGCACTAGAAGTCAGTCCAAAGAAGAGAAATATTTAATGCTTTGGTCCAAGCTAATTGATTGGGTCCAAAGTAATCCAAATTGCAAAAGAAAGTACTTGTGATGATAAACCAGCTTTGAACAGATGGAGACTCCTACGGCCTTGGCTTCTTTCTATATTTTACTTGGATGAATACAAATGGCATTAGGGCTCCATCAAAGACCCAAACATTGTGCATTACATTTTCCTTTGAATATAGTGTCTGCATAATTATTAATTTTTTTGATTAATTATAAGGAGAGGTTAAAGCCTTAATAACAATGCGACCGACGTCATTTGAACCTAAACGACATTTGGGATAATGAATATATTTGATCGTCAGGTCAATACACGGGATTCTGCATAAGTACTAACTTTTTAATTCGACATTATAAAAAAAAAAAAATAATAATAAATGCTTTTAAAATTAGCAAGTGTATATTAGTAAACAAAGTTATCGTCTACGGCTCAAGTTAGAATTACTCGTATTTCTCTTCAATCCTTAAATAAGATGATAAATACGTTTCATTACGTTCGAATTCACGTTTTCCCATATTAGTCATAATATTGATATTAACCGAATTAAAATTTAATTGATTTCAATATTACAAATTGAGAATAAAAAGACAGGAATTGTATAGAAACTTGTTAATGGAGAATAAAAGCTTAATGACAAAACATGGGGGGAATTTTGGTTGAGCTGAGAACTTGTTATTTTCTACGTAAAAGGATGAAATTAAGGCAGGCTAATTTCATTACTATATGCTACAGTTTCAGCCATAAATGTTGTATACTTATCACTTAAATAAATTTATATAGAATAGAATCACGGGAGTTAGGTGAGATTGTAAAAGTCTCTTTTATCTTAATCAATGGTTAAGGGTTCGATCCTCGTTTTGTGTATGGAGCAGTTTTAAAACTCGTTACCAGCATCCACCTCCTTAATGAACTTACAGAATACGGAAGATTAATTATTGAGCTCGTTTTTAATAAATACCGTCTAAAATAAAATAAAAAAATTTATATGGAGCAGTGTTTTTTCCCCTGTTGAATCAGTCATTATGAAATAAAGTTGGGGAATAAATTATTGGGTATAACATGCATGTGGGGAAATTAAGAAGAAGAAAGGTGTACTTGAAAATTTTTCTTCTTTATTTCACTTCATTTCTAATGTCCGAAATTTTCTAAATTCGTGAAGTAGTGGCATAGTAACTTCCATCATAAGTAGGTAAGATATGAGAATGCATATCATAGTTCATAGCTACCCAATTTAACTTTACTTGCTTCCGGATTGCTCATATCCCATAATTCTATTTGATGAATCTCGTAACTTATCAATCGAATGATAAAAAAATTGATAAATTTTTTTTATTGAATTATAAAAGGAAGATCAAGTCCTAATAATAACATGATTGAAGCAACTCGAACCCAAATTATACTTAAAATAATGAACACTTTTAACCATCAGACTAATATACAGAATTTAAATTTTGATACTTTTTAAGTAAAATCTCGAATGTGAATATTGTGCCTATGTAAAACAGTATTGGGAAAATTGTGTTCCTTAATCTAAAGGTCCACCCTGACATTAGGAGAATAGTTGTGGGAGACAGGCCCAACCCCGCCTAATTTTATTCTAAGTTATGGGTTTTTTTTTTTTTTTTTTTTTTAATAAATTGAAAAAAATTGCATATTAATTTTTAAAGCTTTTAAATTATTTTATTATTTAAAAAAATTAAAATATATTTGACCTCTCAAAAAAAAATATTCTTAATAAATTGAGTGCAATAAATCCGATAATTTTTTTTAATTATACATCATTTATTAATTTTATCTTAATTCTCTTTACATTTTTAATTAATCAAAGGGATATATTTAAATTAGTTATTTTGTTAGTGACTTTTTTTATTCTATGCTTATAAAAATAATTAAACTATTAATATATTTATTACAAATTAGATATTACTTATTTACTTCTTCTAATTTAATTATAAATTTATTTTTTTACATTTAAATTGAAAGTATTATACTATTTTTATATACTACTGGCAATTTAAATATTATAAATATTTAAATACAATACTTTTCCAGTAAAATCATCAACAAAATGAGCTAGAACATATTTAGATAGCGAATTTTTGTTCCTAGGCTAGTCTGGCTCATCTTGTGCGAATAGAGTGAAAAAGAGTAAATTATTGTACTAAAAAATCACATTAGGTTCAATTTTCAAGGAAGATTAAAAAGGTCACATGCGGTTCAGCTTAAAATCCAATTTTTTAGATAAAATCTCCCTCCAATGTAATTTAATAGCACAATATATCACTACAAATGTACCTTACACAATATTGAAAGAAGAACAATAAAGAACACCATAATCTTAATGAGGTTCGGCAAATTATGCCTACATCCTCAAGCACTATCAAATATATTTCACTGTAAAAAATACAAGAGAAAAATTACAAATAGAAAAAGGGAAATTGGCTTATACAGGAAATGACTAATTTTGGGATGGTTTAAAAATGAAGAAACCACCTCTATCTATAATAGTACAATCACTCCGCGACTTTATATTTTGAATATGAGATTGTGCTATTTCAACATCTAACTCATCTGATAAGCAAATGAAATATTTCACAAACTAAACAAAATTCAAAAATATCAAATTTGTTTATTTAAACTATTGAAATTGATTATTCAGATTAAACCAATAATAAGATTTAACAATTAATATTTTTGTTCAAATCTTCATAACATAATGACTATATAAATTATGGATCGATGCTAATATTAGCTTTGCTTTTATCCAATTCCCTAAACAAAATTTTTGACTTTAATCCTATCAATAATACTATTGGATAAAAAAAGGTTAGGAGGAAAATAAAAGTCCCACAACAGCTTTAGCTTCTTCTATATATATAAAAGTTTTCCCCCATTAGAACATGCAATGTGTTTAGTTTTTGGTTCTAAACTTAATCATTCATGGTACATCAATTGTGTTTTTGGTTATAATTAAGCAGCTTAACTTAAAATTTCATATGATAATATAATGATAAAAAATATTCACTATTCTAGACGTGGTTTAAGTTTAAATCGCGTTTATAATATTAATTATTCGGACTTTAAAACTCTTATTATTATCTGGCACCCAATGCACTTATTTCAATAACTATTGCAGAAGCTCAACAACTACCACTATCTATTTGAAGTCCACATAAATATGTCCAATTAATTAGCAGCAATGGACCCAAAAAATTTTCCTTTTATGGGCAGAAAATTTCCTTAAATATCCACATTATTGCAGTGAGAAGTGTTATTTATGTATTCTCTTTCTACACAAACATTAAAAATGTAAGAGAAAATTACAATAAATTGGAGCTTAAAACAGTAGTGTCAGGAAATGAAAGTGAGGGGAAAAAAAATGAAGCATTCATGGTCCACAGTGTATGAAATGACCACAATTCATTGCTAAACTTAAATGTAGATAAGTGGGCCTGCTTTTGTCACTGAATCATACTAATTTAGGTCATGCAAATTTCAATATAAAAATACCCACTCTGACATTATCATCATTTTCACGATGGTAAGTTGAAGTGGCATGTTTAATTATCATTTTAAATAAAAAAATATACTTATTTTAAATTATAATTTTAAATTGCTTAAAACAAAAAAAATATGGAGACAAATTATATAAATTAATCTAAATTTTTGTTTGAAATGATTATTTAACGTGTCACATCAGTTTACCATTAACAATTAATGACTCAATGACTAATATGTTACAACATGATAACATAAGTGACTAAAACGTAACATTTCAAACATAAATGACTAACATATAACCTGAAGTAAATAAAAGTGACTATTTTAATAGTTTACCCTTTTTGTTAAGGGTTTTAATTTTTATTTCAAAGGATACTTATTGATAGAGAAAAAAAAATTGTGATTATTATATAACTTTTTTATTTATAATTTATATAAGTATGAGTTTAAAATTTTTTAATAGATGAAAATATTTTTATTATTTATTATATTAACGTTAAAATAGTGTTTTATTTTTTAAAAATATTTAATATTTAATGTTTTAAAAAATTATTGAAATTAATTGAACTTTGCTCAATTTCATATTTATTATGATTTAAATAATTCAATTGTATTGTTATTTTCTTTTAGACTATAATTATGGTTTGAAATTTTTATTGTTATGATATTTTATTTATCAAAATAATTAATATATTTGCTCTAAAAATATTTAATATATATTATTATAATTGTATTGGATAATTTGAATAATATTACTTAACATTAATTTTAAGAAATAAAATTATATTACTTAATTTATTAAAATATATATTATTTGATGAATTAAAAATTAAACATATAACAAATTTTTATTTAAATTAAATTCAACTTTTGATATAAAGATGGTGTGTTTTAGGTACAATAATGTTTTATAAAAACATATAAAAGGACATTTGTTATTTTGTAAAAGCTGGTGGCTTTTAATCATTTCTCAACCGATTCATGACAACAACTCTACAAAAAATTTAAATAAGAATTAAAAATTGTATCATATACATTTACGTGTAGAAATTATATATTTAAAATATAAATACGTGTTTAAAAATGATATATAATAAATAAAAAATATAGTTTTAACCTAATACTAACATAGATGCAATGTCTGTCAAATGAAATATGCAAAATGAGTAAAATTTTAAAATAAAATATTTGTTGTAATGATGAAATTAAAATTCCATGCATGTTACTGATTTAAATTCAAATTTTATCCTTTATTATTTATTAGTTTTATTTAAAATGTAAAAAAAATTGTAAAGCAAAGAAGTCAATGAAGATATGAAAAGTTGGGTTTTTTTTCAGAAAAATGACCCTATAATTTTAAGAAATTATGAAAAAGACACAAATACTCTCGAAATAAAAGGAAAACATAAAAATATTGTTCTGGTGATAGCCGCCATCAATTTCCATAGTTCTTTTTTTGAATTCTTTGGCGTTGCCTCATCATGAGAAAACATCAAAATCTGTAAAACAAAAATAATTTATTGAGTGTCAACTCCAAAGGTGATGGCACTAATAATTTTCTTTTTGAATTTTTTGGTGCAGCCTCTTCATGTGAAGGCACCAAAATCAATAATTTTTTTTACCAACATTGCCACATTTGGGGTTGGGATCAAGATTTTATTTTATTTTATTTTATATTTTGGTGCCTCGAAATGAAGAGACGACATCGAAAACTTTTTAAAAAAAATCTGGACAATGGTTTCAGCAGATTTGTTTAAAATTTTTTCCTTCTATCTCAAGAATACCCGTAAAAATATAAATATTTCAAAAAATACGTATAGATGTCATCTGAAATAATGACAGCATAAAAAAATATTATTTATTTAAATGTAATCATTAATTGAATGATTGAGTGAAAGTTTAGGGTGGTGTCACCTTAAAAAATGTATGACACTTATATATACTATAAATTTCAGGTCATTCTTATAATTAATTTTGAAATTTGGTTATTATCATAATTCTTTAAAATTATAGGATAAAAAAACTTAAAAAATTAAATCTCCCTAAATTTGATTGGAGGAGTACACGAATTTCTCAAATGTGCATACATCGAGGAAGCAGACAACTGAGGTTTGGGGTGTTCGTATGCGACCCCACACACAGAGTTGCTCCAACAGCTTGGGAAAAGGCATGCATTTGGAGTTAGCGCAACATACCCCACTCCCACCCTCTGCAAACTACTCACTCTTGACACCCAAACTTCATCATACCTGTACCAGTTCCTTCCTTCAATGCTTTTTCCCATCTCTACCTCTCTTTTTTTTTTATTTTCTTTTAATTAATACATCAATTTCAGGCAAATATGCATGTTTCCTTGTGATCGATAAAAAGAGGTAATGGAAGTTTGAAATTTCGAATTTAAATATTTTTTCCGATCTGAAATTTTTTATCGGAAAAATTGATGTTAAAAATATTTTACACTCAATTTAGAGGTTGGGTTTAATTTGATCGAAATTTGATACGGAGAATTTAATGAAGGTGGAGGCTTGGAGTAGCTGAATTTAACTAAAAGTAATAATGGAGTAGGAAAGAGAAGGGAAATGTGAACCGTGAATCAAGATCTGGTGATCAAGTGAGGGGCCTGGGGGTCCACGCTCCAATTGAAATTTTTTTTTTTTTTTTTTTTTCCATTTATTGTACAATAATGCTACTAAGACGTCATCCAAAACTGAGAACGCAAGTTTGTCCTAAGTAGAAACATCTATTTATTATTAACGACTACACATGAAGACTGAATAAAATAAAGAAAATGACACAACGACAGTAATATTTTTATATTTTCCGAATTTTAAGAAGTATTTCAAAAATTATTTAATAATTAAATTTGAATGTAATTATTTGCAATTATATAATAAAGATATATTTGAGTTACTATTGTAACAGGTGAGTCTTATTAAATTGAGTGTAATTAGAGCAGCAAAAGGATTAAATGAAACAGTAATGTCATGTCATTTGTATCTATTTTTCAATGGTCTAATGTCATATCAATATTTTCATCCTGAAAAAATCAAATACAAATGAAAATCTTGAAATTCAATATGAAATTATTGATGTGGCTTTAAACTATTGGAAATGGATACTATCCCTGCTTCATACCATTCTTATTCAATTAAAGCACCCCAATTACACTTTTCAACTCTTAAGGGGGAGAGTTAGGATTGGAGTAATTACACTTAAAGCCAATTTTAAAGAAAATTATACAAGTTATAAAAACTAAATTACAAACACGAATATGTATGAGTGTTTAAGATGGTTATGACAATAATTTATGTATTTTTATAAAATTATAACAAAAAATACATGATTTGAATTCTAAAAAAAATTTCTAAAGATATAAAAAAAATTTATTATAAAAAATTAATTTATATATATTATAAAAATGTTATAACATATTTATTTATAAAAGCTTATGATCAAGAAGTACGAACGTAACTTATTTATGTGTTCATACTATATATTATAAAAATAGTATAATTATTCACAAAAAATTTTATAGTTTTTTTATTATAACTTATTTATTCAAAAAAACTTTTAAAGTTAAGGTAAAAAAAATATTATTCATAAGAAGCATTATGAAAGTTATTTGATAATTTATAGAATTTTTTTTATAAAGTTTATATACCATAAGTTTTATATTATTTTTTATTTAATTTATATATTATAAAAAGAAATATAATTTAACATAAGTTTTTCTCTAAATTAAGTTCATATAATTTTTTATAATTAATGCTATAAATTTTTTGGATTGTGAACTCAATAATATAAGGTCGATGCTAATTATACAAATACAAAAAGTTATTTGCAACATATCGTGTGGTAATATACCATTTGAGAGAACAGTACCAAAATCAAGCGTCGTAGACAAGTCACGAACTCTTTAATTTGAGACATTCAAGATTTCGAAATGTGGTTGAGAAGACATTTGCTATTTCATGAAAAAAAAAATTAGATTATACTAGCATGTTGCATATTTCATAACTGAATCATAAATGAAATTAAAATGATCCATACTTCGAAAAGTATATGAAATAAAGATATATTGATAATTTTAATGATGCAGATTCAATTTTAAATAATAAACTCAATTAATGATCAATAAATGATGATAAAAAGTACATGTTAAATATTTAAAAAATAATCCAATAAATATACACTACAACAATCAAATATAATTACATGTGTTGTATATTTTTCGTTACTTGTTAAAAAATTATAATTCTTTATAATTACAAAGGAATATAATTACTGTCCTAACAAATACCTGTCGTAATTACGGAAGATACTCTAAAACCCAAAACATTTATTAATTATTAACAACCACAAATGAAGAGTGAATAAAATAAAGAAAATGACAGAAGGGGGGGGGGGGGATGTCAGTAATTTTTGTATTCTCGGGACCCTAAATCCAAGATTTGCTTCCGTTGAATGTCATTAATCGCGTGATGCGTAAAATAAGAACGTGGACCGTTGCTCGTATGCATTGAAATGGTAGATCAAACCTCGAAACTCCCAATTTTGTTTGCCTCGACCACACAAATTGAAGAATATTTATTTGTTGATACACTGTATTAAAAATAATAATGTCTGACTGTGCTGGATGGGGTTGATGTGATGAAGATTACGTGAAATGCACTTAATTAATTGTATCACGGCTAATGGAAAAGGAAAGCAATCAAATTGTAGAATTACTTGACAATGCGTCACAACAGTTACTCGGTATTACAAATGAAACCAAAATAATGGTAAGATACATTCACCATTAATTATACGAGTCAACGTTAGATTGGATTTGGAGTAATAAAATTTTAAGTTAATGGAGTTGGTTAGTTTTATTTTATTATTTTAATTTGATTTGTATTTTTTTAATTAAGATGAGTGAAATAAATTTCGAATCGAGTGAAATTATTTAAGTTAAATTTAAAAATTAGACATATTAAATTAAAAACCTTATTACAATATAATTAATTTCATATCAAAACACATAAATTTGGAATAGTATATATTTGAAAATTTTGTCAAGAGAGAATAAAAAAAGAAAAAATATATTAGTATGATAAACTTATTTAGGTCTCAAAATTATTATTTTTTGAATATTTAACTTTCTTTATATATTCTTTAGATTT
The DNA here is from genome assembly GCA_039519145.1 of Kokia cookei. Taxonomy (NCBI): domain Eukaryota; kingdom Viridiplantae; phylum Streptophyta; class Magnoliopsida; order Malvales; family Malvaceae; genus Kokia; species Kokia cookei. Next base: position 7,555,403 of record CM076903.1, on the reverse strand, counting down.
TTTTAAATTTTTTATAATTTTAAAACTATATAAATTTTCATAATTTTTTGTAATTTTTGTTGACAAAGAGATCAATTTGCTCATTTTTAAAATTGACAGGGACTAAAAGAGTGTTTACATGAAACTGTTTCTTGAATGATTCGAGTTATTCGAATTGTATTCAACTCGACTCAAACTCGAAACTCGAATTACTTATTCAAGTTGACTTGAAAAAATCAAATAACTCGAAAGTCAAATTTTTTTTTCGAATTGAATCGAGTCTTGCTCACCCCTAATTAATTGTTTATCTTTTTGGAGAACAACAAAAAAATTAGTCATTATTCCAAGTTATGGAAAACCTGATTTCAAATAATAATAAAAAAACGTACAACTTGGAATTGAATAGCACATATTATTATTACTATTATTCTGGTATAATTATATGTGTCATCATTCATTTTATGATTTGAGTATAGTCTTCTTCAAGTCAGAGGTAATATTCAAATAAAACTTTCTCAATAATATTAACTCCAGAATTCGAATTTAATTCAGATACGTAAGTTTTGTGTATATAAATAGATACTTGCAATGAAGAAGAAAATAGTAGGTTTGGTCGATACATAGATAGAGAAGAAAATACTAAAGTAAATAAAAGTAGAGAGGCACATCCGAAGAAATTCTAATACAAACATTAACGTGTAGCATAGGTTTTGGCTACATGTGTTTGGTTTTTTGTTGTCAACAAAGTGAAATCAAATTCACTTTTCCCTTTGCCATGTATATATTCATTCTTAAAAGACAAGGATTTTCCCCCAACTAGGATGGATTGTCTGAATCCACTACTCTATATGTTTCCAGTCTCTTTCAGTAATAATTTGAAATTTATAACACCACCGACTCAATTTGTTAGGGAATTAACAAAAATAGTAATGGAGTATAAAATTTATAATCAAATTTCGATTCCTGCTAAAAAAATTTCAAGGGTTCACTAAAAAAAGTAAGTAGACACGAGATTAAAATGGTTTAAAATTGTTTTCTTCTTGTTAATGAGTTACTTTTTTGTGTTTTAGGAAAGCACTTTAATCATGTTTTACATTTTTTCTCTTTTTGATAATTAAGTGTTATACAGCGATTAGTTTTGAATTCTAATGTTTGAAAACCATAATAAAAATTGTCTTCAACTTTTTATTATTATTATTTAAATACAACAATTATGAAAACTTGTAATAAAAATGTTTCATTAATTTGTTTTCTATAATTTTATTTGCACACCAAAAAAAACTAATATATGGCAATCAATTAACACATAATCATGAGCAGTTTATCAGCCATATCAAAGTTGATGATAAGTATTGCCCAAACTCATAAACTTACCATATATTGAGTAAGCAAGTTTTGGTAACAAATCATTGGATTGTGATTTTTATTGATACTTTGGACATATACATGCCTGTATGTGATATCCAAATTTATTATGATAACATATTTTGAAGATTTGTTTGGATTGGATTAAGCAAATCATCTTTCTTGTTTTGAGGTGATTGGATTGGATCGGATAACTTGGTAACATATCCTAAATATTTGAAGACTTATTTGGGATTTATTAAAAATATTCTCTATGCTGATTATCTTGTTACTTTAATGGAAAGATTGATTGTTATTGTTGAAAAATATGGAATGATTGAGATGTGTTTGAAGAAGTGCCCACCACTTGAAGCACTACGACAGACTGGCTTGTTTCCATATTTATGAGATCGACAATTTATTAAACCGAATTTTTGGGCTATGTTAATATTGTGGAATATATTTAGCCCATAAATGAAGATCGTGTCACTGTAGGAAAAATATTTGGAGAAATGGATCGGATTGCATTATGCATATGTAATTCTTTGGATCGAGGATATTGGATTAAATTGGAACGTTGATGTCAAAATTGACAAGAGTCGCTGTTTACTTTATTTTTTTTATTATTCTATTGTATTTAACTTGTTTAGCTGTTGTTTAATAGGGATTGATATAGATCTTTATTGTTTTAGCAAGTCTCGAAAAACTTTATATAATTAAGAAACTTGTATAGGTTATGTACTGATTTTGAGAGCACATAATCTGTTCAAGTAAGGAACATTATTTGTAAGAGTGTATTTGATTGTAAAATATATGTGTTTTGGTTTTACAAGTTAAGTTCATAGGGGCGAATATAGTAGTGAGAGTATCAATCTTCAAGGAAAAAAAGTGAGGAAATTGTCACAGAGGTGTAATAGATTTAGGTTCACTAGTTGCAAGTGTTGAAGATAGTGAATATTTCTCACTGAACTAGGTTTCGTAGGCTAGGGAAATCAAACTGCAAAAACAATCTTTGTGCATTTCACAATGCTTGAAGAATTGCCAACTTCCCAGTCACTACTTCCACATAACTTGTTCTTTAGCAACTACTTTCAGGTTAACAATATTTTATCTTTAAATTAACAAGCCTTAAACTCTTATACATTGAAAGGTTTGTGTAGGTAAACAGTGTAGGGAGAATTTTAGCACTTGTTTTATTATTTAGAACTTGAATTTTAAAGTGCATTTTATAAGTAATCAAGTGAGTCACTTGGTTTTCAAACTAAGTTTTTAGGGGGAACTTAGAGGGGAGTGATCTTTACCTTAGTCGCAAATGTGAGGTTACTAATATGGTAAGTGTTAGAACTTGTAATCAATTGTTGTACGAGATGTTAAGATAGTGGATTATCTCTCTAGGCAAGGCTTCTTAGATGTGTGAAAATTGAAATGTGTAAAGAATTGCTTTGTGTTCATCTTTATTCTTCATAAATGCCTGAAAAAGTTGGCATCGCTTTTGACACTGCTCAAACATTAGTATCAATGCCTCCCATTTAACGTAACTAGTGGTGTTTCCTAGAGTCAATATTTGCTTGTAATGGAAGGTTCTTTAGTTTCATGTCCCCTTATGTTCGATGGATCGAATTATGTCTATTGAAAGACATGTATGATAGACTTTATAAAGTTAATTGATGCGAAAGATTAGAAGGTCATTTTATCATATTAGGAGCCACACATGAAAGTGTTGGATTTGATGACCTAAGTATAATATTTTTGTCTATGTACACTTGTAATTTTTTCGAATAAATTGGTTAGTAAAATAATTCATGGAATACATTAATATTTTTATGATGTCCTCATGTTGTTTTTATATAGAAAACAAAATAGAAACAAATATTGCCTCATTAGTTGTCTAATGTTTAAACTGATACTAAGTTGTATTACATGGTCGAATCGGAATATGGAAAGACAAGTTTTATTAGTAAACGAACCTAAACATGTATTTATCCTACTCAGAAATGAGTAAACCAATTGAAAGACTAATATGTCTTCTATCAAGTCCAAATGGGGAGTTATTTTGTCTTGGGCATCAGAGCGGATGACTCCCAAAAGATAGAGACATAGATGTAACTGACTGGATTGACAGTACATCAGATTGAACCCAAAAAAAATATTAAGCCTGCTGAATATAGAAATATTAAATATATTTTCTCATATATTATTTTTTTGTTAAAGTCGTCATTATTTAATAGAAGTAGAACTTGGTTGAGAAGATCATTTAATTGGAAACTAATTTATTAATTTGATATGTTTATTTTGGGATATAGAAAAACAAATATCGAGTACTTGTAATTGGACCAATATGGGAGAGGCCCAAAATCTCTCATGTTAAAGGGAGGGACGACAAACCCTAGTATTTTTAACTAGGATTGTCACCCGCAATACTTCTAGTTAGATTAGGAGTTCATTTTTCTAGTTGAATAAACTTCTATAATTCAACAAGTGTTCTACTTCTTCTCTCTATAAATAGATGATACTGCCAAGGCTAACTTTACAACTTTAAGATACTGTTACTCTGCCCAAAAATAGTGAGATTTTATTATCAAGTATTAAATCTATTTTCCGAAATAACAATTATGTCGATTTCTATTGAAATGATATTTTCATTTTCACACTAAAAGAAAAGAAAATTATTTTTGATTTTGTATTTGATTCGAATCGTTCAAGCCCACATTCAAAGCAGTTCGTGGTACGAGATTAGTGGAGAAGTCTGTTCGGTTGAAAGCTAGGAATGACAAGGATTTGTCTAGTCGAAGACATAGGTGTGATATCAATAAAGAGTTTATGGCTATAAATATAAAAAACCAGCTCAATTTTTTAAAAATTTCATTTTCCTTTATGTAGAAAAAAACCGCTTTTGAACCGGATTTTTTTCCAATAGAAAGAAATAGATAGTGTTCAAACCATCAAACCTGAAGCCACCTGAACTATCAATGAAGACAATGCATCTAATTTTAACTTAAAGGCCTTATATGCTATCTTCAACGATGTAGATCCTCAAGAATTTAGGCGTATCTCCATGTGTATTTTTGCTCATGAGGCTTGGACCACTCTTGAAACAACCAACGAAGGAACCAACATTGTAAAGCAATCAAAGCTACAAAGGTTGACCATCATATTTGAGACACTCAAAGTGTATGAAAGTGAGACTATTGGTGAGTTTTATGCCAAGCTATGCAATTTATCAAATTAAGCTTTCGAACTTGGTGATAAATATTCAAACTCGAAGATGGTGAGGAAAATCCCTAGATCTTTGCTTAAACATTTTGTCATATAAGTGATTGCAATTGAGGAGGCCAATGATACTAATGCGATGAAGATTGATGAGCTCATTGGATCTTTACAAAAATTCAAAATGAATCTTGATGAGTCAAGGAAGAATAAACTAAATGAAGAGAAGAGCATAGTGCTACCAGTTATAGCACTAGTGGCAACTGTTAGTAATACTACTATTGAAGAATTTAAGAGCAGATAATTTTGCTTACTTAAAACTTCAGCAAAGATGTTAAAGAGACGTCTAGAAGAAACAAAAATAAAAGCGTAATGATCAATGAAGAGTTTGTTGCCTTTATTGTTAAAATTGGAAGTGTTGCAGCTAACTCTAACTTTGATAATGATTTAGATAGAATCCCAACTGTCGAGTTCCTACAAACCTACAAAACGATGCTAGAAAAATAGAAGTGTGTGATGTGAATGCAAAACATGTAGATGAGAACTTCATGCTCAAGGAAGAAAATCGAAAGTTATTCAAACAGATAAAGTTGAAGGATACTGTGTTTGCTGAAAAGGTTACTAGTTTAGAGACTAATAAGAAGGATTTTGCGGCTACGTAGTCCATGCTAGAAAAGTTCAATACCAATAGTGGTAAACTTGAAAAAAAAAACTTGTTATTGGAAAAGGGAGTTCGGGAAATGGTGGCATTGGCTATATTGAGAATGGAAAGATGTCAAGAAAAGTCAAACATTTTTTGTTAAAGCTACCAATAGTGATGATTATGGTGAATGCTCCAAAAAGATTGTTTTGATACATGTTTAAAAGAAGGTCATCTCTAATTATCAAGTTATTTGTCATTATTGTAGAGCTTTTATTCATATTAGACTTAGGTTATAATAGCCCGTTTTTCAATGGTGTTTGAGAACAGTGGTTTCAGGACCAAGAACCTGACGAGAATTTTTTTTATAATGAGTGTTAAAATTAAATAAGTCTATAATAATTTTATATGGAATTTTGAATTGAAGAATTTTAATTAATGAATTAAAGTTAGTAAAAGTTAAGTGGTTTTAGAAAATGAGGTATCGTGACCTCGTTTCTGAAATTTAAGATTACAAATATTTTTATTAAATATTTACAGAGTCTTATTTGATGTGAATTGAAGTTTGATTGAGTAATTTTGATGAATAATTGTTTAATTAAGGAAAAAGGAGTAAATTGTAAAGGAGATAAAAGTTAATTGCTATAGATTAAAAATAGTAAAGGGACCAAAATATTAATTAAACCATTGTAAAAAAGTCTAAGCGGTGGTGACATTATTACCATCCACTAACTTTTTGGATTATTTATTCATTTAGTCCTATATAGTTTAAGACTAAATTGTAAACAAGTTTGTTTAATTGAGATTTAATTTAATTAAAGGATCAATTATGAAATTGGACCCTCTTTAAATTACCTAATAATAGAAATGATGTGTAACTCTTTAGATTTCGCTAAATTGCAATTAAATCCTAATAAAATGAGGATTTATTAATTAGTTGTTTTTAATGTGATTGAGAATGGTGGTTTCGAGCCTTCAATTTTGATGTTTCAGACCGTAAATATTAATTATTTAATATTTACGAGGTCATTAGTATATTATTAAATTTTGATTATGAAATTTTAACGTTTAGATAGTAAATTAAGTAAAAAGGACTAAAATTTAAAAGCTGCAGAAGTTGGAAATTCAAAAATGGAAGTATTAAATGGTAATTTAAAAGGAAAGGTAAAGTGCTTGGAAGATAATTAGACCATTGGTAGGTGAGTGAACGGTTTTGACTTATTTTTTGTTGGAATTTCATGTGAAATTAAAAGGGTAAATTAAAAATTAAAAAATTAAATGTAATTTACTAAAACAAAAAGGGATAAAAATTCATTTCTTTCTTCATCTTCTTCTTTCTTAGCCGAAACGTCATTTCTAAGGGGAGAGAAAGCTTTGGCTTAGCCAAAATCACATGTATGATTAAGAACGTGTTGATAATGGAGGAAAAAATAAAGTAGTACAGTAGTCCCTGTACTTTGACGATTGTTGCAAATCAGTTCAGTAAGTTCGTACAGTAAGATAATTAATTTAATTTCTGTTTGTAAATTATTGAAATAATTTAAGTATGTTGTATTTAAATTTGTTGCTTAGTAAATATTAAATTGATGAATTGAATTACGTTAAAATGAAATTGTATTGAGAAGCATGATTGAAAGTGACAAGATGATATAGTTGAAATCGGGTGACAACGAAACACTGAAATGATTAAGTATTGTGTTAGTTATTATTCATGTTACGAATGAATTAATTTGATTGATATATGACAAATAGTAAATTGAACTAAATGACATTGTCAGTTAATTCGTTATTATTTTTGGTAAATAAGGATTATATGGATATTTACTCGAAATGGTATAATATGATGAAAGTTAATTGCAATCAACATAGTATATGACACATATGAACTTCGTAAATTTTGAGACATAAAGGACATGTCATTAGAGGCTATACAGAATCAGGAGCTAGTCTTGGATGTCTTACTGACAGGTAGTCCCTATACTTGTGTCGTTACTACAAATTAATCCTGAAAGTTCGTTTATTAAATTTCATATTTGAACTGCTAATTATTGTTGAATGTCGAAGTTCTTTAATCACTTGGTGTAAATGGAAGACTCATGTCTCGGGATGAGAATGAGATTATGTATAAATGGAAGACTCATGTCTCGGGATGAGCATGAGATTATGTATAAAAGAAGACTCATATCTCGGGATGAGCATGAGTTATGTATAAATGGAAGACTCATGACTCGAAATGAGCATGAGATTATGTTTAAGGAAGACTCGTGACTCGGAATGAGCATGAGATTATGTTTAAATGAAGACTTATGACTCGGTAGAGCATAAGATTGTTTAAAAAGGAAGATTTACGACTCGGTTGTTAAATGTCATCGCAAGGCTTAATATTGTGTTGTCATACAATGATTGCGAACTTACTAAGCTTAGAAAGCTTACATGTGTATTGTTGTTGTTTTGTAGATTTTGTTTTGCTGGTTGAAGATCAGATTACCCCGAAGGCATCACACTATCTGAGAGATTGTTCGGTAGTCCTTACATCACTTGGTTATATAGCATGTACTAGGATGATGTTATCTATGTTTTGCTTGATTTTGAGTTTATTAATAGTTAAACCATAGTTGAATGTTGATCTTAGTTTTGAAAATTTGCTTAATGATAAAAGTAGACATTTAGTAATGAAGTGTAATGATAGTTGAATTCATGACATATTGAGTAGTTTTTAATGCATTTTGAAGTTATACAATTGAAGTATGTTGTAACACTTGAGAATTTGTTTGAATATTAGATTTCTGCATACTTGTTTTGGTAGAACTCTTACATGTATCGGTAAAAGTACAGGGTAGGAGAGAGGTTGTTTATTAACTTGAGTTGTATCGGTAGTTCTATTCATAGAAGAATCGGTAGTTTGAGTGCTTGTATCGGTAGAAGTTGATGGGTAAGACTTCTTAGCTCTCTAGAGTTTCTAGTATCGGTGGAAGCATGACTTATATCGGTAGAAGTTATACTTGTATCGGTAGAATTAGCACAAATACCGGTAAAAATCTGCACAGTTTCTGAATTGTTTACTGACTTGACTAATATCGATACTTGTCTAACAGGTATTGGTAGAAGTCTTCAAAAATCTTGGAAATAACATTTTTGCCCTTATTGAGTTGTGTTGATGTTCAATTATTGATTTACATCGAGCATAATGCATTACTTTAGTAAAATATGATTATATGAAATAATAAGATGTGATAAACTATGATAAATGATCAGAAAGACACCGGGACCCTAACCGACGATGGTATTTGGTTTTGGGTGTTACATAGGTGCTTCAAAATATTGAAAGATCAAATGCAGAAGCAAACAGTGACAAAAATGGTACCATTGTTCTTAACATTGCTTGAGGTCAGAGGGAAAAATTATATGAAGGAAAAATGAGAGGACACCTTATAAAATGGTGGAGCATAAGAAATGAAAGATTATACGCTATTATTATAGGGCATAATGACAAAATTAACCCCTAACATTTGGGTGTTTGGTCACTTTGGCCTTTATGGTTTTTTTGGCTCACTTTCATACATAACCTTTTTTTTTGTCAATTTGATCATTTTTTAACGGTTATGCTGACGTGGTCGTTAAGGGACTAACGACACTGACGTGACAATTTTTTTTCATGTGGGCACTTTTACGTATGCAGCTACTGACGCGGCATATAAGACAAAAATATGTCATGTCAGCAAAAAAAATGAAACTGAAAAGCATAAATAAAATTAAAAAAACAAAAGACCCTAACAAAAGTAAAAAAAAATTAACAACTCCCCTTAAGAACCCTAAATCTCACTAACACACCCACACCTGCAACAAAAGTAAAAAAAAATTAACAACTCCCCTTAAGAACCCTAAATCTCAAATTCTCTCCTTCTCCATTCAAATTCTTTAGAAATTGAAGGGAAACTTTTTTCTTGTCTTTTTCTTCCTAGTCAAAAGACCACCACATTAGGTTTTGCAACAATGATTTCTATTTCGTTTCTTTGATTTGGATTTAGAGTTCTCCTTTTCGTTTTCATACTCTCTTTTTTTCCCTTTCCTTTTCTCATCTTCGACTGTTTTTTCAGGCTGAAGAACAACATCGTTTGAATGAGGAAACAATAGAGGTTCCCTGCCACTTAATTTACAAAAGACTCTTTCAACTGTTTCACTTATCTCCAAACTCATTTTATGGAAGTTTTCTGTTTGTTTCTTGGGTGATCAACAAACACATGATCAACTCCACGTTTGTAAGAATGGAAGAATCGAATGTTCTCGATTTTGTCACCAACTCTTACCTACAAATTAAGAGTTGATCCTTAAGAATATAATCCAAAGTTGGTTCACTTTAGTTGAATTTAACAGAATAAAATAACAACTAATACACTGGTGTCCCATGCATCCATTCAACAGAAATGAAGTCAAAATAAGAAGAAGGGAAGGAGAAGGGGAAAAGGGGAAGGGGAACAAAAAAAAGAACCCAGAAAAATTTAAGGATGATGATTATTTTAATAATTTTATATTTTAAAAAACAAATTTAAAATAAATTTCAAATAATTTTAATAATTTTATATTTTTTTAAAAAATAATTTTTATAATTTTAAAATGATTTGCTGATGTAGCATATAAGACAAAATAGTTCCCCGTCAGTAGCTGTATACGTGGAAGTGCCCACGTGGGAAAAAAATCTATCACGTCACCGCCGTTAGTCCCTTAACGGTCACATCAGCAAGACCATTAAAAAATGATCAAATTGACCCAAAAAAAAGGTTAGGTATGAAAGTGAGCCATAAATATCATAAGAGTCAAAGTGACCAAACACCCAAACATTAGGGACTAATTTTATCATTATGCCTTATTATAATATGGTTGGTCATATCACCACATTGTTATAAGATATTAAATGACCTAAGATTAGAAAAAAGTTAGAAGACAAGTTGCAACTTAACCAAGATAAAACTATAAACATGTATGAGTGCGAAAAAACAACAATTGATTGATGCATAGGTGAAACATGAAGTGACAACTGATATAACAATTTTGAAAAATCAACATGAAGATATTTCTACTCCCTCGATACCTCATGGTAAAAGTTCTTGTTGTTCATGCATTACATTCCCCACTTACAACGTTTTTGATGAATTCACATCCCCTGCTGAAACATTTTAGTGAGAGGAAGTGTGTTGATGATATTACTTAAGGGAAGTTTCTTACTTTCCATGCTTATTATTATTGTTATTTGTTCTGTTTATTCATGATGATGCCTACATGTTATTGCTTTGTGTTGTTGATAAACCTTTAGCATATGAAGATGTTTCTTCAATTATAATTGCTTGAAGTTGCTTATCAAGAAAAGGCCATTTCTTAACTCAAAGCCAATTTTTTGTCATGCCAAGTCTTTGAGAAATTATCTTCTGGTTAAGCAATTCCAACAGCACTTTGGCATAATTTTTTGGACAAAAGGAGAGGGTAGGATGAAAAAGATTGACATAGATGTTGTACTTCGATTGTTATTGCATCCGTTCATTTAAAGGCATTAATGGTTGATTTGCTTGATTATGTTTATAATTAAGGTTGTTCGATTAATGGTGAGTTACTTAGTGGAGAATTTATTTTTATTTTTTAGTTTTATATGTTCTCCTATTTTTGTTTTATTCAAATATTTGCTAAAATGAGAGATTATTGTGGCAATTTATGAGGAGTGTTAAAGAGCAGTGCCCACTGGTAACTGGACTTCTCAAACTCATAAACCTGTCATACATTGAGTTAGGTAACTTTTGGTAAATCATTGGGATGTAATCTTTGTTAGTACTTGGGATGTGTGCAAGCTCATATATGATATCCAAATCTAGTATGGTAACATATCTTGAAAATCGGTTTGGATTGGGTTAAGCAAATCATCTTTCCTATTTTGAGGTGATTGGATTGGATTAAGAAACTTGGTAATATATCCTAAATATATGAAAACTTATCCTGGACTTATTAAATATATTCTTTGTGTTGATTTTCTTGTTGTTTGATGAGAAGATTGATTGTAATTGAACTTTATCTTAACCAACCTTAAACTCTTATATATTGAAAGGTTTGTGTGGGTACAAAGTGTCGAGAATTTTATCACTTATTTTGTTATTTAGAACTTATTTTTCAAAGTGCATTTTGTAAGTAACCAAGTGAGTCACTCGGTTCACAAACGAAAATTTTAAGGAAAAAACTTATAGGAGAGTGATCTTGATTTTAGGTGCAAGTGAGGTTACTAATATGATGAGTGATAGAACTTGTAATCACTTTTGTATGAAGTGTTAAGATAAGGAGTTATTTCTCTGGATAAGACCCTGCATATGTAAGAAAATTGAATTATGTAAACCACTGTTTCATATTCATCTTTATTCTTCATCAGTACCCGAAGTAGTTAACACTGCTCATAACACAACTTCTAGCACTAGTAAAACATTCTTGCAGAAGATAGTTCCAACATATATTTAATTCTAGAATGTTTTTTTCAAAAAAAAAAAATCATTTAAATTTGAGTAATTGAATTATGTTTAGGTATGACAGCACTGATCAAGAATAGACTCAAAATATCGAATATTATATAAGTTAAGATGAATAAGTTTGTTGGATGCTAAAGAGATGAAAGAAATTTAAACAAGAACTTGTTACATTAAAAAGTGTACTAATAATAATTGTCAATAAGTTTGATTAGTGGGTGAAGAGAATCGAAGCAGATCTTTCTGCATTAAAAAATAAAGAACAAACTTTTTGCACTAATAAATTAATATATGATTTATAAAATAAACCAATAAAAAGATGGCAGCTAATCAAAACTTGATTGAAGCGTCAGAAAAAGGTTAGGCTTTACAAATAATTTTCAATGGAGGAGGTACCCACATTAACCAATAATTACCACTACCTACATCATTCTTTCCTTTACAAAAACCGGAGGTTTCATAAAGTAATACCATTTGATTTTAGATTCTTGTTTGGAAATCAAAAGTATTCATTGTTTCAGGTGTGATTTGAGTTCGAATCGTGTTAGTTATGTTTATTGTTCGGGTTTTATCATATTATTGTAATTTAAAAAAAAATTAGAAATATGATTCTTTTTATAATTTAAATTGATTTAAAGTGTTATTTAATTAGTAATTTTATTAAGGGTCAAGTCTTTGGCTGTGATTGGCAATTGAATATAATTTTTAACACCGAAAGTTAATTACTTTACTTAATTGTTTAATTTATCAAGCTATTTATATGGTTTAGTAAATATTGAGTGCAGTAGTAAATTAAATTGCACTTTCAATTAGAGAATTTAAATTTAAATTTTAGATATAATAATTTTAAGGGACTAATGAAATAATATTACATGATGAATTTTTAAAGGTATATAAATATTATTTTACAGTCAATTACATATGATATCATCTTTAATTTAATTTAAATATTATTAAAATAATTAAAAGTTTTGATGAAAGAAACGTTTGAACAATACATGGGAGAAACAAAGCAATGATAAAAGAATTCATGTTCTAATTTCTTCATAGAAAAATATAATGGAAGTTGATAGGAAGAAACAAAGCAACATTCCCACGTGGAAATCTTCCGCAAAATTCGTCGAGGAAACAGTACCGTAACAGACTAAAACCCCACACACAAAAAGAAGAAGAAGAAGAGTAGAATTATTGATGGAAGATGGATTTATTTAGTTTACATGAGAAAATATTTTTGATCTTCTATATTTTTCAAGCTCATTCAATTCCATTTTCAAGAAATGGAGACAAGGACTGGAGATTGGCAGCCACATTTTGGTGAGAGCAGTGAGTGGAGGCGGCGGCCGTCCACTCTTTTAGCATTTCGTTGGAGAAATCGAGAGGGGGCTGATCCGGTGAGGGTGACGAGTCAAAACCATTGCTGTAATTAAGCTCGTTTACATCGCAGAAATCAGAATTCAAAAGATCCGATAAACAAAACTCTCCCATGTTGAAGTCAAACGTAAAATCCGATGATATATGATCGGTAGTCCCTTCATTCTCGGATTCAGACATTATCGGTAATAACAACCCATTCATTGTTTTAGATTCCCGGTGATCCCAATGGTTTGAACAAGTTGAAGAAGGCTTTGGGTCTCTGTTTTGTGTGTACTGATGAGGGTTTATGAAAACCTTGGAGCACCTCGTCGCCCTTGTCCGCACCACGTGTGTCGAGGAACTACCGCTACCACTACCATTACCAGCAGTTCCCCGTCGAGCCGCCTCGGGTTTTTTCGAAGCAGCGGCAAGTGACTTTTGGCGATCGGAGACTCTTTTACTTAAGTTGGTGTTCCAGTAATTCTTTATTTCATTGTCTGTTCGCCCTGGAAGCCTCCCAGCTATCAAAGACCATCTGCATTAACAGGGAACACAGCTATAAACACTAATAAGCATTCAATTGACATCAATCTCAAGATATAAAAGCAGACCTGTTTCCCAAGAGTTTGTGGAGTTTGATGATGAGCTCTTCCTCGTCAGCAGAAATGTTACCTCTTTTAATATCAGGTCTCAAATAATTCAACCACCGAAGCCTACAACTCTTCCCACATCTCTTCAGACCTATAAAAAAACATGTTTGGCTAATGTTTGGGTCTGGACAGAAACAAGAAGATATCAGATGAGTGTTAAAATTATACAAACCAGCTCTTTTGGGGAGATTTCTCCAACGACCTTCACCATGTACTTTGATATAATCTGTAAGAATTTTGTCTTCGACGGCAGTCCAAGCTCCTCTGTTAAGGCCTTCCTTGGAACAACAAGGACTCCTTCCCATTTTTTTTTTCTTCCACACCTTTTTTTCTTTTTTCTTTTTTGGTGGTTAATGATGATTTCGATACCTCTCCGTTGTTCCGGGGAGGATAATTTATAGCTGATTTTCGGACTGTCGGGGCTGACGACTGTGGTCACGTTTAATGTATAAAATAAACAGCAAATGGGAGAGGGTTTTGGTGTTCATATGAGGAAAGGGGGCCACGTTTTCAAATTCGTGTTAACAACTTCCATCAAATCTATTGGGAATGGAATGGTGATGCAAATAAGAATGTGAAGGTAATTCTAAACTCACAATTTAATTTATAAAAATGCCCCATCTTTATTGCTTTCTTGCTTTTTAAAATATTAATGTTTTACTTGGTTAGCAGTGTCATAATATAAGGTAAAAATTTATTCATATATATTAAAATAGTTTATTATAACATGAAACATAATCTATATAAATTTAAATCTGAAATCAGAAGGATGAATAAAACTATAGTAAAATGACAATACAAGTTCAAATAAAAACAAAGTTTTCATTCATCAACTCATGCGAGTGATTAAATATTACAAGAGTGAAAAAAAAAACATAAGCGTAATATAGTTGCTTTTGATCATGTAATTGTCGGTAAATCAATGAAATATGCTAATTTTTTTAATATTTAAGTAAATAGGTTATTTTTTATATTTATCACGTATGTTTTCACAGCCACATCAGTGAAAACGTGTTTTGTAGGATGCGTTTTCAAGGCATCGTTAACTTTCCCCCAATGATCACATTTCCAACGGTTACGCTCCAACAACCATATTTTTTTTTTCTATATAAAACCCTCCAAACGTCATTCTTTTCGATTCAAACTTATTTCTATTCTCTCAATTCTTAGTTCTCTTGATAATTTTGTTTTAAATCTTTCTTTGAATCCTATTGTCTTTGATTTTATTTTATTTCTTATAATTTGTAAAAATGACAAATCAACTTATTCGTTTGGATGACAAGTACATCTCCGGCGTTCAATTACAAATGGTAAAAAAATATTATTAAATTATTAAATTATAATTAGTTAATTATTATGTTGTTAATATTATTAGTTTTTTATGATTATATACTCAAGTCAAAGATCAGATTTTGGAGACCTACATCACAATTTAAGTGTGAGTGCATCGGTTGTCATTCATGGACACTTCCGAGATGCGAGATTCTTATACGTGGCTTGCATGCTCAGAGGGACTAAATTAGATCCCTCACTTATCAATGCTTTGGTAGAAAGATGGAGACCAGAGACACTCACATTCCATTTTCTTTGTGATGAGTGTACAATTACACTCGAGGATGTTGGTTTATAACTCGATCTATTGGTCGATGGGGAAGTCGTTATGAGGCCAGTGGCGAGTACCAATTGGAGTGCAACATGCGACCCCCCTTATTGTTGGATCTAGTGCCCTGAGTATAGTATATTTATTTGTAAACTTGTAATTTTTTCGAACAAATTGATTAATAAAACAAATTCATAGGTTACATTAATATAATTTGTATAATTTTCCTCAAATAGTTTTTGCACGAAAAGTAAAATGGAAGCAAATGTTGTTCATTGATTGTCTAATGTTTAAACTAGTACTGAGCAACTTCATGTGGTCGGATAGTGATACTGAAAGATAGCTTGTATTAGTAGACGAACCTATACATAAATGAATTGCATGTTGAATCAAAATGAACAGAATGAGTAGAAATGGAAAAACATTAAAAAATGGTTGTGGTTTTCTCTGAAATGGAGAGAAATGAAATCATTTGGAAATGAATGTGGTTTTCTCAAAATAAAAATGAAAATGAAAATAAGAAATAAAAATGAGAAATGATTCTTATGCAAATGAATATGAATTTCTCTAAAATGATCAGAAGAACGAGTTTATGTTTTTAAGCTATTTTAAAGCTCGAAAATGATAATAAATCATTCGATCATGGTGAACAAGTTGAACGATTAAATATTAAATATTTTTTCTCAAAATTTTACCAAGATAAAATGTCATAAGTTTACCAGGGGTAAAATTATGGTAAAATTGGGACGAGAACATTATTTAATATAAATATTGAAGTTTATTTTTGGGCAATAGAAAAACAAATATTGAGTTGGATCAAATTATGAAGTATTTGGTCAAAAGCCCAAAAAATACTTGTAATTTGACTTGATATGATAGAGGCCCAAAAGCCCCTTATGTTGATAAGGTGGACGGCTAACCCTAGTTAATATATTAACTAGGGTTGTCGTCACCTATACTCCTAAATAGTTAAGAAGTCCGTTTTTCTAGTTGAAATATATTTCTCTAATTCAACAGGGTTCTACCTTCTCTCTCCATAAATAGATGACACTGATAGAGCTATAAACATAACTTTAAAATATTATCATTTTGCCCGAAAATTAAGATACTTTTATTCTCTTAGAACTAAATATATTTTTTCGGAATAACGATTCTGTCGGTTTCTATATGAGAAGAGAATTTATCTTTCCAAATAAAAGAAACGAATTTCTAATTCTGTGTTTTAATTTAATTGGTTCGAGCCCACACTCGAAGCAGCTCATAGTATGAGAATAGCGGAGAAGATTGTTTGGTTTAAAGTCGAGAACGACAAGGATCCGTCTATTTGAAACACAAGTACAATTTTGGTCTAGTGTTTATTGCTATAAATATAAAAAACTAGGTCGATTTTCATATTTTTAATTTTTCGTTAGGCAAGAAAATCATTTTCAAACAAGATATTTTCCAACACTTTGAATTTCCTACTCGTAATATGGTAAAATTCATTTGATAATATCATTATCTTAATATTTTTTTCATTGTTGTAATTTAAAAATAACATATTATTCGAATAGGTGGAATAATCATGTGAGACACACGGGAGCTTGAGGATATCCGACTAGCTTTAAATCAAGAATCCAAAGAGGAGGTTAGTTTATGAAATTTAACTTTATATAATATTTATTCCAGCATTTGAAATTAAATATTAGGCACGTGCTAAATTTATAAATTCGTAATATAGTTTGTATGGATGCCATATGCAAATTTGAGAATTCAAAAAATTGTCCCAACCGAATTTTTGGCCATTCTCAACATCTGGCACGCCAAACTACCATTGATCGTTTTTACAATGATCAAGATGCACAAATTAGACCTAGTGATACGGCAGTTCGGGTGTACGCAATGTATTTTGCCGCCACCCTAGAAGCTCAATGACCTGCACAAGATCGACTTGCGAGGGAGACTCGAGGAAGATTGATCAACATTCCACAAGAAGTATATCGAGATGTGGCATTGTAGGTACAATTACTTACCAACGTGTGAATCATTTCTCACATCGGAATTAGCGACATCTTCAGATTACATGGATTGATTCATGCATTTAGGAAACTATAACTTTTTTTACATATCAAATAAAAATTTAGGCAACCTACTAAATTTAATACTTATTTATAAAATGGTATTCAATCAATTTCGAAAATTAAAAAAGCTTATGAAAGCTCTTCGATGAATTGATATTAACGAATGGCTAAAATGTAAAATTTTCAAATTTACTGTGTTGACGTCGCGATATTGAGGGAGATATGTTGTGGCATGGAAGACAAAAGCGCGACCTCGGGCTTTAGTTTTCTATTCCTAAAATATAAATTAATTCAATTAATTTATTTTCTCAACATAATTCTAATTCTATCAAAGTCTTGACGATTTTACTATATTAGAATCTATGACTAAGTATATGTGTTACACTCTATATCCAATCCAACCATCGAGACCAGATACCGAGTGTCACAATTACCCAAATTTCTTAATAAGTTCCTAATCATTATTTGTAACCTTAACCAAATTATATACCCTTATCTGTTACTCAATTTCATAAGTAGTAATAAATTCTCATTTTAAACATTGAAATAATTACTGTTCCATACATGTACTAGACTCGTGTGGCCATTCCATCTTAAGAAACGCGAGCAATTATTACAGCTTAATAAGGCTTATGACTTTGCTGCGGTTATACTCAATAAATCCCTGAGATGTGACCTCAAGGGGTGCCTCTCTATATGCATGAAATAGCTACCACCATTCGCACGGGCCTGGCTTTATCTTACTTGATCTCCCATCACCAACCTCGAGTCAATTCAGTAATGTTGTACAGATTCACTAGTTCAAGAGACGATAAATGAAACACAAAAGTTTAAAACTCCCTGTATATCGTTGGGAGCAGCACGGATTTCCAATCGTAGCTAGTTCCTAGCATTCCTCGTTCTACACTGGCGGACTATCGGATGGTCCGTCCCAATTGACGGATTCTTATCGTGTTACTCTTTCAAAGTCCTAGCCCGGTGACAGTAGAACCTTCTTTCGGGGTAAAACCCCCCTTTTCCAGTCATTCTCTTCGGCCATCTTTATATGCAATGTACCTTACTTTTGCGAATAAAAATATTTATTTTATATAAGATTAATATGGAAAATTAAAAAAAAAAATCAAATATTGATTATATAAGATTAAGGTATTGAAGTGTTGAGATCAAATCTAACTTTCTTGATTGATGCATGGGTTGGAAAGTTTGGTGGCAAAGCCGCCCACAGGGGTAGCCTTTACTCTCACATATAATCTATTAATTACTAAAAATTGGGCATGTGCCACCACGCTTTCACTCCCTACTATCTCAATAAAAAGATAATAAAAAGAATTCCTACTGTCCCCAACAATAGGTTCAACTTGGACCGTCCACGTCCAATCATCCATCCTGCATTGCCATATTTATTTCATATACTCCCTATAATGCTTTACTGCTTTTAGTATACAGAAATGCTGAATACAATATATTTTCCAAATTTAAAGAAAAACTAGTCAATAGCTAAATTTGTGGTCCATAAACACAATGATTCTCTTGGATAGACTCACGTGTTTTGTGAACCGTAAATTGGACTTAAAGGAATATTCTGTACTCCCTGTTTTTCTTCTTCTTTTTAATAATATAGTTGTACGTATATCGGCAGGCAAACCCTATTCAATATTCATACATCATACCCATTTGGGATATTGCTTATACAAATAGCGTGTGTCGTAATGGTGAAAACAAGTGGATGTTGTAGCAGAATGATGGTGAAGAAAGAGAGAAGAGCATGCTACCTAGACGTGGGGTTGCTTAGGGTTGCCCACAGGTTCGTGGGGCATCGATTTAACCTTTGGTTCTACACGAAGGAAGGATGAAGATACTTTGTTCCTTAAAGTTATTTAGATGTAGGAAGCCATGTGATGATTGAGCACTATAAACTGATGAAACATTTTTGAAGAAAAAAACATAAGTAAGAGTGGGAAGTGGAGTAGGTTTATGAAAAGATATTTACTAAGGATGTGAAGGCAAAGGAATAACTGTAAAGTTTCGAGGAAAGCAATAAGAAGGAAGAAAGGGGGGGGGGGGGGGGGGGTTGGTATGAGAATCAGAAGCCATCACGTGATGAGTTTTTTACATTTTATGCTTAGGGTTTTGTCCCAATGATACTCACTCGCACAACCCAACAAACCTATGCAAGAAAAACAACAAAAGCCATGACATACACACTCTTGATAATATTATTAATCATCACGTGAACAATTAATCAAACCACTTACAAGAAATAAAATGGAATCTATTATAATATGGCTATTGCCATCCCTGGGCCCTACGCATATAGACTGTTGAATTCCAATGGTTTCTTTTTTATTATTAGGGTTTGGGCGACGCCAATTATTGCTCCAAATAGGATTTGGATGAGCAGTATTTTAATTTATTTTTTTCTCACGTTACGGTATTTAGGTTTGGTTTAGTATTGTTTCTTAAAAATATTATTGGGATAAAAAATACTTTAGAAATAAAAATATTGCTAAACAAAATGTTTTTGAATTTTTCAAAAGTGTTTTTAGCACCAAAAATACTTTAGAAAAACACTTTTCTAGCCAAAAGAGGATGGAGAAAATTTTAGCTTTTTCTCAAAAGTGCTTTTTGACTCAAAAGCATTACTAAACTAGTCCTTAATCTCACAGTTGCTGTTGTTTTTAAACTAAACGTAGATAAATGTATCATCCATCCAAACTCACCCTAAGTGTGAATAATGTGAATGATTGTGATACCAACATACAACTTTTCATATACAATTGTACTACAAGGTTAATAGTTGTGCCACATTTTTTAATTTGTTTTCACACTTTGGTATTTAAAATTCTTTTGTCTATTTGATACATAAATTATTTTTTTTTTAGCAATTCGACTTTTGGGATAAAATGGGATTAAAATGATAATTCATGTCTTAGAATAGTGCAAAATATATTTAAGTACCAAAGTGGAAAATAAGTAAAGTTTAAGGGTGAAAACATGATATAAGCCTTTTTCTTTTAGGTTTAAATATATACTGATACTGATCGCATCATCTACGGAAATTCATTGGGCCGCGGCTGCGATTTGAGATGAATAATTAATTACTTTCAGTCTACTTGTCATTCCTAATTTAACATAAATTAAATAAAAAGAAATTCAAGTTTAGTTTTATTGGTCATTTGAAAATGAATCACAGACGTTTGGTATATATCTATATATTTAACTGAGATTTATAAAACTTGGAGGATTACACAGTGAGAGGCTCCTGCTCTCTTTATTGACAAAACAAGTTCAAGTTAAAATTATTGAGTTAATTGTATCTAATTAAATTTTAAAATATTTTAATTATATATTTAAATTATTGATGTTATATTAATAAAATTGTTTTGTTATTAAATTTATTAATTTAACCATTAAATGGTATGTCAAATCTTATGTGACATAATTTAAATTATTAGTATTAATTTGAATGAAGCGGTGGTTAAAGCTCTTATTGGACATCTGTTTGACATGGGTTCGAACCGTATTACTCCATCCCCTACTCTTAATATTATATAAAAAATGAAAAAATTAAAAAATTTAAAGAAAAGATTGATATTGTAAAATGGACATTGTAGAAACCTTGATATTTTTAAAGCTTTTAAAGAAAATCCATTCACTCTTTTTCTTTCTTTCTTTTTTTTTTTACTTTTTAATTTTTAAAGATATGTAGTGGTTTTTTAATTTTTTTTGAAATTTTTTATTTTAAATTATGTCACATAAGATTTTGAATGTCATTTAATGATTAAATTAACAGTTTAAATAATGGAAAATTTTTATTAATATAACATCGATAATTTAAATGAAATTAAAACGTTTTGAAATTTTAAGATTAATATAACATAAAAATCAGAGTTTGAAAATATATATTGCAATTAACTCTAAAATTACAACACAAATAATATCAATTGAAATAATTATAATCAAAATTAATCATTATAAATTATAATTGAATTGATAACTGAAATAACATTCAATCATTAACATAACAATTTTCATCAATTAAGTTTGAAACCATTGTCGTATTACCCACTCTTTTCAACATTATAACAATTCCCTATCAAATTATGGAGGTGGAAGCAAGCTGAAAAATACGGGCACCCTCTAGGGGTGAATCCGAGGGCGGGCTAGTAAGGTCCCGAACCTTCAAAATTGAAATTTTTTATTTAGATATTTTAATTTTTTTTTAAATTTTAAATTGATAAAAATAAAATTACATTTTAATCCTCTTTAAAATAAATAAAATTATGATTTAATCTTTTAAAAATTATATTTTTATTATCATAAAAATTACAATTTAACTTTACTCCCTTAAAAGAATTTTCTTACTTCGCGCATGGCACCCTCGTGCAGTGGTACATTCCATCACCTTAAGGGGAGACTAGATGCGTACATCCCACTATCTCACTCAAATTGGATTTTCCGGTACGCGTCCGGGGAGGAGGGAACACCTGAAGAAATAGTCAAAAAATAGAATGGAACATATGATCAAGGTTAGAGGGGAAGGGGAGTTGCGATGTTTGACGTACGAGTGGTGGTTTGGAATTTCAATTTGGTAGGTCAGGATTCCTATTCCTGTACCTATTCCTCGTTGAAATTTGTGGAGATCATACATTTGGTATTCATTATCGAGTCAAATCAAGGGCAAAATATTTTTCATTCCGAATAAGATAAAATTATATTTATCGATAAAAATAGACTTTATATTTCCGACAAATAGTCGTTTTAAAATTATGCCAGTTGTCCCCTAATGAATACAATTTATTTTATATACTCAGTCAAAAGTTTAATTATCATTATTTATGTAATATTTTCCTTTTTTTGTATATGTCAAAGATTAAGAAGAAGAAGAAAACAGACTAAATAATTTAATATTAAAAAGTAAGAAAATAATTTTTTAAACATGTTTCATATTTAAGTGGCACAACACGGTTATGTTAACCGTCTGTTTAACATTGTTTCTAAAAAATACTTTTGAGATAAAAATATTCTTAAACAATTTATTTTTTAAGAGAAAAAATTGTTTATCTTATGTAAAAATTTAGTCCAAAAATACTTTTTTTTCCATAAGTTGAAATGTTAGCTTCTCTCTAAAAATGTTTTTTTTTTTTCTTGAAAAACTCTTTTGAAAAACATTTCTAAACTAGGCCTAGTTCTGAAACGACAGTAAACAATGGAGTGGCACTTTGTAATAACTCAAAAACGTTAGTGATATTTTTGTAAGTTTTAAAAGATCAGTAACAATTTTCACCAAAAAAAAAAGATCAGTAACAAAAATGAAAAATTAAACAAAGTTAAGGGACATTTGGTGCAATTTATCCTAAATAATAGATTCACTTTTCCTCTCTATATAAAAACTAAACGTTGGTGATATTATTGTTGTCAATATAAGAAGAGGTGAGTTTGAGTGGTTTGATAGGTATTATCCACTTATTTATAGGTTGGAGAAGGACTATGATACTTCTATGCATTATGTAAAAAAAAAAAAAATGATCAAAACTTATAATGTGATTACTCAAAAAAAGTATTTCTTAATTTTTTATATATGATTATTTTATTTTGCGAAGTTTTTTAGAAAAAAAAAAATGCTTAGTAATGTTTTTATTTTTACTTGTTTTATGAATTTTTTTTTTTAAATAGAAAAATATAATGTTTTTATTGAGTTATTTATCAATTATTATTTTTAATTTTAAATATTAATACATGTAAATATTTTATAGGTTAAAGTATGAATCAATTGAATGTGTCTTATAATTTTTTTAGATAATTTTATTATAAATTTTGATCATATCTGTTCTTTTTTACACAATATCTAGAATTATCTATAATCCCTCCCCAACTCATAAATAAAAGGATAATACGCTTCAACCACTCGAACTCTTACATTGACAACAATATACATTAACTAGCTTATTAATTAAATACAATAAACTCGTGTGTATATAATAAGTACAATTTTACACTATTATTAATTAAAAACACTTGAATTATTTTATAATTATAATCAGTATTATCATATACACACATTATAATATTATTTAAATTTACTGATTATTAAATTCAAATTTTGATAGATTTCGATGTATGGATGTCAATTGGGTTGGGCGGATGCGAGGGGATGTTCTCATGCATCCATCCCCGTGAAGAATTTTCATCCTCATTCCCGGCCCACGAGCCGTTATGGGTATAAAACTCAAAATCATCCCTGCCTTACGACCCACAAAACTAAAATCATCCCACCCCACCACTCACGTGGGTCCCCAAACCCATCTAATCCTCCCCGCTATATCTGTTCCGTGACTCACTTCATATAATATATTTATAAATATCAATTAAATAAATATAAACAAATTTTTTTATGAAAAAAGTATGAATGTTTCGATCGAGTAGTCAAAATTACCAATGGAGTAATTTCATAATTTCTCTAAACTTTTAAGCCAAATTGTAAATAAGAAATATCTCTAAAAATTTTCTAAAATAATATTATTTTAGAAAATTTTTTCTTTATACAATTTTCTCTTGCATTCAAGTGTGTAAAATAATTATCTAAAGCTTTTTTTATATGGAAAAATTTTAGAGAGTTCAACTATGATTAAATTTAATATTAAATTAATAAAATATTATTAAGATAATTATTAAATTAAATTTTTATAAATTTTATTTTAAAACATGCTTATTATATTATGCGGGGAGGGCGGAGATGATGAGAGGCGAGCAGAGATGGGATGGGATGGGTGAGGATGAGGCGGGTACAAAGTCATACCCACGCTTATCCCACCACCTACGACAGGTATAATTTTTATTCTCATCCCTACCCTATCAGCCTTAAAATTCGTATCTATCTCTACTCAATTGAATGTGAAACGAGGTGAAATTTTGCAAAATTTTCTTCACTGATATCCCTATTTCGATAGCTCTTGAAATTATAATGATTTTAAGCACACAAATCCATGCATGGTAATAAAAATACTAAATAATATAAAGTTACATAAACATTTTTAAAAAATTTGAATTTCAAAATTGTTCATTACGTGACATGTGTCACCCTTATTAATTGGAACTCATAATAACAGTAGTTTGATTGGTGGAACACTTTTTATTGCAGCAGTTTCTCCCAAATGTTCAAAATCTGGAACGACATCATTAACATTTGGAATCAGATTTTTTTTTTTTATGAATCATAATAACAATATAAAATTTAAATAATAAATGTGACTCAAGTTTAGGTTACATTTGAAATAATAAATATTTTTGATCATAAAATTTTGATGGTTAAAAATACAGTATACATTATAAACTTATTATTTCAGAAATTTTAGGACTAAATCGAGATCTTATGGAAAGTTATAGTGCAATTTTATCATATTAATTCATAATTTTAACTTTTGAAGGGACTAAAAAAAAAACCATATAAAGGGAGTGCGGCGCTGCCTAAGCTTCAGACACCGTCCCGTCCCAGCTTGCAAGCAGGGAAATGGACAAATCACATTCACCTAATAAAGCATCCTCAAGTATTTATTTTGGCTTTTGTTGTTATCAATTGGTGGAGTGAAATTATTCACCCCATTTTACTTTATTTGTTTCCTGCCAAAACCCTTTTGGCTTTTATTTTAAAAAGCAAGTAAATGAGATGTGGAAGCACATACCTATGTAAAGCTTTTTTTTTATATGAATTTATTTTTTATATGTAAAATAATACCACGTTAAACCCATACACAACATTAGTTTAACACAAGATGTGTTGGTACAAAGATCTTAAAGGGAAGATGCAGAGATATCATATGGCCTGACATGAATGTCATCAGATCCAAATTTATTTCATATAATTTTTTCAGCAGACAGACAGGCAAAGCATCACGTGCAAGTGCAGAAGATAGAAGGATTGGGCAAGTTCCGTATGGTTGTAAAGCTTATGTGCGGAAAACACTTTGGATCTTTACATAAATTTTTTGTTTTCTCTTTGGCTCATTAGGATCTTTACATAATCGGAATGAGGGGTTTAGGGTCCAGAAAGTACGTTGTTAAGAATCATGTAAAGTCGCCATCTCCATCTGGGCCGATGATGATTTTTGTCAGTTGGATTTAATCTTTAATAATGGAATGAGGGGTTTAGGGTCCAGAAAGTACGTTGTTAAGAATCATGTAAAGTCGCCATCTCCATCTGGGCCGATGATGATTTTTGTCAGTTGGATCCCCATTTCATTTATTAACCAGTTTCCACTGCTTACGGGAAGAAGGTTTGGGATCCCATCGAGTGGAGCAAATTTTCTTTTTTAGATAAAGGTTCGGATAAAGAAAATAAGATAATGAATAGTAGGGATGATCATTCGATCGAATCGAGCAAAAAAATTTCGAGTCGAGTTAACGAATCCTATTACTCATACTCAATGTTGCATTTATATGAATTACTTATTTAACTAGTAGGCAAAGTACAAGATTATTTAAGCAAGGTTGATGGGTAAATATTTATCAAAACGATATACTTTTGCCTTTTTTGAATTTATAATTTTAAAAAGGGTTAACCACTATCAAAACAATGTAGTCTTACTATTTCTTATTCGAATTTTCAAACAACTCGAATTGTGTATTTCATATTCGAGTTAAACCAAAAAATTTGATTTTTTTTTTATTATTTGAATTGATTCGAATAACTCAATTAACTCGAATTATTTAATTCAAAATTTAATTTTTCTTTTATCAAAATTTTCGAATCGGATCGAATTTTACTCACTCCTATTGAATATTGAATAGAGCAAACCATAAAAAAGCATTGTAAATTATGGACCTTTGTGTGGTGAACCTAGCCCAAATACACTTCTTATTTGTTGCGCAGATAGCCCTAATACAGACTTGCTTGTTACTTTAGACTTGGCCCAGTTTCAATTTATGCGGATGTTGCATCCGACTTCAACCCATATTCATTGTTTTTTATACAATTCCGAATAATCTATAACCCTCTCCAAACCCTTGACACGGATAATAATATGTACATTCGAGCTCCTGTATTCTTAATTGTTGCAATAACAATATATTAATTAACTCAGTTAAGGTTCATTGAATTTAATTTTTTAAATATCCAGCGTGAGATACGAATAATGAAAATTTTTGATTGAACCAATCCTATAACGCGTTAGTGATTAAAATAAAAATAATATAATAATTATTGATAGGGTAATAAAAAAAATGTACATAAATGTGTGTTTGGTTGGTCGATTCTTACATTATGACTCGTAATGTTACGGTTTGGAGTATGATTGTATTGTTTCGATTCTAACATTCTAATTATCCCGTAATCTCATATTCTGAAATAGTGTCAAGAAGTTGAAAAATAAGGTGTAATTTCACTACTACCTATTCTATTAGTAATGTCAGAGTACGGACATGATATTAAAATTTAGACCAATTTACCTTTTTTTTTTTTAATTATTTTAATCGATTTAATTTTTTTCTAAATAAAATTTAAGTCTAATTAAAAAACCTAATTCTTTTAAGAATGAAATAGTAGACGTCATACTTTAATAATAAAAATAATACTTGGGCTCAAAGCAGGTTGATATTGATTGTGTGATTGCTTGTTGCTGTTGTGCAGCATGCATTAACAAGTGTAGTAGTAAAATTAAGATAAGATTTAAGGATACAAAGCACATGCACATCATTGTTTAAATTTGTCAGTTTGTTCAATTGCATCCCATTGTGCCCTATTATGTGGGGCTAACCATTTCTGGACGATCCGCAAGCTGTATATTTATTGATAGAGTATCTATCAATCTGACAGCGTCAACTCTCGGAAACTCTTTCAATGCCAGTATATCCGTATTAATGCTGTTTGAAATCGAATTGGATATGTTGAATTGAGAATCTGCTTATTCATTAGTCTGGATTGGATTATTGAATTAACTTTTGAATGAATCATTTAAAATTGTTATTGAATTAAAAGTCAAAATCGATTAAATCGACTAAAAAATCAACATAATCGAATTTATTAAATAAATTTTTCACTCAATTGTAAAACTCAAAAACAATGATCCCATATGAATGAAAATAATTAAAATTTATTCGAAATTTATAAATTAAAATTATCGCGTTTCAAAGACATACATTTATTCGAAAGCCAATGATTTAATATTATTTTTGGAGGTCCAAAAACAGCTAAACTATTAGACCTTTAATTTGGTTTTTTTAATTCTGATAAAATTAAATGCCGACAATGAAGAAATATCGCAAAGAAAACGAAAAAAAAACACAGATTTTACGTGGAAACCCTTTTGGAAAAAAACCACGGGTAGAGGGAAAGAAGATCCACTAATGTCAAAAAATTGAATGATTACAAGAGGAGATGACTATGTCTATTTATAAGTTGAAAAACCTTATTCCAATCAACAACTAATAAAAGTAACGTAGTACGGTTGAAACACCTTATTCTAATTAAAATAAAATAGATGGCCTATTTTAATTAAAATAAAATAAAAGAAGTCTAGTTTACACAGATTTTCATGAGTACTAACTTTGCTCACAACAATATCCCCACAAGCAATAATATCACGCACAAAATGATACTGAACATCAATGTGCTTTGTTCTCTCATGAAACATTTGATCTTTTGTAAGGAAAATGACACTTTGACTGTAACCTTTTGCAACAAGTCTTGCTTTATGTCTAGGTTCTTCAATTCCTGAAATTCCTTCTTTTCTCTTGAATACCCATTTACAACAAACAACCTTTTTAACCTTTGGAAGCTTTACTAAGTCCCACGTTTTATTCTTATGGAGTGATTCCATCTCTTCTAGCATGACAATCATCCACTTTTCTGAGTCTTCACAGCTAACTGTCTCGGAATAAGTAGATGGCTCTTGATTTGTATCAATATCTTCAACCACATTTAAAGCATAAGCTACTAGATTAGCCTCGGCATACCTCTTCGGAGGTTTAATTTCTATTCTAGGTTTATTTTTGGCAATAGAATATTGTGATGATGAAGTGACTCTATTCTGAACTTCTGTACTAACTTGAGAAGTTGACTCTGTTACAGATACTGGATCAATCTGAAACTACACCTGCTTTTGTTGTTCTCTAGAAGACACTTTAAGAGATAACTTAGGTAACATAGCAGTTTCATCAAAAACAACATTTCTGCTAATCACAACTTTCTATTTTCAGGACACCATAACTTATACCCTTTTACACCAGCCTTAAAACCAAGAAAAACACATTTAATGGATCTTGGTTCCAATTTTCCATTATCAACATGAGCATATACAGGACACCTAAAAATCTTTATATCAGAATAATCAGCAGGATTACCGGACCATATCTCTTGTGGAGTCTTTTTCTTAATGGCAACGGATAGAGATCGGTTGATCAAAAAACATGCAGTAAAGGCTGCTTCAGCCAAAACGACTTCGATAAATTAACATTCGACAACATACATCAAACCTTCTCTATGGTCGTTCTGTTCATTCGTTCTACAACGTCGTTTTGCTGATCAAACCTTCTCTATGGTCGTTCTGTTCATTCGTTCTACAACGTCGTTTTGCTGTGGCATATGACAAACTCTCAAATGTCTCACGATCCCTTTTGATTTGCACAATTCATTAAACTTATCAGAACAGAACTCCAAGCTATTATCTGTGTGCAGGTGTTTTATCTGTTTTCCTGTCTATTTTTCAACCATAGTTTTCTAAGACTTGAATGTGGAAAACACATCGCTTTTCTGATTCAGAAAGAATGCCCAAACTTTTTTGGAAAAATTATCAATAAGAGTTAGCATATAATTAGCTCCACCTCTCGAAGGCACTCTAGATGGTCCCCAAAGATAAGAATGAATATAATCCAATGTTCCCTTCGTGTTATGGATTCCTTTGGTAAATTGAACTCTCTTTTGCTTCCCAAAAACGCAATGCTCACAAAACTTTAGTTTGCTAATGCCTCACCCATCAAAAAGTCCTCTTTTACTCAATTCTGCCTTGTCATTTGCACTTATATGCCCTAGACGCATATGCCAAAGTCTAGTAATATCATTATCTGACAAGGAAGAGGAAGCGACTGCAGCATCACCAGTAATAATTAAACCTTGCAAAACATATAATTTGACAGTCTTTCTCTGCCCTTTCATCATAACAAGAGAACTCTTGCTAATCTTTAGAACCCTACTTTCAGCTGTGTACCTGTGTCCTTGTTGAATCAAGAGTACTCAACGAAATCAAATTTCTTTTCAATTCTGGTCCATGTCGTACGCCACTAAGAGTTCTAACGACCCCATCAAACATCTTTATTTTGATTGTGTCAACACCTGCAATTTTACATGAAACATTATTTCCCATCAAAACAATACCTTCAGACACAACTTCATATGTTGTAAACCAATCCCGATTGGGACTCATATGGAAGGTGCAACCAGAATCGAGGATCCACTCCTCGCTCACTTTAGAATTATCGACAGAAGCACATTAGGAGTTCACCATCACTGTAGTCTTCTACTACATTCTACTACATCAACTTCATTGAATTGTTCTGGTTGTTTTCCCGTTTGATTCTTTACCTCCCTTTTGATCTTATTTTGTACCTTGTAGCACTCTTTCTTAATGTGCCCTTTTTTGTTGCAGAAGTTACAAGTTTTATCTCTATTTGAAGATCTCGATCTACCTTTAGATTTATTGCGGGGATTTCGTTCCTATATCCTCCCACAATTATCTTCATTATTTCGATCTTGTCTTCCACGAATAATGAGACCCTCTCCTTAAGAGTTAGATCCAGTCACAAGATGCTTCATCTTGTCATACGAGGCTAAGGAAGCATAGACTTCATCAACTATGAGAGATTCACGGCTATACAAAATTGTATCTCTGAAGGTTGAATACGATGGTGGCAATGAACAAAGGAGAATTAACACCAAATCCTTTTTATCATACTGAACTTCCATGGCCTCCAAATCCGAGACAATTTCTTTAAACAAATTCAAGTGTTCGTGCACAGACGCACCTTCTTCCAAACAATGAAAATACAGACACTACTTTATATGCAATTTACTGGTTAGGGTTTTTGACATACATAACTGCTGCAATTTTGCCCATAATGCAGCAGCAGTCTTCTCCTTTAATGCATCTTGTAGAATTTCATTCGACAGATGCTGTTGTAATTACGTCAAAACCTTCTGATCTTTACACTTCTTCTCTTCATCTATCAAATTCGAAGGCATCTTATTTAACCCTAACAGAGCATCCTTCAAATCCACCTACGCAAGAACTGCTTGCATCTTTACCTGCCATAATATGAATCTGGTGTTGCGATCCAACAGCGGAATATCATTCTTCAATTTTTCCATTATTGTGATCGAGACTAGTAACCCGACAAGCTTTGTTACTAATTTGATAAAATTAAATGTCGATAATGAAGAAATATCGCAAAGAAAATGGAAAAAAAAATAGATTTTCCGTGGAAATTCTTTCGGGAAAGGAACCACGGCAGAGAAGAAGAAGATTAAGTAATGTAAAAAAATTGAATAATTATAAAAGGAGATGACTATGCTTATATATAAGTTGAAAAACCTTATTCCAATTAATAACTAATAAAAGTAACGTAGTAAGGTTGAAACACCTTATTCTAATTAAAATAAAATAGATGACCTATTCTAATTAAAAAAAAATAAAAGAAGTCTAGTTTATTTGGGTTTTACTTTTGTTTTATTTTACCACTGAATTTTATTTTAACAAAAATTCTAGTCACCAAATTCTAGCAATCTTCACCTTAATAAGAATTCTAGTCATCCAATTCGAACAATCTCAAACAAAAAAATATTTGGTTTAAGTACTTTTTAACTTTTTGACTAAGTTAATTCTGATGTGAAATTAGATTTTTTTTACTATATTTATTATCAATCTTTAAATTATTATGATTTGTAGTTTAATAATACACTTTAAAATTGTTATAGCTCCATATGATACGACATGTGGTATCATAAAAAGACACTTAAAAGACATTTGTGGATTACCTTGCACTTACTTTCCAACCTACAAGACTTGACATATTCTCCACCTGAGTGCTCGAGCAATCCTCTATCGCTCAGCTGGCTATTGAGTGACAAACCATCTAGGTATCTCATCCTCTTGGCCACCCACTTTTAGCGAGTGCACACTCACCTTTAAAGAGGGGACCACCAAGGAGAAATTAAGTGTAACAAACCTTATACTACCTCATCTAGGAGAATGTTAGAATAATGTCATGCATGAGGAAAACCCATGTACAACGACCTTGTCACCTGGTTGATCATACGATTACTATGTCTTGGATTTGTTGGTGGCATGACCTCGTTGAATATGAGACCTCCTTCCCTAGTGTATATCTTGTAGAACGGTGAAGTGGGACCTGATCCTTTAATCCTTTCAACAACCCTAAGTACTCCTCAGCATTCAACCTCCTTTGCTACCTAAGCCTCCTCCTTGTCTATATCATTTCTTCAGCTCTTTGCCTGTTTAGATGAACCGATATTCCTTGCACCATCATCACCACCTCTTCCTCCCTTGTTGACACTTGTATTAACAAAAATGCAAACATTAAATATATGTATTTTTAAATATTTATTTTTTAACAAAATTTTGAAATATTAATATTAGATATACAATTATTTAAAAAAATATTTCCAATTATACGATATTATGTATTTTAATTTGTGATTCAGACACTAATAGTGGAATTAAAAAAGAAACCCTACAAACATTATCAACATAATATTAAGTATCTTTAAACTATATTAAAAAATAGATCTTTTTCATAACCATAAATATCCTCGTCCGTTTTAATAAAATAAATAATTCAAATATAAACTTTAATGAAAAAAAACATTTCTGTTTTTTTATATAAAAATGATAATTATTTTCACATTAAAAGCTAAATATTTTTTAGTCAAATTAATTCTTGAATTTGACAATTATTCTTATATTGAAATTTGAAAAAAAAATAATTTAAAATCATGAACTAATTTACACCAAAAAAAAATATTAAATTTAAAATTAATTAAGACTAAAACTATTAAATT
Source organism: Kokia cookei (assembly GCA_039519145.1). NCBI lineage: Eukaryota > Viridiplantae > Streptophyta > Magnoliopsida > Malvales > Malvaceae > Kokia > Kokia cookei. The sequence goes on along the minus strand of CM076903.1, from coordinate 7,523,006 downwards.
TTAATACGAAAAATAATTGTAAAATTCAACGTTTTAAAAAAAAAAAAAATTTCCACGTGAGGGGAATTTATGGACCACAGTGTGGATTTGAGTGGTTTTACATCCATGTTTATTAACAAGTAAGAGTTTGTGAGGAATAAATGCGGTTGTGGTCCTGACTCCTGACCTAACCTTATCTTGCTCCATTCATTCATATTTCTTCTTCGTATTTTAGGTTTTTAAAAAGTTTGTATTTGTCATACGTATACCTTTCTTTTAAATACATTATTAATTTTTTACCACAAAAATCATAATTCAAGAGAAATTGAGAAAATTAAGATTCCCACAATTATTTTATTTACTTATTTTTCAATATAAACCAAGCATTGTGGACACACACACACAAAAATATCAGCGGTTGACCATAATTACTACTGTTAGAATATTTATTTGCTATTTAAATATTTTACTTAATAAAAATAAGATGGAAGATTTGATTATTATATTGTATTTTGTTGTTTTAGTTACATAGTTAAAGGAAGTCGCCTGTTATTGATTTAGGGTGAGTTTGGATGGACGGTACGTTTATTTGTGATTAGTGTAAAAATAGTAGTGACGGTAAGATTAAATATTATAGCGTGAAACAAAAAGTAAGCTAAACGCACCGCACCTCACTGCCCATTCAAACCCACCCTTAAAATGTTAGTTAATCTCGAAACATTTATACATTTAAGAGATTAGTATAACTTTTGTACAAAATATTAAAAACATTTAGTTGTTCGTTTAGAAATATATTTTGTGAGTGCATTTAAGAGAGTAAACAATTTTTAGTGGGAGAATTTAGAAACAAATGATCTAGACTTTTAGGTATAAAAGTGAGGTTGTTATATTAAGATACGATAGAACTTGAATTACTTGTAATTGATTGAAAATAGTGAATTTACTCATATAGCTAAAGTTTGTAGACATAGGAAAATCGAACTACGTAAATAATCTTGTATGTTCTTATTTTTGTTGTTCTTGTCATAGTGCCACTTTCCGTGGGCATTGCAAACATAATTTCCATTCAAATATTTAGGATTTAGGGTTTAGACGAGTATGATTTTATCACTTTTGCATATGATTATGGTGTTACAAATAAATTTTTTTTTAGAAAAAACATTAGTGTTTTCGGGGAGTAGGATGTTAGAAGTACAAGATGTGAAGGTAGGATATTTATGGAGTGTCGGGTCGTAAATCTTCCAATTTTATTGTTGTCTTTATCTATGCATATTGTATACTTCGCTATCTTCGGGGCAGAGGCATTGCAATGAAATATCGTCTTAGTTCTTATATTAGGGAAAATAAAAGGGGAAGGCATAGTTGACAAAATCCAATCCTAAATACTGTCTGAAAATTGATGAGGGAAGGGACCATAAGTGCAAAGTAAGTGGTGTCACATCTTGAAGAGTAGACGAAGTAGCGCACATCTGGGGCTCTGCCTCACCCACTTGCCCTCTTTCGTCACCTTCAATATTTATTTTTCTTTCATACAATCCCTCACGTGGGATGGGATCCCACTTCTACTCCCACCCTATCACTATTACTTCGCATCTCTCCTCTCTATTATCAATGTTTTTACTGCAATTATAATAAAAAAATACGATGGTATGAAACTGTAATTACATGTTATCTTTATCTCTTTTTAATTAAGAAATAGTAAATCATATTTTTTTTTATTTGAGTTTTTTTTTCTTCAAAAAATTCAAATTCAACTAAAAATACTAAAAATTAGAGGGAAAATCTGATTTATCATTTCTCCATTAAAAAAGGATAGGGATGACGTGGAATTAGAATTTCATATAATCACTTCTCGTTAAAAATAGTTTTTTTTTAGACTTCCTGCTACCTAACTCAAATTAGGTTGGATTACATTTGAAATTGAATTAGATGACGATTTTATATAATAGGGAAATTACTCAAATAACATCAATAAAATCATTATTTATTGAAATCATATGGGTGACAAATTAATTACCGAAATGATATTTTTTTTACATTAAAAAAAGGTTTTCTTGGAAGCCCAAATTGGAATTAGTGGTATCAATTTGTGCCTTAATTTCAAGGGGAAATCCAATTCAATGGTGTTGAATTGGGCCTGCCCCTCAGCCTGCCACAATGAAATGGATTAGACTACTCATCGAATAAGATTTTTTTCAAAATCATGTTATTTTGATCGGCCAAACCCCAAAAAATTTAAACAATTTTAATTTTAAATCCAACTAACTATTTAAAACCCAAACTAACCCTAATAAAATTATTAAACCTCAAATCCCTTATAAATACCTCTTATAAACTAACCCTAAAAAATAAACTATGTTTGTAACACCCCGCCGGACAAAGTGTCCTGATACTGATTAAGGAAATATGATAGGTAAGATGAGTTTTGTTTGTGTATGGTACTAGAAGTTCACGTAGAATGAGAATTTCTTAAGCGCGCTACGACGCCTCGACATTGGCGAACATAAAGACTGACATATAGATATAAAGAAGAATGTTTAATGAAGTACTACTTGCCCAAAAGCCCTCTTGGCGTATAGTTTAGGCGAACTCCAATGTGGACATAAGGGATTAAAGGTTCTATATTAGGTTCTAGGACAGACTAAGTAGAATTCGCGATTACATGAAATGACTTCTAAGGTACAAGCTTACATAAGCGGTATACTGTACCCTGTAACTAAGGCTTCGTGTCGATTAAGTTACAAGGTAAGTTGGTTAGGTACTAACTAGACGTAAACCAACATAGTTGTAAAGAAAGGGAAAATACCCAATTAAGTTCTTAGGAGTTGAAGACCTTGATAAGACAATTTAGTAAAACGGAGACAATTGTTAAGTTTAAATAAGGTTATAGGTAATATAAATAGATATGCCAAATAGGATAAGGAAGCTCTTCTCCACTCTTCTAAATATTACTGTTTGGATGAGCAAGAAGGGGGAAACTTTTCATGCTAGGATAGAGATCCTATATTCCACTAGCTATTTCTCCATGATAAGGTAAGATTTGTAAAACTCTTTGTTAAGAAAACATAGATCTATAAGAGTACTTGGAGAAGATAGGACCCATTCGGGTTTATAGGTTGAAGAAAGGTTACGGGTTAACAAATTAGTCTTAATGGCATTCCTCCGTTCCATTAAGCAGTGGTTGCTACAGTACCAAGACAACTGATGGAACTAGAGTTTAAGTTGCTACTTGTAACCAACAGGTAAGTCCTTAAACTAACTCTTACTCGTGCTCTATATGTTCTAAAACACTTGTATAATAAGAGACTTAGTCATGAAACTATGACTGATAAAGCATAACACCATGACTTTGCTAAAGAAAAGAATGACATGCTGGGATAATTGTGTCTATCATGAACAAGTCACTGTTTAAAGAATCTATGCATGAAGTTGAAGGAAAATGTGTCCTCAAGTCTGGAAATATGTCGTAGAAGTATCTATCATGGATGAGTCAAATGTGAACAAGTCTGTTACAAGTAAGTTCAAGTGTGAAGTGCCAGTCTTTAGAGTCATCTAAAGGGGTCTGTTGAGACTAAAAACACGAATCTTTGAAAAGGAAAAGTCCATGACACTCAGAAGACCATATCGTGTAAGATCATGGTTAGACTATGGCATCATATGGAAAATTTAAAGGACGATTGGGTGAGTACCAGAAGATGAGGGACAAACCTCACTTATTGTGAGTTTAGGCAAATTCTTATCGTTAAAAACACCAATTTTCGCAAAGAAAACCTTTGTGGCGATGATCGTTTTCGGACGTACTAATGTCCAAAAGTGTGAATACTGCAACTAAATATAAGGAATTGGGGCGGTGTCTGCAAGTATATGGGTTAGGTTGTAATATAGTTTTACAACAAAGTAGGTGAGTACTTCCACAATCATACCCAAGGGAGGCGAGTACTAAATTAACTTTAACCTAGACGCAAATAAATCTAATTATTACTTTAAATAAATTATATTACAACTAAACATAAAGGAAAGATTTTTGGGTTTTTATAATAATGAAATAAAAATAGCAAAAATAAAGTGAACTTCAGGTGAATGAATTCTAACTTAATCAAATCTAGGTAAGGGTGATTAGCTCGTTTCGGTGATCATAACTAATTTCTATTTCGGGTTTCTACTTAATCAACTAGTCGTTACCCTAATAGGATCTCTCGATCTTCCACTAAACTAATGAGTCGACAATAACTACTTATCTCTCGACCTCACAGTCTAGACCAGTTTGAGGCTAAGGTGTTCACAAATGGGTCATACTAATTTTGGGTTAATTCCCACCTGAATGACTTCTTAAGATCGTCAAGCCTAGGGTTTAAGTTCTTTCTCTCTCAAACAGCTGATCAGCTAAGAAAACCCTACATAGTAATTAATCAATCACACCTCCACTCATTAATCCCTCATAAAAGGATTAGTTCCTCATGGATCTTATAAACATAATGAACTTAACAAAAAAGATGAACATTCAAAGCAAATCAAGAAAAGAGTTTAAGAAGAATCTTGAGATGTATCTAAATGAAGCACAAAATCCACAATAATTTGATCACCTTAACAACTCACATTCTTCGAAGAACACAAATAGAAAAAAAAATGGAAATAAGCCTAAATCCTAAAAGAAAGGAAAATTGGAACAAAAATTACAGAGAAAAACTTAAAGTATGAAAAGTTATCCCTAAATAAGTGTTTAATGTGCCTATTTATAGAGTTAGGGTTAGTCATCATCCTTAACCCTAGGTTTGCTGACGTTTCCATATTAGCTTTCATTATGGAGACCAAAATGCCCCTCGCTCGTAATTATTCCCGTATAGGGCCGGTGTCGCGACACTGAAGGCAGTATGCATGATTCAGGTTTGGCTTCAAGGGTGACGCAACATCTTATGGTTATGTCGCGACACCAAAGGCAGTCTTGCAATTCTTGTATTCTACTCCCTATGTTGTGACATCGAACTTCCCGTGTTGTAATACAGTGACCAACCTTGAATTCCTATGTCTTTGAATGGTATCCTACACACTTATTAAGTACATTAGCTCACCCTTTAAGCCTCATTTAACCCTTAAGGTCATAAAGAGACTTATTTTACACTTTTTATTGAATTCAAACTAAAATAAGAAAACTTAACTAAAACATAATAAAAATGCTTGTATACAAGCTCCTTAAGTATGAAAACTAGTTTAATATACTACACCGACTTATGGTAGATCAGGCGATCTCAGTTAAAGAAAGTTTTTGTGTCTATCTCAATTAAAGGAAGCCTTTGTGGTGATCTTTGTTAAAAAGAAAGTCTTTGTGGTTATCTCGGTTGAAGGAAACCTTTGTGGTGATCTCTGTTAAAAAGAAGTCTTTATGGTTATCTTAGTTAAAGGAAGCTTTTGTGGCAATCTCTGTTAAAAAGAGGCTTTTGTGGCAATCTCTGTTAAAAAGAAGCCTTTGTGGCTATCTCAATTAAAGGAAGCTTTGTGGCTATCTCTGTTAAAAGGAAGCCTTGTGTCTATCTCTGTTAAAAGCAAGCCTCGTGGCGATCTTTGGAAAGGAATGCTTATGTGGCGTAATCTAAAGAATGACTTTCGCCATGACCAACTAAAGACAATGCCTTCAGGCGAATACTAAATGAATGGCAAAGTTTGTACAATCATTAGGGTTAAGGATCATGAATGGAAATTTCTTTTAAAATAGAATTGGATTGGAAATTTCTTTTAAGGGTAAGCATTTGATTGAATTGAGTGAAAAAAATTACATTTAGTCGGGTTGATGAGATATAGTTTTCAATTTCATTTTTATGAACTGAGTTGAGTGAAATGAAATTTGAATAGATTTGAGTCAAATAATTTTTTTGGGTTAAATTGAAATAATTTAAACACGTGAAAATAAGAACTTATTTTCTAAATTAGAGCACATAAATTTAAAACTTTAAATTTTTATAGAATTTTAAATAATTATTTGTTTGAATATTTATAAGGTTTTTTTATATAAAACTTAGGTTTTTTAATAATTTTTTAAAATTATTTTGATTATTTTGTAATTTTTAAAAAATAATCAAATTACTTATGTTCAAAATAGTAACAGATATAACTTATAAGGTACATTTACTAAGTTGTAAAAATTTAATTCGAATTGAATTAAAAACTAAATTATTTAATTAAATTTATTTAAAAAATCCCACCACTCAATTTAATTAATTTAATTTGAACCCTTTTAATTATTTTTTAACCCAACCTCAATCAAATGAATTTAATTAAAAATCTTGAATATTTCATGAAAGCTAGCCAGTACAACACCAGTGAATGTATTATTTTCTTTAGTATTAGCATGTCTCAGTATTAATATCGGTGTATTGTTTCGGATTTATCACTATTTTAAAAAAAATATATATATATATATAATATTCACAAAAATAAAATAATAAATTAAATAAATCTAAAATATTACTTATCAAAAATAAAATTTTGAATGAAGTGGTAAAACAATATTAAAAATATTAGTGACATGAATTCAAATATCACAATATGTAAATTTTAAGATAAAAAATACTTATCAATTATGTAAAAATATTCTTTAATAAATTTCACAAATGCAATTCGTCTTTAAACAAACTTAAAATAAACAAGCAAAAAAGTTATTCCATAAATTAAAAAATAATATCATCACATAGCATAGTATGCATATAATAATTCATAAATCAACAAATTCAAAATAAATAATAGAAAATTTAAATTTAAATTTAAATTTATTTTTTACAAATAAATAATAAAATTTTAAAATTAAATTTAAAATATGTTTTGAAATTAATTTTTTTATATCGATCGGTACACCATATTTCAATTTGTACAGATAAAATCAACTGACACACACCGATACAATCAATACCGATTAAAATTTGCACTAAAACAAAATTTAAAATTTATTATTTCGATTAATACAAATGATACCAAAACAGTATCTACTACTATTAGGGGTGAGCATTCAATTGAGTCGAGTCAAATCGAGTCAAAAAGTTTTGAGATAGTTGAGTTGACGAATCCTATTTTAGCAACCGAACTAAATTTGAAAATTTTTGGAATCGAGTCAAAAAGTTTCGAGTCAAGTTTATTCAAGTTAACGAATCCTATTATTTATACTCAATGTTACGTTTATATGAACCGATTATTTAACTAGTAGATGAAGTTCAATATTATTTAACTATATAGATAATATAATGATTTTACCTTTTTAGCTTAATGGGTAAATATTTATCAAAACGACGTAGTTTTGCCTTTTTATATTCGAATTTTCTGATAACTCAAATTGTATAATTCATATTCGAGTTAAACCAAAATTTTGATTTTTTTATTCGAGTTGGTCCGAATAGCTTGATTAACTCAAATAACCCAAACTATTTAATTCAAATTTTGAATTTTTTATCGATTTTTTTAATTGAATCGGATTTTGCTCACATCTAATTACTATGATTTCATTTCCTCTTTTAAAATTATGATAAAAGAAAAAAGTTGAAATGCAGGTAGGTAAGAAGAGAGAGTAGAGATGTTCATGGACTGGGTCGGGTTGTGTTTGGGCTAGGCCTAAACATGATATTAACATGTTTTATGTTTATTTAAGCTCGACCCGGCCCAAAATCTAGGTATAAAATTTTGCCTAAACCCGTCCATATTTGCAAAAGACTAACTCAAGCCTATTTTGGGTCCACCTATATTATTTTTAAATTTTAAAAAAATATATTTATATTGTTTTATTTTAATATTTAATATATTTATACATTTTTTTATTTACTGAAAATTTTTATAAAGATTCCTTAATATTTTTTTAATGTTTGCATTAGAGTAGTATTATATATTTAGTATATGTTTATTTTTTTAATGTGTTCTAAATTACAAATAATAAAATATAAAGTAATATAAACTTAAAACTGATCGAGTCGAACCTTAAATATTTAAACTCAAATCTGACTCATATTTTAAACGAATCTATTTTTTTACCTAAACTCATTTTTCGAATCTAATATTTTTACCCGATCTATTTCGAATTTCGAATCAACCTTCGAATTTAAACATATAATCTGATTAATGAACAGATTTAAAAGAGAATAATTGAGGCGCCCTCGTTTTCTCTTTTACCCACAACTCCCTACCGGGGCGTGATCTCCTATCTTATCAGCTCTTGGCTCGGCTCACACCCTTAACCAACACGTGTCTTACCTTTGATTCGCTCCAAACAGCTGTTCCCAAGATTTTACTTTGGATATCGAGTGATGGCTTCCGCAGATGCCTATCAAGATTTGTATTCAAGCTAAATAATTAATTTTGTGCAAGTGGCAGGAACACAAGGTTTACGGATGAAATCGAAAAGATTATTGTCGACAGATGGAGAAGATGGAAAATCAAATGTGGCTAATTTTAACCTATTTATAAGATTTCCACTTTTGGATTAACATTGATGCTCACAAAAATCAAAATTAAATTGATGATTGTCTCTCCAAATAACCCATCCATTTTATGTAGTAGGAGCCGAAAATGACTTTCAAAATATTCCTTCTGCAATACTAAACAACCCCTCCCACAACATCAGCCTCTATTTTTATATTTTCCAGCTACCAAACCGAAAACATGAATGTTATATCAGATATCTTGGATTGGGGGACCCCCCCCCCCCCCCCCCCTTCATCGGCAGATGGGGATTTTCCATCAATGTCCTTCTGCCACGTGGCGACTCTTCAACTCTAGCTCCAATCTCTCATCATGCCCCCGGATCCGAGTTTCACGCCCAGTCCCCATTCCAATCTCATCCCCCAGGGTGTCTCTTTTATCGCCCTATTTTCTTCTTTATTTTTATTGAATACATAATATCCGCATGATTACTTTGAATTTTAATTAAATGGAAAATCCAGTCGAATTAGATTCTTAAACAATATTGTACCTTCAACATAACACTGTGTATATATTTAGGAAATATATGGAAGTAAAATATTTAATCTACATATTGTTCTCTCTCTCTCTCCCCTCCTATCTTTTCTCCCTGAAAACTCTCGCTCAAATAATTCATTTTCTTCCCCGGTTCCTCCTGAGTACGGTTTAATTGGCGATCTTTTTTCCTTCATTCAATCTGTGTCTGATTCCCAGAATATAATGCTCCAACAAGGTACGTGTATATGCGAAAGTAAATAGTATATGATTGATGTACTTGAATTTTTATTTATGTCTTTCTATAGGAAATGATTTCAGAGAAAAGTAAAAACATGGAATCATATTTCCATCTTTGTCTTGTGTTTTTACCCTCTTTTTTTTCATTTTCAGCTCATGGGTTTTCTTAATTTATTATAATTCTTTGTATAACACTTGGATCTTATCAAGATAACTTCTTGTTTTTGATTCAACACTTTCTTTCGTTTTTTTCTTTTTCAGTTTATGTTTTTGTTTAGCTGACTGAGTGATGGGGTTTTATGTTTCTTAATCTCTGAATTTGATGCAAAATCTTCTCTTTTTTTTTCTCTTAATTTTAATTTACTTTTATAAATGAACTGTAATTTATTGTTATATATTTCTCATTGTCAATTTTGCTGTTAAAAAGATTAATAATGCTGTCTCTCTGCAGCATAGTACTAACTATGAGACTAATCTTATCTGCATCATTGACTAGTTTTTTTTTTTTTAATAATAAATTTTGGGTGTGCTTGAGATGCGTCCTTGCAACTCCATGTTTGAGTTGGGTGTTTTCTGAGTACATTAAAAAAAGTTTCCCTTTTATGGAAATGGATCTGCTTTTTCACATCTCATCATAAGTAATAATAATAGTAAAAAATAATATCAAGTATTATTTTTCTTGTTTTGTTTACTGATCTTTCTGTGAAAAAACTGAAAGTAGCATGCATGGAGAAGGACATGGTTTCTGCAGCAGGTCTTTGTCTCTTACACCTTAAACAGTTCTTTTTTCTATATTTAACTATGTATGATTGTGGCTATTTTATTAGTAAAAACAATACATCATCGATGTATATTAAGTTTCTAACTACTGCTGTCTCATCTATTGTTTCCCTATCATATTCTTTACTTTCTTTGTTGTATTTTTGGATTCATTACTGGTTTTTGATTTGATAGAACTGTGAGCTTCCACCAAGTAAGGCCCAAAAATAAAAAAGAAAATGGAGGGTGACACATTGAGGCTTGGCAATGGTGGTGGTCAGATAGATGGGAAGGTGGTGCAGACATTTCAGAAGAGCTTTGTTCAGGTTCAGAATATATTGGACCAAAACAGGCTGCTAATCAATGAGATAAACCAGAACCATGAGTCCAAGATCCCTGACAACTTGGGAAGGAATGTTGGTCTGATTAAGGAGCTCAACAACAACATAAGGAGAGTGGTTGACCTTTACGCAGATCTTTCAACATCCTTCACCAAATCCACGGATATTGCCTCCTCTGAGGGTGGTGACTCCAGTGGTGGTGCTATGAAATATTCAGATGGATGCAAAGGTGGCCATAAAAGAAACAGGCCAGCTTAAAAGAACAGACTTGGGTTTTGTGTTTTCATTAGTGATTCTTTCGCATGCAATTGGTACTTGGTACACAGATCAGATTCTGTAACTCTCCCCCTTTGTATCGGTGTTGGAAAAAGCTTACTGCTCACATTTGTTAGGGAAATTAAATCATCTGGATGGAACTTCTTCTATTGCATTGTAACCCCCCAGCTTGTAAGTTGTAATCATGTAATGTAATAACCCTTAATCTAATTGAAATGAACCAAGTGGTGGCCTTACTTTCTAAGTCTTAACTTTCTTACACTTCCAACTTTTACTGATAAAAAAGCTGATATCTATAATGGGTGTAAACTGTTTATATATATATATATATACTGTCAGATTCTTGACCATGAAGGTTCATTAATGATCTACTTTTGGTTGGAAACAAAGTCCCATTATATACCCCTTTAATTTATTCCCTTTCCAACCTCAATCTAAAAGCATATTCTTCCTGACCTTTTCTGAGAAGCATGTTAGAGTTTTCTTGGGAAGAAGATGGATTTTGGGCTTGTGAGAGCTTAAGACCTGCAAGGAAGAACCATGAAGCGTCTCTGATGCTTTAAGTCGGTAAGAGAAAGGTGTCGAGAGCTTGAGAGAATATTTAGCCTGAGTGATGATGATGTCTGTGCTGCCTCCCTCGTGCTTTGCTTGGTAGGGGTAAAGAAAATAGAAAGGATGAAAAATTAAAGGGTAAAAGACTAAAACTGATAAAACATAATATTTCATTTCATAGGTATACCTGTAGGAGAGAAGGAAAAATTAAAAAGAAAATTGCTTCTTTTTTTTCCTTAGTAGAGTTGAAAAATAGGAGGAAAAAAAAAACATTTGAAAATGCATAATTTTGAGCTAACGTCATCCCAACTTGAAAGAATTGATTTTTATGCATTAAAATGAAAAATGATCTTTCTTGTTTTCTTTCCTCACTTTTTTCTCAACAAATCACATTAAAAATTCATTTTCTTTGGACCTCATGCGTTGGCATGATGATCAAGGTATTCATCGTCTCAGGTATGGCTTGGGTTCGAGTCATACTAATCACATTGTTGCTAAGACTTTGCTCTCCTCTTGTAATTCACCCCTCCTCCCAACCCTCCACTTTTTTACTCAACTAAGCACACTCTTAGAGTCATTGTTCTCGAGAGTACACAGAGATCTTCATCATTAATTAAATGAGATTGTGGCTCTTATTTTTGGGATGTAAGGGTTTTAGATCCCTGATTATGATAAGAAAGCAAAATTAAGTAGGGATGAAGATAGTGTGGTTATCAATCCAAGTCCACTCTCACATATGATACCAGAGGGTCCATACCCTCTTTTAGCTTGAACCGCTTCCATTTGCTGAGAAATCACTATTGCTACATAGCTTTTGTTGAATATACTTTGTGGAGAACTGAAAGGTGCTTGCTGGTGCACACATACATCTAACTGAAAATGATATTGAGAAAAGTTAATCATAATGAACCAAAGCAGCTTTAAGTTCAAACCTCTTTGATTCCCACTTACCCTATCACACACCACCACCAAGAACAGAATCTTAGATAAGGAGAAATTGATGAGAGCTTTTGACTATTTTTTTCTTATGCTTTAAATTCCTTTTTCCCTAACCAATCCCAATTTGGCAATCTCTTGGATTCTATTGGGTAAAGGAAAATAAGTGTATTGTACGGAAAAATAAGAACCGGGGGGGGGGGGTGGGGGGTAGTTCAAAGTAAAGCACTACAAAGAGTTGGAAGAGAGAAAAGACAAACTATATGTGTGAATAGTGACCCCCAACAACATGTCAAGGGGCCCTACTCATGAGAATACGGGATTTTTTATCCAAATAATACAAAAAAATAAATTAATAACCAAAATGGTATCCCCAATTATTATTTACCAAAATGGTATATTTAGTTAAGTGGCGGGACTCTAAGTGGCGGCACTAAAGGGTATTTTTGACACGTGTTTTTTTAATTTTTTTTTTATTTTTATATATTTAAAAATAAAAAATATTATTTTATTAGTGGAGTGACTTAAAGTGACGGCATTTAAGGGTTTTTTTTCAAAAAAATACGAGAAAAATACGATAAAAAAATACCTGACACCCAGTGGAGGAACACGAAGTGGCGGCACCAATGGAGGAATATCAAGTGGCGGCACTAAGAGGTGTTTTGTCACTTGGAAGCACCCCATTTTGCCGTGTGTGTGTGTTTGTGTGGGTTTTTTAAGAGGTGAAAATTAATTTGAATGGTTGAGAATTTTTTGGTAGGTGATAAAAATTAAATAAAATAAAATTTTTTGTTATAAAATAGGTGGGAGGGGGGGACCAACGAAAAATGAAGGAAAAAAGAAAGAAAAAAGAGAAAGAAAGAAAGAAAGAAGAAGGAAGAAGGAGAAGAAGGGGAAGAAGGAGAAAGAAAAAAAAAAAGGTAATGTGTTTATTTTTAAATTTAATTTTAAAATATTTTAATTTGTTAATTAGTAGTGGTAATGTGTTTGATTTGTTATTATAATTTTATTTGTTTAATAGGTTGATTAAAAGAGTAAATTAAGAGGAGTGGAAGAAATGTAAGTTTAGTTAATATTTTAAGTATGGTTAATTTTAAAATATTTTAATTTGTTAGTTAATTTGATTATTTTAAGTTTTTTTTTTCTTTAATTTAATTTTTAATTGATTTGTTATTTAATGTTGTTATAATTGGTGAGTAAATTAAGAGGAGAAGAAGAAATGTAAGCTTGTTATTATGTTATTATTAATTTACTTTAATTTAATTTTGCTAGTTAGTAATTTAATTTTGTTGTTAGTAGTAGTAAGTAAAAAATATTGTTCATATTTATTGATTTAAAATTTAATAATGTTTTAATTTTGTTAGTTAGTAACTTTATTATACAATTCATAAGATTGTTTAATAAAATGTGAAAGAAAACTATTACAAGTGTTTAATAAAATTAACAATAATCTATTTTTAAGTTATAATTAAAATTAGTTACAATTATGAAATTAAAAAATTTATTATTTTATAAAAATAAGAGAGTTTTAATAATTCACAAAAAATTAAACTTGGCTAATTAATTTTCAAAATATAATATACAAAATAATTAATTATCAAAATAATATCCCCATCATATTATTGACCAAAATATAATATAAAAAATAATTAATTATCAAAATAATATCCCCATCATATTATTGACCAAAATGGTACAAAATAAATTATTTTGTACCATTTTAGTAAATAATGGTGTGTGGATACTATTTTGGTTTATAAATATATATTTTGTACAATTTTAGTAAATAACATATTTTGGTATTTAATTATTATTTTTGTATTATATTGGTAAACTTATGTATTGAACTAATTGATAATTTTTTTTCAAGTTATAGAATGACTTCATTAATTAACTCGGAACGTCCTCACATAGCCAAATCAGTGAATGCGGATACACACCAAGGCAATATGAATGTAAAAAAATTATTATTTGTTCATTATGTCATTCACGATATTATTATTTGTTTACAAAATTAATTTTTGTTATACTAACTATTTTTGTAAATTAACAGGAAGAGCTCGCGTATCATTCATTGAGGGGTCGTACACAGGGCCTTAAATTTTCCCCTCATGAACGTCTGCTTCCGTACTTGTGGGATGCCGGATTTGCATTTGCAGCATTGATCAAAAAATTTTGAGTTAAGATATGATTTAATCAGTGCATTGGTGGAGTGTTGGCGCCCGGAGACCCACACATTTCATCTGCCTTGTGGGGAGTGCACTGTGACATTGGAGGATGTTGCACTCCAACTAGGGCTACCAATCAATGGTGTACCAGTCACCGGTGTTAGTTCGTTTCAAGAGCCGGCAACGATGTGCATCCAGTTACTAGGTCGCTCACCTAGTAATAACAATGACTTCATGTCGTTGTTATTTACATGGTTGAAGAGCAATTTTCAGCACTTACCCGAACACGCAACTGAAATGGAGGTTTATTGGGCCGTTCGAGCCTATATTTTGCTAATGATAGGGGGCATACTCATGCCGGACGCAAATAACAATAAGATTCACTTGATGTATTTGCCTTTACTAAGAGATTTGTGAAAGATTCATGAATATAGTTGGGGATCTGCGGTGCTTGCCATGCTATATCGAGAACTTTGTCGCGTCACAAACCCTTTTTCTCGGGATATAGGTGGATGCCTAGTGCTATTGCAATCTTGGGCACTATATCGGATGCCATTCTTGACATCCGTTAGGCACCAAACATATGTTTTTCCACTCGTTAACAAGTGATTACCATACACCCTAAATTTTAATTATTTGACATATTTTATTAATTATATTAATCTAATAAGTTATTTTTTGTTTTCTTAGATGGAAAACAAAACCGGGGATCGGGAGGCAGTACACAGTTCCTATGTATCGTTTGATGCTAGAGCAATATGCTGGGGAAGGGGTATGTTATTCATTAACATGTTAAATTATATTACTTGACTCGTGTTAATATGGTTGCATGTTACTAAATTATATTACTTTAATCTTATTAATATTTTGACATGTTATTAATTGTGCAGTTCATCTGGACCCCATATATACAGCCAAAAATTACCGCTGTTATTCCCGCCTCAACATTCCTCCACTCAGACCAATGGTGCATTAACGCACCGATAATCAATTTTCAAACAGTGGAGTGGTATGCCGGGGATCAAGTACTCCGGCAGTTTGGTTGTAAACAGCTTATCCCGCAGTCGCCATTCCAATTAAGGTCTATCCATGGGATGGATAAGAAGGGGAAAGCAAATTGTGATTGGGGGAGTGTGCATGGACAATATGTTTATGTGTGGAACAACTGAATGAGTCGAGTACCTCCGATGGAGTACACTCCGGATTTACAGCCATCGGTGCAGTACATGCAGTAGTTCATTGAGTTTGGGAAACCATATTTGATTGGTGCTTCATCGACGGTAATTCCCCCCATACATGTCTCGACAAGATCGCCCCTATCATGTAGCCCCTGCCCCAGAGCCACAGCCAGTGCCAGAGCAACAAGAAGAGGAGGATGAAGAGGCATTGAATGACGATGATTCTTATCGTCCTGATTTTGCGGGATCATCACATATGCATAGCTCATCAACCCAAGGATATCAGCCTCAGTTTGATGAACCACCGCAATACTCAAGCCAAGGATATCAGCCTCAATTTGACGAGCCACCGCAATATTCAAGGGAAGGATATCAGGTTGAGTTTGACGAGCCATCGCGATACTCTATTCCTCCCGGGCAATACTCTACTCCTCAGGGGCAAATGGACCCTAATGATGATGATGAACTTGACGAGCAACCTCGACGTAGACGCCGGCCACCACGAAGATATACCCCGAGAACCACACCATCTAATCATGGATACTAGGGTTGTATCTAATCGTGTTTAAATTTGACTGTTAATGAATTATAATGATGAATTTTTCCTCCATAATGTACATATATTTTAACCTATTTGATCATTTATTTAAATTTCATAACATTAAACCTTATACTTGAAACCCTAAATCATAAAGTTGAAAGGCTTAGGGACTTAAAGCGTAATTTTACCATTTTTATTAAATGAGATATTTTTGAAGAAAAGTGTAGAGAATTTGAGAGATGAAAAATTGGAAGATAGATAATTTTTATGGTAAAAAGATATTTGAGTCTAATTTCAGAAACATCAAATGAATTATAATTTTGAATTCTTTACCTCAAGATATAAATAATTTAGTGACTGTGACGCAAGTGGACAACTTTGAAAATTAATGTAAAAATAAAATTAAGAGGTATATGATGATGAACCGGGTTTAGGCCCTACTCGATCCGGATGACTGACCAATATGATAGGTTCGTTGAGGGCAATTACGTCAAGTATGCCCAGCTAGCCTACACAGTCCACACAGCTTGCCGCAGTCTGTTTTCTCCATAATGTACATTTCGTTGCGGATTCTGGTGATATGAGGATGACCTTTTGGATTCCTTCGTAAACCTTTGTTCGGGATAAGCTCGAAAGTCGTCGGAGGTACCTCCTATGTGGACAAGTCAGGCAGGACGGGGAACTCATTTTCCCAAATACGTAACGTACGATGGAGAGTGTAAACGGGGTCGATGAACTGTTCAACATTGAGCGACACTTTAGCACAAGCTGCAACGACATGCGCATAGGGATAACGAAGTGTATCGAACCTCCTGCAATCGCAGTGTCTATTTTGGAGATGAACTGTTCATCGTCCTCGCACTCTAACGGTTTGCATCTATTGCATTCCTAACAGCTTCGACAAACACGTGACCAACGTTCATCTGATCGATTTGTCGCGTTCCCATTACTGGCATCAAGGTAGCTAGCCTATAGAACGTAACGGAGAAAACGGATGAAATCGGAAGATGTCGTATTCTCTTGAACACGCCGTTAATCGATTCTGCCAGGTTGGTCGTCATTTGACCATGTCGATACCCCTCATCAAAACTTTGAGACCATTGCCACGGCTCCATGGTACCCAACCACTCGCGTAGAGGCTTGTTCGTTTGACCTTCCATGTCACGCTCAAGTCTGGTCATTCTTTGCCGGAATCGGTGTGGCTCTAGCTCGTACGCTGTAGGAATATTAAGAAAACATAAGTTACAGTCTAAAATTAAAACCTTAAAAATATAATTTAAAACTTAATTTTTTTACCCATTTTCACAAGTTGTCTCCGCCAATCTGCATTCTTATATTCTCGTTGGAAGTTAGCCACAATATGTCGGCTGCAGTAAACCGAATTCCATGGTACACCAGTACGCCTAATGGCCGCAATAATACCCTTCGCTCTATCAGAGATGATGCAAATATTATCGTTATGAATCACATGCCTCCGTAAGTTTCTCAAAAAGAATTCCCAATATTCCATGTCTTCTTTGTCGACAATAGCGAATGCTATTGGGAGCACGTTTTGATTCCCGTCTTGAGCCACCGCAATTAGTAGGATTTGCATATATTTCCCGTATAGCCACGTTCCATCTACTTGGACAAATGGCTTGTAGTGAGGAAATGCTCGAATGCAGGGATCAAACGTCCAAAATATATACTGATAAATTTTTCTTCCCGATTGCATATTGTTATCTGAGCCATAATAAGGTCGTGTCACCAACTCAATCGCAGTCCCCGGTATGTACTGTCGCATTGCGACTATCCATCCTTGCAGCTCATTATATGATGCATCCCAATCACCGAACAATTGTTCCATTACCATCTGTTTCGCAATCCATGCTTTTCAATATGAAACCCGATAATGGAATCGTGATTGCATGTCCACAATCAATGTAGAAACCTTGATGGTCGGGTCGTCCTTAGCCATTGGCATGATATGTGTGCAGATGATTCTGGAATCAAGTTTCCGGTGATCTTCTGACAAACGTGTTGAACTGCATGTGTGAGGCCCATCAATTTTTCTTATCTCCCACATCTGCGACTTCTGAATAAATGCAGCTCACACCCGTCACTTGCAACCTTACGTCGACTTCCAGTACTCTCCAATATACAATGTCGGTTTAGACACTGCGACTTTGTAGTCTATCGACACATTGATGCTATATCGCTTAATAGCAAATATGCATTCTTCCTTGGATTCAAATTTTTGGCCCACAAACAACTCTTCACAATCTGCTGCTACGGCCAATCGGTGAGCAGGTACTATTTCAGGGTATTCCGCGAACTCGGCATGTGTCGCATTGGAGTTTATAAGCGACATGTGTGCCCCAGGAGGATTATTGTGCATCACAATATGTGTAACTGGATTTTCGACTGGACTTTCATCGTCATTCGCCCCTTCATCGTCAATATCATCTGGGACCTCATCCACATCCGGATCACTATCAATATCGACTTCATTATCAGAAGGAATACTACTATCATATCCACCATCTTGATCTGCATCATTCTCGGGTGCAGCAGCATTAAGATCAATGTCTAGCCCACGTACGATTGATTGACTTTCAATGTACGATACTGGAACTACCATACACGGAGTTGAATCTTCATTTTCTAATGGAGTTGGATCTTCATTTTGTACAGGTTCCACATCAACTAACTCAGCAAACAATTGAACCGGTGCATTTGGATCACTTTGATTCGAACAATAAAGAGCGATCATTGTCTCCACGTCTTCGTTGTCTACAAGTTCCATCTCGGTGAATTTGATGGGATCTATTGAAACTGGAAACTTGTAGAAAAGTTTCAAGATCCTTCTCCCACAACGTCTAAAATTTTTTGCACTAATCCTTTCTTTCATGTCATCAACCGAGATATTTCGACAAAATCTCATTCCTATTTGCTCCCGACAATCAAATATACATCCAACCGATGTTCTCGAAATTACTCCATCAAAATAAATGCATACAAAAAATTGATTATCCATCTTCAATAAATCTGTTAAAAATTAAATAAAATTTAATAAATAAAATATGATTTTACAAAGATATCATACTCAAATAAAATTAAAATTAACACATTACCTTTCTTTCCTTCTTCTTTCTTTCCTCTCCTTCTTCCTTTCTTTCTTTCTTTCCTTTCTTTCTTTCCCGTTTATTTGCTTTCCCCTTTCCTATTTTATAACAAAAATTTTATTTCATTTAATTTTTATCACAAACACTAAAAATTCCCAACCACCCAAATTTATTTTCACAAATAAAATAAAATAAATACACACACACGACACAATGGGGTTCTTGATTTTTATTCTTACCTATATATATATATATATACATATATCCTTTTTATTCTCTTTATATAATAAATGTGTTTTTATGATAGATTTCCTTAATAGCTAGCACTAGTCTTTTGTTACATGGGCCCACATTATATGGCAGCTGCTTGGTTTCCTAAGGATATAAAAGAACACCCACATCATTGATTCTTCAATATAACTTAGTTTTTTTTATTTAGATTTTTCAAGAAGAAAATATTCAAGTTGAATCCATATGTTGGCCTAATAGTTAGGGTATTTATCGATTTGAGTTTGAGTCATGATAATCGCGTTGCTGTCAAGGCTTTACTCTCATATTGTAATTCGTTAAAAAAATATTAGTATATTATTATCATTGTTTTTCTTTCTATCATTTCAAGTTCATCACTAGGTTCTTTTTACCAACTTTTTTTAGTTCAGAACAATATTTATAATATTAACAATTGTCTAGAAAAAAAAAATTGATTTTTTTTTAATTTTTGGATTGAGTTTAAATTTTAAAATTATAATTGTGAAATAAAACTAGTTTCATATGTTAAAATGGATAATGAGACTTAAAAAAAACCAATTATCATGTGTACCTTTTTGGAGAAAATGGCTAAAAAATATGTTAGCAAGTGAAAAATCTAACTATAAATAATTAAGAAGTTGATCAGATTTGTTAAAAGATGGAGTTATCTGATTATTTTGAAATTTAAGAAGATTTGAAAAATATTTTAAATTAAAATATATGGTTAGTTTTTGTATTTGTATAAAATTTGAGACTTAATTTTTATATTTTAAAATTTTAAAATTTTAAAATTCAATCTTCTTACTTTTTTAATTTAAAAACTTATAATCCAATCATTATGTCATTGATAGTTTCTATTAAAATTCGTTAATCTTAACGTGTTTATTTTTTGACAATCATATGTTATGTCATATAAGGACAGTTTGATCAAAATTTTAAATTGACAAATTTTGATAGAAAACACTTATGATTTTACTAACTGGATTGAGATTTAAATAAAAAAAGGATGACTTAATTAATTTCTAACTTTTAAGTACAAGGACTTAATCTCAAATTTTATCAAAGTACAAAGACTAATAATATATTAAAACCAAAATATTATGTTCGAAAAATGAACTTAACTGTAAATTAAACTCATTTAACACACAGTTTGGGTTTAAACTTCAATATTCAAATCTCAAATGCAACCCAACCCAACACGGTTTTCAATTTATAATATATTTATTTTATTATTTTTATATATTATATTATATTATTTATATCATATAAAAATTAAATATGCTATATTATATGTTAAGTTGTTTATATTTAGAAATTTAATAAAAATATATAATGATAGAAAAATATATGTAAATACTAAATAGTAAATTAAAATATTTAAAAAATAAAAATAATTTAAATAAATGTAAACGTGTTTGAATTAATATTTTTAAATATGAATAAATTTAAACAAAATTTAAATATCATATTTTTTAATTAAATAATTGATTATGACAATTATTTATACAGAGGTAAAACATCACACTCAAAACATAATTAAATAAAATTGTTATTATCAATCAATGATGCCATCACCTAATAACATTTGCATATATAATCTAAGAGACTGGTTCTAAATATCACCATCCATTGATTTCTTTTTCCTTTTCCCTCTTATGGATAATTTAAGTAAATTAATTTTTCCCAATTATAAAATTATTATATTTTAAATAATTCACTGTTTGGGTCTCTTTTTTTTTAAGTACTTGGTTGTGGAAGCTGATTAGGGGGCTTTTGATTCTCCAATGCTTAAATAAATGATTTTTCTTGAAAAATGGTGATGAAAATGATGACATTACATACCATATTATAATTATTTTTCTTTAGTTAAGAGATAAGTAATGAAAATATATATTATCGCTAATTAAATTAAAATAATTAAGTGGTAATATTAAATGATTAGTTTATTTCTAGATTAAAATAAAAGAGAGTATTTTTATGAATTACTTCAACTGAAGAGTTTACATTTCATGAGAACTCATTTTTTCTTGAAGAACTGACACTATAGCAGGGGTTCACTTCGAATTCATTCTACACATTCACAAGTTTAGAAGTACAAAACTTCTTTAAAGAAATCTTTGAAAAAACTGAAGTATTTGAAAAAAAAAGTTTGACAAATGTCATATCAATTCTGAAAAAGGTCGCTTTCGAGTCTAGTTCAACAATGGAGAGGAAGTCAAAAATCATTTATTGAAGAAAGCCCCCTTTTGATTCTATTCAATTGAAGAAATGAGATCAAAACCAGTTTCAAGAGCAAGTCACCAAGTCACTTGAAGCAATTTGCATTAGTCCAAGATTAAGTTTAGATGACCATTGGATCAAAGTTCTCTTTAACCCAATTGCATCAACACAAAGAAGATAATAGATCTAGTCTTGAAAGCCCTTGGATCTGAACTCTCTCCAGACTTATTTTCAAGATTAAGTCTCGATGACTCTTGAAACCAAATCAGATCAAATTCTCCAACAAGCATCTTTCCAAACCCATTTTAAAAGCAAGTCATTACAACACTTGAAGCAACCCGTACTCATCCGAGATCAAATTCAAACAACCCTTAAATCAAAGCCTAATTGGGGAGAAAAATCAAGAGAGTTTTTCTTTATGATCAAGAAATCTAGAAATGATGAAATAGTGAAAAATCCTAGACTTGTGTCTCATTTGGGGATGTAGCTTGGAGCCTTATAGTGCATAGCGATTGATCCATTCTGGTTGTCCTTACCTCACAACTTTAGCAAGGGTGCAGGGTTTATTGTAATGTGACTGTGGTACTCATTACCTATTGTGCTATTTGTCGACTTAGTCAATACCATATTAGTGGACATACCTCCTTTATTTTTTAAAATATTTGTGTGCCTATACAACAAAATTTATATATATCAAATAATGAGATTCAATAAATCTTTAATATAAAATACCATTTAATTATGTAAAATTATCTTCAATAAACTTTACATACACATCTCATCACTAAACAAATCCGAAATATACACACACAAAAAAATCATTTCATACATTAATCAACAAGATAAATACATACTAAATATATAACAATCCATCATTCAAACAATACACAAAAAATAAAAAGAATAAATTTAAATTATAAAGTTATATTTTATATTGATCGGTACAGTGCTTTTGACTAGTACAAGTAAAATTAATCAATACGCATCGATATCGATCGAAATTTATACTAAATTGAAACCTTGAATTTTTTTTTATCAAGTTTACTACTAAAATGGAGCATCCTGACTAGTACGAGTGATAGCGATACAAAATAGACTTCCTTGAAAACTATGCTTTAAGGCTTGGCCGCTCCACATCAACCTTGAATTTTGGCCTTTAATGATGGGTTGGTATATATATATATATATTATGCTATATTCATGATTTTATGTAAAAAAAATATAATTATTAAAAATTTATATAAAAATCGAATAAATCTTTAGTTGAAGTGATGGAGTTGAAAGACGAAATTCATAGTCGTAAGTGGAAGTCTAATCATGTGTGGTTTTTTTGTTAATTTTTTAAAATAATATAAAAATATTTTCGTAATAATATAATATATTTTATAAAAAGAATGAGAAGTTTTAAGCCACGTTGTGATTGAAATTTATTTACATAATAAATATATTTAATTGTTTAAAATTCATTGTATCTTAAGATAAATATGTAAATATGTATTGATTTTATATAAAAATATAAAAAGATAAAAATATATTTATAATAATATAATTTACTTTATATATAGAGATGTATTTTAATTATCTCTCAATTAAGTTTGTTGATTCACGACTCTAATTTAATCAAAAATTTAAATATAATATTAAATTATATTACACTCACGATATAATATTCGTGAAACATATACATTACAAGAATTTATATATAATGTTCTCTTGGAACATTGTTTCAAATTTTTATTAATACCATACTCAAAATAGTTTATTTTAAAGGTTTCATATAAATTATTAAAATACATAAATACTTTTATAATAATAAATATTACTCTTCTAAAAATGATGCATTTTAATCATTTTTCAAATGAATTGATGTTTAATTAATTCATGACAACTTAAATTAAAGATTTTATTATAATAAAGATACTAGATTTAGCAAATTCACAATGCGTGCGAAAACATTTAAGTAATAAATTTATAAAAATAATAATAATATATAAGTCAAATGTAACTTTAGTTGAAATGGTAATGTTAAGATGATAAAAATTAAGATGTTTTAGGTTCGAATCTCAAAATTCTCATTATGGGTATATAATTTTTTTTTTAAATTTATCAAAATATAAAAAGACATTACTCGCAAAATAATATTTATTGATTTGTAAGAGAATTGACCTTTTGGTAATTTTACATTGAAATAAATTTTTTTATAAAAAAATTATATAGGCACACCTATAATGTAGGTTAAAAAAAACATATAAAAGATATATTTATAAAAAAAATTCTATTGAAACCAAATGATGCTTTGGTTGAAATTATTAGTTTTAGGTTCCGTTTGTTTCATTGAAAATAGTTTTTGAAAAATGATTTTTAAAAAATAACTTATTTTTTCTGTAAATATATATATATATATTTTGTGTTTAGATGAATCTGTGTAAAATATTTTTTGTTGTTTGAAAATTTCCTGAAAATATTTGATAAAAGGTGTTACACATTTGAGATTTTATTATATTTTTATTGTTTAATTGAGTTTATTTCATAAAACTTATTTATATTTAATTAATCATGTTTTAGTTTTAATTAATCTTAATTTACTTAGTTAAGCTTAATTGTTAATTTTGTACATTAAGAAATATAAATTTATGTTTAACTAAGTTGAAAATGATAAACATTTATTTTATACATTAAAAAATATAAATTTATATTTAATTAATTTGAAAGTGGTAAACATTTATTTTGAATATTTATTCCTCCGAAGTCCGACTAGCGTGCATCCCTTCCTTCCTTCTACTTTGTTCTGAGGAGCAAAGACCTTCAAGACGCATAATGCTGCTGCTCTAAGAACTCTTGTGGCTTTTCTCTCAAGTGAAAAGAGAAAAAAGATGGGCAAATGGAGAGAGATGGACGAGTGAATGAATGATGATTTGAGTGACCAGCAAGGGGCCTATTTATTCATGAGGGGAGTGACTATTTTTAACAAATTGAATCCTCGAAAATATCTCCCCCATGGTCGGCCATTGCTTCAAGGAAAAGGATGTTGATGGCTTCGTTTATTTCTAGCTAGGTGCATGAGAGAAAAAAGCTTGAAAAGAGTAGGGGGTTGAACGACACTGTGAGGAAGTTTGTGGATGTTTTTAAAATAATTTAAACTAGCTTTAGATGGCTGATTTGGGCTCCTTTGATGGATGGTTGGGTCTCTCTCCCTTTATGGGCAATTTTAGACTCTTTTTTCCTTCGCAGACTGTTTAATATTCTGTCCAATTTCTGAGCTGGGTCAAGCCCTCCTCTGCATGCTGTGTGCTACAGGGATGCTACAACATTTGAGCTCCAAAAAAGTGACCTCCAAGACCGTCCTTTTTTCAGATGCACCAAGGTGCTTCAAATTGGCAAGATTGTGTAAGTTTAACATATAAATAATTAAAAATAGAGATGTGTCATTAATTTTGTCCAACTTAGGTGTTTTTGTAATAAAATTACAAAAATATGATAAAAAAACACTTGATATTTGCATGAATTATTAGTCAGAAAGTGCTTAAAAAAAAGTCTATGTTTTGGAGTTATCAGAACGTAGGGACTGAACTGAGAACATCTAATAATATTAGGGACTGAAATGAGCCAAAAAAACCTATGCATTTTTATTCAACAGAGAAAATAATCATATAAAACAAATGCGATTTTCATGAATTAATCACACAAGGTTGCAGCACAGAAGAACTTGAGGAATGTAGAGAAATGAGACCATCATGGAACAGGTCGTTGAAGTGGTGATGCAGGTGAACCAACATAGGTGACCTGAACTTCTTGTGGTAGAAGATGGTATTTAATATTTAGAGCTTCAAAAATTCTCTTCAGTTCCAACACCAGTTCTGATCTCCGGCTGCTCTTATCTCCATAGTTCTGAAAGTTTATGGTGTGAGTCACATAAAGACCCATTTTCATCTTATTCACATTTTCAATGTCCTTCACTTGTACACTATGTCCAGGTCGCCAATGCTGAGGCTTGCTCTCCAGATACCTGATAACAAAGTTGCAGACCCATATCAACACAGTATTACATAATTGAACAATCAACCACAGTTGAGTCTTAACATACTCTTTTATTTTAGCTTTCAACTCTCCAATTTTCTCTATTGATGTGGAAACATCAACTGTGAACTCTACCGAATCACTCATCTCTGGACTCCTATAGAAGTTGCTGATTGGTTTGGTTGCTAGAACTGAATTAGGATAGAATATTTTCTCGTTGTCGTATCTCAGAAACACGGTAGTCAGAATGTTCATCTCTTCGACGATCATCTGTATTCCATCGATTACACAGCGATCACCGACATCAAAAGGGTGCATCACGAATACGAATATGATGGCTTCAAATACGGTCTTTGCAGTGTTACCAAACATGAATGCCACAAGTAAGAGCTGAGATGAAATGAAAACGAGTATTTGGGTTGTTAAGAATCCCATCAGAAGAAACCACACAATGATTGTTACAACAATCACCACCACTGAGACGAGCTTGTTAAGTTCTTCAATTGCTGTCTTGGTGTCATTCAAGGAATGTGCCAATGACTTGCGTTCTAAGTAAACATTCACCTGCATACAAGCAGAGCATTTATGAATACAAAGAAGGCATATACGAAGAAAATAATTAAAAGAAAACTTGCCACCCAATTCTTGAAAGTTGATCTCTTGATCTTTCCAGTTTCTAAAGCTCCTTCAAACAATGGAAGCACATTGTCCACTTCTTCTCTTTTCATGAATCGTAAGAGATCGTCCTCTTCGATGTACCTGTTTCATTAATCAAAGTGAGATGAGTCACTTACAGAACAAAGCAATTGAATATATACATACATACATACATACATACATATAAGTTAGATATGCTTACTTGCTACCAGGCTTTGCTACGTTCTTGAATACACGATATGCAGCAGCCTTTGCTTCCCACTCACTGGTTATCTCCTTGTCCATTTGCTCATTCTCTTCATCCTCAACATCTTCAATGTAGTTAGCAATGGTAGACAGCCCTGAACCACTTATTACATTGATTAATCCTTTCATGGTCCAAGCAGATACCTTCTCTTGCTTCATTTTCTTAAGCCTGTCCACATCAATCACCTCTTGCTTTTCCCCTCCTTTTTCCTTCATCAAATTATTGAAACTCAACTGACCAATGCTCCTACTACTCCCAACGGTTTCGGCCTTCTCCATTACCGGAGGCCCCGATAGAGCTCGGAGAACGTACTGATGAAAAATTGATTCCTGAATCCTATCAAAGAATCTAGTACACTGGAAAGAAGAAGCCAATAACTTAACAAAAAGGGTTTTGGCCAGCCATATAGCTGATCCGATGAGACAGGATGCAAGAGCTCTAGTAATATAATTTAGAACCCTATTGGCTTCCTTTGATCTTTTACCTTCGCGGTCAAACAACAAACCCCATGCGAGAAGGACCAAACCCAACCAAACAAATAGCCTAACACTCCCTTTCAATCCAAAAACAAAATATAAAACCTTCTTCTTAAGCAGATAGTTCTTTTCAATCAAGAAAACCGCAATATTCATCATCCATTCGGTAAACAATCTACCACAGAAAATGACCAATACCAACACACACCATTTCCACAATTCCAGACCCCAAATCCTAGTTTCTTCAAGTTTGTCCACAGTTAAACTAGCAACAAGAAGCCCCATAGTGCAAACAAATGTCATAATCTCAAACCAAAGAAAAATTTTCCATTTCTTACCTGATTTTGCACTTACTTTAAGATCAGCAATCTTGTAAACCTCCTCCTCCTCATCTTCCTCCTCTAGGCCTGGTGAGATCAAAGGAGTTTTTGGAGTAATAGGAGCTGATCTCAGATTCTCTTTAGGAGTAGCTGCTGCTGCTGCAGGGGATCTCCTATAAGGTGATGAGCTTGGATTCAAAATCTGGGCACTATTTTCTTCCACTAATTTAGCATAATTTAGATAGGATGGCTCAACCAATCTGGATTTAGGCTTAGAAAACGCTGATCTTGCAAGGGACTTTCTTGGAGTAAGCTTCTTATCAATGGGAATTTTGGGGGGTTTATTGGGACCTGGACTCATCCTTACAATCTCACTAGGATGAGAAGGAGATGGTATGGGAGTAGTAGTTGAGACTCGGACTCTGAGATTCTCAAACTGTGTCAACTCGTAAGAACCTTTAGAATCATTTTCTGTTTTGAAGACAAGAGATTCCTCAGGGCTTGAAATATGGAGTACAACATCGTTTGTTCCTTTCTTCTCCATCAACCCTTTTCCAGTTTCCATTTCAGCTTTGTTTCAAACACTCGATCGTCAATCACTCATATGACATTGCATTTGCCTTGTGAAAAACACAAAAGGTTATCCACTTTTTCTTCAGCCCAGTTTCTGTTTGCTTTCCAGGGAAATAGAAGAAAAGGCTAGATTCTCTTGTATTTTCCTTTTTTTTTTCTCGGGAAACAAGCAAAACAACGAAAGTTGACAACTTTTTTCCCTTCAAACATAAAAATCGAAAACGACCCTTTGATTTAGGATGCCCCAAAAGATTTTAGCCAACAATTAAGAAGGTTTGAACTTTGAACAACAAGTACAGTAATAAGTTTCAACAAGCCAATATTGACGAAGACAGTAAACGGAAAGCTAAAACCCCATGAGAGTTAAAAAAAAAAGAAAAGGAAAAGCCAATACTTTTGGGGACCAAAGATAATTGAGGAGTAAGAAAAACCAAAGGAAGCAAAGTAAGTTGCAGACACTGAGCTCTGATTTTCAGGGCCATTGACGTTGGCGGGGTTGCCATCCTAGATAAAAAGGACATTACACAACTTGTTCATATTTTTTTAAAAATCCTCCATCGCCGTGACTGGAATTATTGACTTTCTCGTTTCTTACATCAATTATTGATTTATTAATAATATTTGAGAATAAAAATTCCACGTGGTTAGTAAGATTTGGGGGAATGTTGGAGTACATAAAGCTTTTTTTTTCCCTTTTTTCTATAATTATTTTAACATAACATGGAGAATAATATGCATATATAAGATATTAAAATATAGATATAATCGAATTTGATATTTATCGTCTCAAATATAACTTAAATTCGAGTCGTGTTAATCGTATTTATTATTCAAATTTTAACTATTATTATAATTAAATATATATATATAATCAGGATTTTAATTCAAGGAGTGAATTGAGAAGGAGTTGGAGCAGGTAATGGTATGCTTAGTTTGTTTTCATTTTTATTAAATGAAAATTAAGGCTTATTTGATCAACATTTTAACATGGAACACGTGTTCTTACTACAATCACATTGTTGATTTTGTATTTGATCACGTGCAACAAAATTATAATTGCATACTTTAACTGAATTTTTTGTATTTACTTTTTGGTGATTTAACATATAAGTCTGTTTCATTTTAATACGTTACCATAATATAGTTTATTGTTAGTATATAATTCGTTATTACATTAATGTTATGATTGGTTAGCGTATTATTTTTTTTTATATTTTTGTTATTAGTTAGTTATAAATTAATGATAACTGAATTG
This sequence comes from Kokia cookei, assembly GCA_039519145.1. Lineage (NCBI taxonomy): Eukaryota > Viridiplantae > Streptophyta > Magnoliopsida > Malvales > Malvaceae > Kokia > Kokia cookei. Next base: position 7,493,990 of record CM076903.1, on the reverse strand, counting down.
AGAATAAAATAACATTTTGAAAGTAATGAAAATATAAAAATAGGAAAAAACTAACCGTAAAATAATAAGTGATTAGAATTCTATGTGTTGGCTTGATAGTTAAGAATGTTCATTATCTTAAGTATAACTTGAATTCGAGTCATATTAATCGTACAATGTCCTCCTTTTATAATTCACAAAAAAAAATTATACTAACTATTTATCAATAATTGCAATATAAATGAAGAAAAAAAAAGGCAATTTGGTTTAAAGATTGTAGTTGGTTTTCGGTTTCAAATTTAATAATAATAATGCTGACATGTCAACAACTGTTTCCCACTCCAAATAATATTTATATTTGAAATCTAAGGATGATAGTGTCAAACCAAATTAAATATTACATTTTCCACTAATTGACAAAATAGTTTAGTTTATATTGGGTCAAAAGTTGCATATCCCTTAGAAAAAAAAAATTATTTTCATATTTATTTTTTTTAAAAGAATAAATATTAAAATTATACATAAATTATGATTCAAAATTTATTTGATACATGAACTTTGATTTTGTGCAATTATATACATGAAACTTGAATTATTATTCATATGTATATATAAAATTTTTATTGTGATTCAATTGTTTGTATATACAATATGTCAACGTAAAATAAGACTAATTCGATAATATTGTTAGAAATTTAAAAAAAATAAATTAAATAAAAATCTCGTATATAATATTACACAAAATCAAAATTTATATATATATTTTATATTTATCCCTTATTTAAATAACAACATTGCGAATATAATAAAATAAATTTATATAAACATAAGTAATTGAGTAAACATAAAATATTTATTGTTTTAATAAATTTATATAAACATAAGTAATTGAGTAATAGAGCCCTCCATAAGTCGATGGCTTGGGCTTTGTTTAGATAAATATGTTTTTGTTCACAAACCAACCTAAATTTAAATAAAAATGATTTTAAAATATTTATTTAAATTTAATTATAAAAATAAATATTAATATAAATTATGTTATGAATATTTTATTAAGTGGATGTCTATCAAGATCAAAAGAAGTTTGGATAAACTTTAAATTTTAGTAGTCATTAGATTCAGAGTTCTATTTCATCTATACTTTTTATGTCTATAAATATAGACTTTTGAGAAGCATTGTAACTCACTTCTATTAATCAATAAATCTTGCTCTCTCATTCTTTTGGTCATTTACTCTTTGTCTCTTTATTTTATAATAAGTTATGATTCTCTTTTATGGAAGTGATTAGTAAAGTGGAAGGGAGTTTATTAAATAAGCAAGAGGTCCCTAATTCGTGCTATTAAATTTGTTGCATTCACTTCTGAAAATCATAGACCACTAAAAGTGGGAGCATAATGACGAATAAGAGAACAATAAAAGTTCTCAAGATAACTCTTCAAAGGGCAAAGATAACTTATATTATCAATGTGATATGAAAGGTTTTTTACAACATATGTGGTGTATGTCCAAATATTTTATTTTTGTTAATATTCTATGAGGAAGAATATTAAAATATAGTAATGAATTCTATCATTACAGATGGAAAATATTTATTTTATTTGGTCTTGAAACAAACGAATATTATTCCAATATTTGGTAATACAAAAATTAGTCAAAAGCTCCAAAAGAGCTAATATATTAATATCTTGTGATGGTTAATCCATTAATTTTAAAATATATTCATAATGGATCTCATGTTGAGATTGTGAATGAGGAAAAGATTATATTTCATATGAATTAAAAGAGGATTAAGTTATTGATTTCTATTTATTATAAATTGAATTGATTATGACTATCTTTGTGATATTCTTTTGTCATTATCCCCATTAAAGGTTTAAGTCAAAATAGTTTATTGTGAAAGATATATTTAAATTGTGGAAGAAAAATATAAGCAATAGAATATGATAATTCTATCTAAAGCTTGTTATGGTTGGATGCACCTGAAGATTTTGGACATGTGAATATTTTGGCATATTCCCTGAAGCGAATATTGCAAATGATTATTTGAAAATTATATTATATGACTTAATATCATTATAAATTTCACATTGATTGTGACATTTCCAGTAGTAAATGTCACAATGATACTTATATGTGGATACAAAGTGAAAGGAATGATAGTAAAATTATTAATTTGCTACAATTTAATTCAAATTGAAACGCATGTTAAAGTAAACCAAAAGTTTATTGGTACAAATATATTTACTTGGTATGACCAGTTGGACCATCTTGGATCGTATATGATACGAAAATTAATTGAAAATTCATACGGACATTCATTAAAGAATCTTCTGATTCTTTAATTTAAAGAATTCTCATTTGTTGGTCGTTCTCAATGAAAATTGGTTATTAGAAACTCACTAGCTAAAGTTGAGATTTAATGTCTTGCATTTCTGAAATGAATATGGGCCCATTAATCCATCATGTGGATGATTTTGATATTATATGATTTGGGTAGATGCATTTACAAAATAAACACATATGCGTTATCAACTTGTAACTTGTCGTTTGCAAGATTGTTTGAATAATTAATTTCAGATCATGCAATTAAGACAACCCATCTTGTTAATATTGATGAGTTTATATCTCAGTCTTTTATTGATTGAGCTTGAAAAATTTTGGAAAAAGTTTTTTATTTATGTGCATAATGATTTAAAGAAATTATTGATTGAATGTCTCTGATTATTACTTATGTGAACTAAACTTTCTCTTTCAGTATGGGATTATGTTGATTTACGTGTTGTACGCATCAAGCCAATAAGTTTTACATACTCCTCATTGCAATTGATTTTTGATCAAGAGCTAAATATTTCTTATCTTTGAATTTTTGTATGTGCGTATATGTTCTAATTACTCCGTCACAACGCACAAAGATGGGTGAATCCTCAAAGAAAGTTGGAAATATATATTAATTATGGGTCTCCTTTTATTATGATATATTAAATGTATTGGAGATTCAATTATGACATGATCGTGATTACTATTTTGATTTTGATAGTTTTTCCGACATTAAGGGTAGAGAACTAATAACTTATAATATGTTAAGGGAGAGAGTAATTTGAACTAGAAGTTCAACAAGAATAAATCATTAAAGTTCCAAATATAAAAATTTTCATAAAAGGAAAAAATTTAGATGGTCATATAGTGAAGGCCAATGCTCCAAAAGAGACCCAATATATAACTAATAAGTAAAACTTCAGAAGAGATACAGCCACTTGAAACTGAAGATTAAAATAGTGAAAATAAGAGGTCTTGATAAGTTATGTCAATTTGAGAAAATGTCGAACCAATAATAAAAGTGGTTGACAATGGCTTTGCATGCAATATTATTGTTGAAATAACGAAATAAAAGGAGGATATTGAATAAATCTCTTGGGAAATATATATATGGAATAAATTGATCAAAATAGAAAGACGCAACTCAAATACAATTAAATTCGTGGAGTTTTTAGACCAGCAGTCCAAATATCTAAAGGTATAATAGCTAGTAAGGGTATAGTTGAAGTAGTTTTACAAAGGCAAAATAAAAATATGAAGTTTTTCCCTAAGTCTTGACATTGGTTATGAGAAGATATAATATTCTTTTGTGGTGGATGCAATAACCTTTAGATATATTATTAAACTAGCAGTTCATACTTGCGTCTCATGGTTATTGTTACAACCTTTTGTGAATCACTATATAGTAAAGTTTATATTAAAATCCTTGAAGGATTTGGAATGCCAGAAGCATATTGAAATTATCGAAAAATTATTCATTTATATGAATTGAAATAATTGAACATGTGGTAAATTTGACTTAGTCAATAGTAGTTGAAAGAGGATTATAAAATGATACAAAATACCTATTTGTATTTTCATAGAAGAATCATAATTAAAGTTTGTTATGATTATTTCCCCCAAATTTTCCCTCACTCATGACTTTCAAAAGAATGGTGATATAAATGCTTAACAAATACATTCAAATAGTCATTTGAAAGACTAGTATTCAAGGTTGAATACGTAGAATATGATATATTATGTGATGTTTTATATACTCTTTTCCCTTAACTGACGTTTTGTCCCATTGGATTTTCCTGGTAAGGTTTTTAATGAAGCAACATGTTATGTGTATTATATATATGTGTACTCTTTTTCCTTCACTAGGAATTTTTTTTCCGCTGGATTTTTATCTTAGTAAAGGTTTTAACGAGACACATTATCTACCAATAGACATCCAAGAGAGAGTGTTATGAATATTTTATTAAGTGGATGTCCATCAAGATCAAGATAAATTTGGATGAACTTTAAATTTTAGTAGTCATCAGAATTAGAGTTTTACTTAATCTATACTTTTTATGTCTATAAATATAAACCTTTGAGAAGCATTGTAGCTCACTTCTATTGATCAATAAAATATGCTTTCTCTTTTGCTTTCTCTTTTGCTTTCTCATTCTCTTTGTCATTTACTTTCTGTCTCTTTATTTTATAACAATATATTTTAATATTTTTAAAACAATAATATGAGTTTTTTGGTGGATGAAACCAATTTTTATGGTCGAGCGTAGAAATTTTTAAATTGAGCACCGGTTTAGCCCATAAATGCTCTATACTTGAACAAAGGTTAATGATTATGTTGCTAATATAATAAAGTAAGTTGATTTAAATAAAAATATGTGATTGAATAAAAATACAATAAATTTTATTCACTTTAATATATCATTTGGTATCCGAATTTGACACTTTTTTCTAATTTGATACTTATGTCGTGTAAACTTCAATTGGCTATCCAAAATGTAATTCCTACAATTCTATCACTTAGCTGTTGGGGTGTTTTCATTTTAGTCACCCACCTGTTAAATCTCTAATAGTGATTGATTGTACATGCCATATTATGTTTACACTTTCATTTTAATTACCTAACTTTTAAATTACTTTCATTTTGATCATTGAAAAATATATCTACCGATGATTGAATTGATTGGACATTTATTTGCAATTTAATTGATTCAGTCGGTTTTAACTACTTAAAACCAATTCAATTATATATAAAATAAATTTTTTTTTTTTCAAGTAGATGGACATTCAATTCATTTCAAACTTGTATTTGACTTCTTTTTTTCATATTCATGACTCTCTTGTTGGAAGATAGAAACCAAATAAAATATTATTTATTATATACAATCTTTCCCAAATTTCAAATGCCTCTTGAGAAATGGAAACCAAATAAATTATATTTAATCATTCCATTTTTCAGCATAAATACAATAAAAATTATACTCACCTCCCTTTGTCTTCTCAATACATCCTCAAGTTAATTGTGCTGGTAGTTTTAAACAAATGTAAATACAAGGAGGTGAAAGTAAAAGCAACCATTGCTTCCCACAATCAGCAGCTGCAAATTAATAATTTTAATAATTTGTGTATATTTTTCATCTATAATATATTTTACTCTAATTTAGTTGGTGAGTTAACTGGACATTAATAGTGTAGATATAAATGGCGAATTTATTATAATTTCCCCGTAATTGGAAATCCTGTATCAACTAACTCTGGTACATGTTTCCCAAATGTTCAAATCCAAATGCAGTTCCAAGTTGGAACACAGAGGGGATGTCTTAGATTATACACACAAGTAATTAGACATAGTTGCTACATCCTTCTCAAATTGTCTAACCTTGCCTGTAAGTCACTATCTATCCCACTGTCATCATTGCCAGTTGCTTCCGCCTGTGCAATCTTACCATTTGCAGCTGGTGCCGCAACAGCAGCTGATGGTGCATTTACGAGCTGTGATTGGATCCAAATAAGCAGGGTTAGTAAGGACAGCCTATTCAAGCTATATGTGCTTATATATGCTGAAAAAGAAGTGGTGAAAATAGTACCTCTTGGTTGATGTCAATTCCAATCTCGTCAAGAACCTGGCTCACCAGTTCTTCTGTTTCCTCCTCTTCTTCATCCCCTTCCAAAGCATCATCGATCGCATCACCCATCACCTCACTCACCATCTCCATCTTCTCATTCTGTTTTTCAAACTCTTGCATAATTTTCTGCAGGGATGGCAAGTTCATCTGTCTGTTCATTTGCCCCATTGCCTTTGTCACACCTTTCATTGCCTCTCCCATTGCTTGTGTTGATTTCAATGTCTGGATGTTGTACAGTACAGAAAATTCAGTTGAGCTTCAAACTTTATGATTTATAAGCAATTAAAACTTGTAAATTCACTAGGCTTCAATCTTGCAATGTACATCGGTTGCTTATACAGTTCATTTATCCCCCAACTCTAAATAGTTTCAGATGAGAATCAAGTTAATTGATGTTCCAACTTATCTTCTTCTTTTTCATTTTCACATATAAATTCCCATACATGGTATGGAGCAGGGCATATATCAAAAGTCTTTGTAATAGCCCCCCCCCCCCCCAACAATTATAGCCATCGACTTCCATCTACTTAACAAGCATCAGAAGTGGCCATAATTTTCTATGTCAAGCACCTAGTTAAAACAAATTGCACACTTAAAAGTACATACTTGAATTCTAAGAGATACACCCTGGAGCTGTGATTTGAGCTTATAAAACTTTTCAATCTGATGGCGTGTCCGGATTAGGTCTTTTGCCATCACCTTTACAGCTCCCTGAAATAAAATCCCGAGAACAAAATATTAGAGGATAGTAGGCTTGGTGGACAGCAAATCCCATTCATGTCAATAAGAAACATGCATACAATAACTTTTAAGTCTGAAAGTTACAAGAAACCTAATTTCACAAGATACGAGATGCGAAATACAATATTGAAGCTCAATTAGACAAGAAATGACTGCACTAGTCCACTAATACGAAGCAAAATAGACATACACATTACTCAAGTTACCAAATTGCAGCAAGTGTAATTGATGCATTTTGTTTAAAATGAGTGAGAAGAAAAAGAACATTAACTCATCATATCTATCTGTAAAGTGGTAGAGAACAATCAGAAATAAATCAATATAATCCAAGCAAACATGTCATTCACACATAAAACTGGTCATCAAACATCGAATCAAGCCAGTACATAATCAAAATCACCAATAAAGCAACCTCATTTATACCAAAAAATAAAAAAGGCTTCACATAATTGACTAAAACATAAAAATGCCAAGCTAATAAGCTCTCAATCCTATATATACCACTTTTTTAAGAGAAATTTAACTACACACAAGTAAAATGTTGAGCAAAAATAGAAAACAAAATTGTAAAAAAATATATGTAACACACCATCTGCCCTTGCTTTGCACTTTTCTTAATCTCAGCAATCAGTTTCTTCTCTTGGGTCTGTAAACCTTGCCTTTCCCTCTCTATCTCTCTAATAGATTTGTCGAGCATCCGCTTATTTTCTTGCAGAAGCTCTGAAAAGAAAAATCAAAATTTTCAATACAAAATGACTTGAGAATCAGGCATTGGGGGAAATGAATTGAGAACCACAAAAAACACAATTCACCTAATTTGTTTGCTTGATCTTTCATACACTAAAGTGACAGAGGCTCAATAAATTGCAAAACCCTACTTTTAGAAGCATGAACTAGCAAACCACCATACAATTACTCGATCCTAAAATCCAAAATTAAACCAATAAACAAAATAAAACATTCGAATTCCTGTCATTAGCAGAAATCACAACTATTTCTAAAACTATCAGAAACATACTACTTCAATCGAAATCCTTAACTCTAATTATTCAAGTATAAAAGCCCTCAATCTAAAATCACTTCATCAAATTCAAATACGAACAGATCATAACAAAATCAGTAGCGATTTTCGAAAATACAAATTCTAATTATTTGAAAACAAAATTGATACCTGCAGGGGTTTTTCTCTTGCCAAAGAGGAAACTCATGTTCGGTCGATGCTACGAAAACTGTCCCAAAACGATTTGGTGGTGGCTACGGCGATCTGATCTGATATAAAAACGCATCAGATAGTACACCACAAGAGATTGCTTCTTCGAGGTAGTTTGTTTGATCGCTAGGCCGCCAAGACAACTTCTTTGCTACTAAACTCCGTACACGGCCAACGGCTGCTAAGGAATGGAAATTGGGTATAAACAAATGGTTAATTTCTGTTATTAGTCCTTCTACTTTAAGAAAGTTCTTGGATTTAGTCTGTATTTTTAGTCTTTGTATTTTTTTAAATTTTAATTCTCACCAAATAATAACAGTTAAATAGTCAAGTTAAGTTTTGTTATTTTTAAAATTTAAAAAATATTATTATATGTATAATATTATATCAACTTGTTATTTTCATGTACTACTCATTAAAAATTCAATTAATGATTGTTATTTTTGTCAAGATTGAAATTTTAAAATTTGAAAAGTATAGAGCTTTAGAATGATCCAATTAGAGATTATAGACTAAACATACAATTGTAGACATAGTATTAATTGAATTAAACAAATAGATGTAACCGGGTCAAGACTAAAAATTTCAAAATTTCAAAAGTATAGGACTAAAATTGATAAAATTAAAATACAATGACTAAATACACAACTTTCAAAAAGTACAGGGACTAATAGCATAATTAAAACCAATCAAATCCATTTTCCCACGTGGCTGCATCTGAGTGCTAGGGTCCAGTCTTTATTACTAGGCTTCGTTGTATGTTAGTCTACCCATATCGGCTCCCTGAATTTTGGGCTTTCTCTTGCTGTGGAAATGGACTTGCCTAGATTGAAACAGATGCACTAGGTGTGAATAATCGGTTTATTAAATTAATTTGGGTTTAGGGTGTAATGATTAATTACATTACATTTTTAAGGGAAAGATTTGAGTTTGAACTTTGCAGACGACATTGTTGCAAGGGACAGTCACACACATCGAATATAGACCGTAAAACCGACATAAAAATTAACAAAATTTTAATTTAATTTTATAATAAAACAAATATATATATATAGAATGAAAAAAAAAAGAATAAAAAAATAAAATGATGCTTCAACTTTCACTCGGGATGCAAATAAACTTATACATGCACTCTATTTATAGGACCTCAATCACCATAGGTTACAAACATATAATAAAGATAATTAAGATACCCTATAAATTTTTAGGGATTACAAAAGTTACAAGAAAATGATTTTTTAGAGATTATGAACATCCATTTTACAATATATTTTATTCGGTTTTGATTAATTTTTTTTTTTTTTAGGTAAATTTAATTAATTAATTCCCGATTTTAATGTTCAAATCATACAAATGGAATAAACTGACATTTTTTATTGAGCTAATATGTTAAAATATAAATAAATTAGTACCCTTCATTCAAGTAATTTCCACTTTCCATCCATTATTTTTTTAAAAGTAAATTTATTAATTCATTTAATAATGAAATTATACAATTCATATAAAAAATAATAACATTCGTTGTAGATGGTGAAAGACAAGTTTCATTAACACAATAAAAGCTTTAGCCTTAGCATTATTAGAACGTTGACAATTGGTTTTGTTACAATTCAAGTACAATATATTTGGAGTGATTGCAAGCACTTGATACGATAAAAAAACCAGTCTCGGATGGTCCAAAACGGCGAGAAAAAATCGAGCATTCACCAAACTAGAGAGGACGACAACAAAATCATCCCTAAAATTACTTGCAAAAGGAAGATTTATGCATAACAAGATTAAAAAACGTGTTACAATAGTAGACAAAAATTTTTAAAACTGATGACTTATTAAACAATTAAAAACAAACAAAAAAAACATATAAAACTGAATACAACACCGGTCCAAATCAACTCGTAAAATCATTTATTATTCTGAAATACTCTCAAAATATAAACAGATTAATAAGTTGACAAAGAGCCACCCACTTTTCTAGAAAAACTAATGGTGGTCGATGAAGTTTTAACGAACGACAAACACCGTCATCTGTTAATCACAACTTTTTAAAAATAACAAAGATACCCACAAAATAGATCTACAAACTAAAAAAAGAAAAAATGTGTGGAGTGAATGAGAAAAAAAAAAAATTGTTGATGAGAGGGAGAAAAAGACGGGTGATAACCAGCCTGAAGATTAGTATTGTCGTTGGGCAAAACCTTTCCATCCATTATTTTTGTATTCATTGTTATCTAATAAAAAATTGAATAGTTTAATGTAAACTTTAGTTCTTGAAAAATATCGTTTTTCTCACTTTAATCTTTAAAGTTTTTTTTTGTTCACTTCAATCCTTAACATTATTAAATATTCTTAATTTAATACTTTGACATTAAAAATATAAATTTATATTATATTATATTATATGTAGTTTTTATCAGACATAAATTAAATTTATAATAATATATAATACTATAATGCGGACATTAAAAATAAATTGTCTACATTTAAAATTTCAATAAAAATATATTAAGTATTAAATTAGAATAACATAAAACTTTGTAAAAAATTAAAAATAATATAGATAAGTTTAAAACAAATTCTAAACTAATCATTTATAAATATGTGAAGGGATTTGAGTAAACTTTAAAATCCATATTTGAAGGCTGATTGAACTTAAGCAAACAAATAATATGTTAGTGATATATATTATATATTAGATATGAAAAAAAATTATGTAATAAGTATATTTATAAAAAAAAATTGTTTTAAAAATCAAATAAAAATTTAGTTGAAATGATAAAAAATATTAAAAATTATGATGTATTGAGTTTAAATCTCGTCAAGCATATATTTTTTTAAAATTTCACTTGAAATGACAAAAAAAATCATATAGTAATTTTTTGTTATTTTATAAAAAAGTTCAATAGTTACTTGAGACATTAAAAAGTAACATTAACTTAATAAACCACTCAAATATGGTAAAGATAGATATAAAATTTTTTGCGGGAGTGAAAATTAGATATTGATGCTCACAATATACTATAATTCGCCTAAAAAAAAATTGAATTTGATTTGATAATTATCAAGTCGAGTTCAAGTTACTGATCGAACTAAAATCGAACTTAATAATACTTGATTTGAACAACTTACGACCCTATCATGCTTTTCATAATTTTTATATTATTAAATTATGTTATTACCCTCAATCAATCTTATTAATCTTAAATTTAATCAATGAGTTGAGTTCAAACGGTCAATATAAAATTTGATAAACAAGTTTTATTGAACTTAACCTTAAAATTAAATTTAAAAATAAATGTTTAATCAAATTTGAACCGAATTTCAAATCAGGTTGAGATTAATAATATTTGAAATCTAACTCTATCACACCCTTTTTCTGTTTTTTCTCTGACAGCAAATTGGTGATTAAGAATGGTTATACCCACGCGGTGAGGACACTCTATTTATCTCGAGTGGCTTTCTCGCATGTAAAACTCAAAGCTGCTTGTCATTTATTATTATTATTTATTACTTTTACTGATTTCTGAACCTTAAAGTAATCAATAAAATCGTAGCACACGTGCGCTCGGCGGACATGCTTTGTACAGAGAAGGGCAGGCGGTCACGTGCGGCTTTGTCGTCCTTAGTTCTCACTCTATCACACGGGCTCCTCGTTGGGCTTTGCCATGGCCAGCCAGCTACAAGGAGCAGAGATCACGTGGCTTGGACCCAACAAGCGGGGCCATTTGAAATTATTGTTAGCTCAAGCACAGTAATTTTGCAAATTAACTACAGTAAATACTGATCATTGCACCTATTGTGCTGGCAAACATATACACCACTGCTACAATTTTGATTTACATCTCTAATTTATAGCCCATGTGATGATAATTGATTTCACTAATGCTTGATTATTGACTTATGGTCCATGTTTATTGCTAGCTATCTTCTATCCATAAACTGGCTGCACATGATTTGCTACTATTGATTTTAACACTCTTGTTCCACTCAAAACGTAGCAATTTTAGACTTGCAATAGAATAAAATAACCCAAATATAGTAAAGATCATATACCAACACGTGACCAAAAATGCATGGTTCTATTAAGACAAAAGCAGAGGCATTGGAGGGTGATGAAGCTTTAACGGAGCTGGGCAGTGGTCCTTATCCTTTGAAACCAATTGGGGTAATGGCTATGGCATTGCTTGCTGCACATGCGTTTGCTACAATAGCGTGGAACTAACCTACTATGTTACGTACCACAAATTTGTGTTTGGTTGTTGAGAAACATGCTCCACTCACACTTACTGGCAGATTATCTATATTATGGATTTTCTTTCCTCTCTATTATTGAGTTTTCTTGTATTTCAAAGCAAGCCCATTTTGAAACTCATCTTGAGGATGACATGTGTTAGTCTTAGATAAAATTTTCCCACCATTCTCAAGTGGAAACTTGACTTTTTTTTTTTTTTTTTTTTACTTTCTGGGTTTTCTCCAATTTCTTTCTTTCTCTTCTTTTGGTATGGGAGTAATCGATAGAATTAGTAAGGAAGTCAACTAGGGTGGCCAGTCTCTGCTGTCCCATTTCATCCCCCAAAGGAGCTCACAAAACTTTTTTAACTTACAGAAAAATTTTCTTTCCTCAGCTGCAAAAGCTAGTTTGGATTTTTTTGGATATCATGTCTGATACTGCTATATTTTGACTTCTGAGATTCCTTATGCGACCCTACTTGTCTGCAAACAATTAGCATTCAATCATAGATTGCAATTTTCTTCTGTTTGAAGCATGATTCACACCACATAATGCATCAAACTGCAGAAACTCTTTGTTTTACATCAATCTGTATGTGGTGTGAGTAAAAAATGTAGCTTATTTAAGCTAGGGTAGAACTACAACGAAAATGGTGATCTTATCTAAGCTGTTGTTGGTCCAATCACACCTAATCAAGAAATGATATCCCTCAGAACAACTCTTAAAGAAAATCCTTGAGATTCCACTCTGTTTTATGATGATGAATTGATGGTACAAGTACAAGGTCAAGGTCAAGACAGACAGAATTTATGCAACTCCAACAGTTGGCTTTGGCAAAACTGTCAAGCATCAGCTGTCTCTTTTGTCGACTTGGTCCATTTCCAACGTCATAGCCATGGAGCTGTCCAACAAAATCTAAGCATTGATGTGATAGTCGGCTCAAGCCAATGCCAAATTTGAAGTAAGGAATGACATTACTCTTTATGTTCAAATAAATGCCAACCCAAAGCTTTTGTATAGAGACTAATATACACTCTGCATTACAACACAAGGACCTGTACAATACCTTTACCGATCAATCTGAAGAAATGGGGAAAATGATTTTAATGATGGATTTTTTTTTTAAATTTTTAATTTTGTGACCTAAAGGGGGAACTAATTTATGTTGGGATGTTGAGGCCATGTGCTAAAATAAAGCAAAGAGTTTTCACTTTCTCCCTTCTCTCGTGGGGTGAAGATTTGTGTCTGCTTTTGTTCCCTTTTTCACTTTTTTTCTTTGTTATTTCGACTTTCTGTATTGCTTTAACGGTTCACTCATCACTGTGTGAAGAATAACATTGATCTCCACTGTTCAAAAGCTTTAGTAATTTTCATAGTCACTCAAATAACTTGAATTTTCAATTTGGAAACCCCCAAAGCCAATAATTACAATTTGAACGATGAAAAAGAGAGAGAGAGATGAGGTTACATTATGAAGCCATTAACAATGGCTTGATTAGTTTTCAGTCTTGTAGTTTCATACACTGGCAGCTCCTCTGTGTACCTTCCAATTCCAATGAGATGATCCAACTCGAAAAGATCCGAACTTGAACAACTCCGTCCATCATGATCGTCATCATCTTCTTCTTCATCATAATCTTCAATAAAGCCTCTCAAATCCAGTTTCCCAATACCTCTTTTTTGATAGCTCCTTAGATAATCACTTGCTTTACTGGTGCTACCTGCAGATTCTTTAACAGGCTTTTGAGCAGCTGAGGTGGACATTAATCTGGGGTCACCGCTGTATATATTTTTATGGCCACAAGGTCTGGAATCTTCATTCAAAATGACAGTAACTGGACAGAATTTAACTGACCTTTTATTGCCATTACTGTACTTGTTATTGTTATTACCTCTTGAAGAAGGTGTTTTGCTCAAGCAAGACCTGGAAAATGAAGTGGGTGATGAGGCTGAAGATTTTGATTTTCGTAGAAAATTTACATCCTCTGAAACTCCATTAGAGCACATCTTCACTTTCTTGGCATTCGCATTGAAAATGGAGTTTATGAAGTTAGTGATACGACCACCAGGGGAAATGGGTTGCTTCACTTTCTTCAATTCACCATAGATTTTCAATGCTTTCAGCTTTGTTTTGTTGAACCCACCACCACCTCCTTCTCTCTTGGCCTTCTCTTGATTGTCCTTCTTGTCCGGTTTCGATCTTCTCGATTTCTGTTTGTAACTCGACTCGGCTTCGGAAGATGAGAAGATAGCGCCATTGCTGGAATCGGAGGAGGTCGAAGTGGAGTTGAAATGCGAAGCTGAGTCTTGATTGCTCTGCTTTTCAACCCAATCCTCGATCATAATAGCCCTTCGAAGACTGGAACCACTTCTCTGCTTCTTAGTTGTTTTGGTTTCCCTGAAATGGCACAATGTCGGCTCGTTTGATTCATCGATGGAACGATAAATGGCATCCAAAAGAGTTGAAGAGAAAGAAGGGGTTCTTCTTCTTTGAGGAACCGTAGTATCTATCACGGAACTCTCTCTTCTATACATGGTGTTTTTTTCTTCTTTGTTTTGCATACACACACAAAACAAAAACAGGGGAAACAGAGATTTATACAGGGGAAAGACAAGGGAATTTTGAGATTAAAGAAGGGAAACAAAAGAAAAGGACCGACAGGGGGGTTATTTAATGCATTGATGTCTACTTAGAAAGCGTCAAAAGCTGCAAAGACACAATTAAGTAGAGAATGCAAGTAGATCATGTGAAAGAAAGAGAGAGAAATGGGTATAGAGATAGAAGAAAATTCATCAATGTGAACTGGACTGTTCTGTTTATTACCAGTATATATATTAAGTATTAGTGTACGGCACTAAACAAGTAGGGGGTGGGGGTGAAAAAAAGCAAAGAAAAAAAGACGATTGTTATGTACTTGCTGTTGATGTAACTGAGGAAAAAGTTAAAGCAGGAGAGAGTGCCGCGCGCGCGGGTGGGGGTGCCAGGCTGTTGCAGGTTTGATTGTTGGGGTAACTTTTTCTTTTTGGCTTCAAGGTTGATGAAAGGGGCTGGGGGTTGGTTAATGGTGAGGCAGTGGCCAATTGCATACCAATGAAGTGCGTATTGTCTGGTCCTTTCCATCTTTCACTTTCATTTCACTAATTTCTACTACTTATCACCCTGTTTTTACTGCCTGATCAGAAAAAAAGATCGACTCCAATGAAAGCAAAATTCGTTTTCTTTGATGAATAATACAAAATTTATTACCATATATAACATATTTCAGATTATTTATTAATGTATTATAAGTTTTTCAATTGAAAAGAGAGCCTTTGTTTTTACTAAAATATTATAAAACAAGTAATTATAAATATCAAACTATTATAAATGGGAACTCAACGAGTGATTTCAATGGAAATTGTTAAGAAAGTATGAATTACCATGTAATCACACTAATATACTAAAAAAAATTATTACAAATGGATTATCTAAACAACCACGAAGTAAAATGAACTTCAAAAGGAAAACTTCGCTTTTTGTTATTATTTTTCATCTAAATTTAGGTAATTTAAAAATATGATTATGTGAAAAATATAAAGTTGTTTTTTATATTAAAATTTACTCATGTGGCACGTTTTTTGTATTTGCTATTGTAGCACGTTTCTATTTTTTTTTTATTGATAGTTTATGTTTTTGTTGTTTTTTTTTTATTTGTTCTCATGACACGTTGTTCTAATTTTTTTTTTTGTTTGGTAGTTTATGTTTTCGTTGGTTTTTTGGATTGGTGCTTGTGGGAGTGTGATTCCAACGGTGTCGTTGTGAATATGAAAGATGAGTTGGCAAATCTCACAATTAGGGAAGGGGAGGATGAGGCGTGGCAGTTTGATGGGGGCGGCGAAGAGGCGACTGTGTTTGGTTGGTAAAAGACGACACGGGAACATCAAGAGAAAAAGTAAAAGTGAGAGCCGTCAACAAATAGTTCGGAATTTCGGTTAGGTCTCAAACGAGATCCCGAGCATCGACTTTAACATCCAGTCAAGATCTCAGATTCAGTAATATTTATTAAAAACTCTTTTGTTGGTTTACAAGGCATGTAACTAAGTTAAGTCAAATTTGGTATATAAAGTTATGTGTATATGCACTTATGGTTCAATGGTTAATGTTAGAATTTGGTTAAATGTATTTAGCTTTTAATGGAGTTAAAAGGTAGTTTCAAATGGTATGAAATGTTGATGAACTTGGACAAATAGGTAAGCATGTAAATGATTTATATGGCTTGCATTAGGTAAATGGCTTGTAGGTGATAAGGGGTATTGGCCTAATTTCAGGAAAGGCATTGGTTTGCATAATTTGATGTTAGTATGTTGCAAATATGAGAGGATTATAGTAGTTATATGTTTAGGAATTGGTTTGGAAAACAAAGAGAAATGGCCTAGGTACATGCTTAGGTGGGTTTGGAAAGTTGGGTTCAGTATTCAAGGTTCATGGTTTAGTGCTTAGGATAAAAAAATATCAAAATTATATATCAATGAGATGGAAAAAAAATTACTGAAATATCATTAAATAATTAGAAATGGATCATAAATGATGTGGTGGGAAAAATGGATTCATAAAATAATTTCTCATATATGATATATGATATGGCTAAATTGTCTCGAGTCCCTGGTATAAATACCACTTAAAGACTTGTTAAATTCTTGATCAAATTCTTCCATTTTGATTCCTCCACAAGCTAGTACAATAATAACTTATCCAATTTAATCAATTAACAAGTCGATATACGACACATGAACTTCTTAAATAAAATTCTCGGCTTAGCTTAACTTAGAAAATTCGATTTCGACACTGATTTTTTCGACATCAACAAAAATTTGATTGTTACATTCTCCCCCATGCGTATGCTTGGTGTCCCCTCTAGTCCAACATCATTTGATCAAGTGCCAAGTTCTTATCACATATCATATAGTGGTTCACCCTATTTGAATATGTTCGACGCACCATCCAGCACAATGTGTAGGGGGCAGGGGCGAAACCATAAGGGCTGACAAGGGGGCTTAGTCTTCTTAAAATGGAAAATTTTCTATTTGGGCTGTTAAAATTTTTTAAAATTTTAAATTAATAAAGGTAAAATTATATTTTACCCCTTAAAAATAATAAAATTTTAATTTAATCTTTTAAAAATTACATTTTTTACTATTGTACAAATTACAATTTAACTTTGGCCCTCCTAAAAAAAATTTCTTTTTAAAAATTTTACTATCCTAAAGATTACTCTCATTTTAAAAATTTTCTTTTTCTTTTTGATGAATTATAAAAAGAAGACAAAATCCTAACAATAAAACAACTTGAACTCAAATCACATTTAAAACAATAAATATCCTGACTATCATACTAATATACGAGATTTCATTTTAAAAATTCTCTTAACCTAATATGTTATGGCATGCGGCATTTTAATTAAAAATTTACATTTAATATTAAATAAAAAATAAATTAAATTAAAGAAAAAAATATTTTTTTTATTTTATTTCCATATCTTTTACGTTCTTTCTTTCATCTTCATCTTCTCCAACAAAAACCATAAATTGTAATACCAACCAAGAAGGCACAACATAGACTCTGAAGGCTGGAGATTAAAGACAAAGAACCTAGAAAAATCTTAGAGATGAATATAAATTTAGGGTAGGGATCTTTGGGTTTTTGCCACGTGTACTGAAACCCAGCATCTCAGCACAGGGAGGTAGCCGCACATTGAGCTATTCAGAAGATGGTCGCCATTGGAGATGAGAAACTCAGCTCCTAGATTTCATCTTTGATGCCCCGAGATGGAATGATAGGTAAAACTGCAAAGCAAATAGCTTTGGAAGGAATTGCAATTATCCAAGGGAGAAACAGGGAATACGCTATCTCAAGTGCAGCTCTTGTGTAAAGCATGGCGAATGCAATGAACAGTGGCAGGAAAAAGAGAATCACAACTAGGATTTGGAATGTGAATGAAGAGGAAATTCCAGCGCTTTCATTGCAGAAGATTGAAGAAATGGGTTGTTGAAGCCTTGAAACTACACAAGCATAAATGGCAAGAGAAGAACCACCTTTTGATGTTTCAACTCTCAATGGAAAGGCAATAACATAGTTAACCCCCTTGTTCTGTGGCCACACTTTTATAATCAGTAAGGTCGACGAGAATTGGTGTATACTCGAAATATTTTGTGAATCTATTCTTTTGATAATGCTATTATAGGGAGCACATTCGAGGCATTCAATGTCAAGTATGTTTTTCACCTATCCTTATTCATATTTTTCTTTTTGGGTATTCAATTGATAACTAATAGTCCTTTTTATGTATTTAGTTGTATTTAAAAAAATAAAGATTTGGATTCTATGCTAGCCCGAATGCTTGGGAGTTGGATGTCAAAAGAACCTCAAATAAAATTCGGAATTTTGGGAAAAAGAATTAGGCCCAAATCAGTGAACATGATAGAGTCCACCTCAATAGGTCTTTGCAGGCATTTAGTCCAAAAAGGTTAATGCGGGCTGAGTTTGGCTCTTCATCTGTTGAGTTGGGTCAACTGTTAAGTTTAATAAATCCCCTTCTCCTAAAAGACCAAAGACTGCTCAGCTGTTTGAGTGAGGGAGATATGACAAAGCGGATGTATCAAAGAAGGATGAAACACATTCTTTCATTGATATTGGTTTTCCATTTTTACCATCACCCAAATACACATTTGATGCTCTTTATCCTCCAAACACTTTTGATTTTTAGAGAAACTAGTAATATTATATAAAATCCCACCATCATATTTCTAAGCTACTATGAAGCTGGAAAAAAAACTTAGCTGTAACATGTTGACAGTAATGGCTTGGAACTCTGCAAAAGGGATTCTACAAGTATGGCAGAAGAAATGAGAAAAAAATACACACCCCCCACGATTTAGAAAAGTGCCAGCAAGCCGCTAGTCTCCTTCGTTTTGCCGGATTACAGGTATTGTTCATGTATCCTGGCTCGGTTTTCTTCCCACCACAGTCTAGCATGCATCTCACCAAATCTTTCTCGGCTGCATGATATAAGGCATAATATGAGTAATCCAGTCAATGTTTAAGATCAAGTGATGGGAAATTGAAAGACAATGACATTTCCTCAGTAAAAATAAAAAAAAACAAAATTCATGTCGGTTTTGCCTCGGCATGGGAGTAAAACTAGTTGGTGAAAGCAGAATAAGTGAATCAGTAATGATGCTGTCAAAAAAAAAAAAGTTTTACAGCTAATAATTCGGTTTTTGATGATTGGTAATTCAAATCATATTTTGATTTTCTAATGACCTCAATTACAACATTGACTTGTGTTGGACCCATAAACCTAATGATGAAATCAAATCCACGGAAAAATATGGCTTTTTGGAGCATTTTCAATGAGCCTTTTAACTTTTTTGGGGATAAAAAAGGTAGAATATAATGCAGCTTGTGCCTGGATCATATTTAATCCAACCAGAAGGACTTAGCCAATGGTGACAGTAAACGATATAGATACTAGAATTGACCTCAACTGATGGCTGATTTACTGCTAGATTATTTGATATAAATATATAACAATCTCAAAGCAGGTTAAATGAATTTAGAAAGTACTCTAGCCACTGAAAAGGGAAGTGCAAGTTACATCACATTCAAGTTCACCCTATTATAGTCTGTAAAATGTTAGAAAAGGTCATCAAATAAAACATAATCGCATGTCAACTAGCAATGGAAGTAGTGCAACTGTTATTAGACTCACAGATTTTTAAGGAAAGCAAAGATTAGCCACATGAACTAATCTAAAATCAGTTTAGATAGTCGTAGCTTTGGATTAAAGTACAGCCTACTATATTTCCCACTTTGAGATGTTGCAAGTTTATAAAATGTTAAGTGCCACTGCCAAGAATGGCGTAATATATAGGGCTGATCGATTCATACATGTTCATTACTCTCTCAGTTATGATGGTCCTGTTCAATTTTAGTTTGTTTCTATGAAAACTAACTATAGCTCAAGTTAAAGAATGTTATAGAACCATACCTGAATCTTACTCGCCTAAGCTCCCTTTTGCCCCCTGGCAAGGCTCTGATAGTAATGTAAACCCCCGGTTCATCTTGCTCAACCCACTCAGTCTCAAGATCACTGGCATTGCTGATGGATAGCTCTCCAGAGCGATCAGCCTCTCTTGATGAGCTACTCCTCATAGAGGCATCCATGGATGATATATCTGTCTTGGCACCACTAATACTGGAAAGTTTTGGGGTTGAGGTAAGACCAGAGTCACAATAATGGCGAGCCTGCATTGTGTGCTGATCAAATGAATCTGACGACGAGTAGCCGATGCACATCCCAGTTGGACGATGAAAATTACGAGGTAAGCGTTCTTTAGTCAATGGTGGTGTTATAGGACTTTCTTCTGCTGATTCCATTTTAAAGCTCTGTAAGAAACCAAAAGAATGATGTTATTAACATTCATGCAATAATCCAAGTTCAGTTAAACACAGCAATAGTGCAGGGCATTGCATGGGAGCAGTCCATTCACACTATGTTAAGCAGGCAACAGCCTAAGAACTTGCCTCATCTTCAGATCTAGGGGGTGCTGGTAGTGGGAAAGCCTGGCGGTTAAACCTCTGGACATTGTAAAGTTCCATGACCCTATCATAATTCTCTGCCCACCATCTTTGAGCTTGCCATTTGTTAAACATTTCCCGACTAGCCAAAGAAAATAAACTCTGGTTCAGCACTCCTAATGTTCATGAGATTAGCATACCAGAAATCAGAAATTAGAGAGGTCCATGATATGCATGTGCTTTAATGGAGCAACTAAAAGACATTAAATGACTGGTTTAGGAAACATAGTAACATGCAAGTAGGGAAGTCCAGCACAATTTTTGGTTAAAATAAGGAAATAAAAGATAAACACATAGACAACACTCTATACCATGACATTACCCTTATTCACAGCTCAATAACTTGAAACCAACCATGACCATGATAGTTGCACCTACACTATTTAATGTGAATGGAAAATTTTAATTATATAATGGGACACTGGGTTGGTTTATAAACATCTTTTGACTATTAGTTTATATATATATAAAAAAAAAGAAGAAGCTTTCAACCACCCTTAGGTAAGTACAATATTAAATATTCCAAAGTGGCATCCGTGTGTTTGATGTAGTGGGATGTTTAATATTTCCAAAAAGAAAAAAAAGGCATAGGGAGTCAAAAACCAAGGAGGGAACTTTATCAAAGCATTAAATCAGATACAATGACATGAAAATGAAAGTGGTGATGGAAAAAACAGCCAATTAAGAGACCAATTGAAATCAAATATCTAGAAAGGGAAAAAGGAACACAAGTCAAATGAGGCGAAGGTCATAAATGAGAGGCAACAGCAATGTTCCCTTGGTAAAACGACTAATCCCTCCTGTCACCATCCATTGAAAACATGGAAAGGTGAAGGTTGAAGTCGGGTCTCTGTTTTGTAGGCAAAAAACGTAAGCTCAAAAAAGGGGTCCAAAATTTGTCTTGCACGTAGTTTTGTAGTGGCAAATAATGTGGGCAATCAATCCCCCTTGGTTTAATTGCAGACAAAATGACAAGAAATGGGTAAATAGAAGAAGAAGAGTAGGAAGACAATGGGACGGAGAATCTGGCGTGAAGTGGAATATTTTTTTTGGGGTGGGGGCTTCGAAGAGGCTTGTTCGACAAGACGACAAGGGTGAGTGAAAAAGCTTGCCAACACAATCAATCGTGTCCCACCCACCATTGATGAGGCACAATGAGTTCTCCTTTTGGACTTTTATGGGATTGCTTTTCATTAGGCGTGAAGCCTACTGTTTCACCATAGGTCCCTCACCTAAAAATCCTTGCTTTTCCTGCCGAGGTTGCTAAGGCAGTGTTTGGAAGCACCCATGACAAATCCATCACCATTTATAAGTATAAATTTTACTATCTTAATTTTTTTTTTCTGATTATGTATGTTGTTTTGAGATGGTTTAAATTATCTATAATCGTTATCTAAATTATAAAAAAAAATTAATGCATTTCAATAAATTCAAACCATTAATCGAGCTAAGAAAATGCTATTATACTTTTTTTTAGAAAGGAAATCAAGAAATTTTAATTTTAAGTGTTTGGATAATAGAGCACAGTTACATTAGCAAGTACCAACCCAACAACAAATATTATTGTATTTTCATTTTTATAATGTAAACTAAAACCATTATAAATTTTAATTATTTAACATTTTGTTCGTTTATTGATAAAAATAATTGATAGAAAGATGAATTTCAGCAAAAAAAAAATTTGAAAAATTGGAGCAGTAACGTGACTGGTCCATTTCCGAGCGAATTCGAAAGAGGAATAAAAATTTCTAAAAATGATGAAGCCGTACGATTTAAACTCAAACGCATGAAACCAAATCAGGACCATGGAAAGCGAAAACCCAGAAAAATAAGGGCGCTGCGCACCTGAATCGTATCCGCTTGAGATCGTTGCCGCCGCGAGGAAGTGAAACAAAGGTAATAAGCACGCCAGGCTCCACCTGAGCCACCCACTCTTTAGGCTCACTTTCTTCGACGAACACGACCGTGTCGACTCGGCGTCCGCTCAACGATTTCGGCGTCCCTTCTCCGCTCGAACTCGACATCCCTTTCAACCTCGTTTCCATCTCCTTCCCCCACGTCCTCGGCGTCGTTGAGCTCGAACTCCCCGTCCGACGATAAGACCATCTGAACCTGTCCGAGTCCGCGTCAGACTCCCCCATGTTCCTTAACCGACTCTGCGCCGTGCAGGGGTTACAGTGCCTGTACGCCCCCGACGCCTTTAGCGCCATGTCCTTCAACTAAAACACACAGTCATTAAAGCCAAACAAAGAACGAAGAACTGGAAAACCTTGACGTCGTAAATTTGAAAGTTAATTACCTGCGAAGTGAGGGATTTGATGGCTTGGTTGTGCTTTGTGTTAGGAGTAGTAGAAGAGTCCATTTCCTCTTGTTGACTCACCGAGTCATCACCGGGTTGCTTGGAACGAGCTATGCACGTCAGCATTGTTGTTTCGAAATTATCTGAAAGCTGAGGGAAATCTTCTGTTTAAATAAAAAAAAACCATTCAAAACTACATTTATGATTTTTCAGAAATTAAGAACTAGATTATACAATGAACAAGTTTTCGAGTTTACCGTACAGAGAAGCAAAATTTAATGCAAACCCAGAAATCTGAGGATCAGTGGAAGGGTAAGAGAGAGCTAAGGGTATTTTTCTTTCTTTTCTTTTTTTTCCACTGAAGTTTCAGGGAGCTGGAGCCCGATATTCGAGACTCAGGTAGCTCTTTAATGATGCCACGTTTCAATTCAAAGGATCAGAGATTCTCTGCGCTAACCCAAAATAAAAACAAAATGAAACAACAAAAAGGGTTTTAATAAAAGAGATGGAAGAGATAAAACGAAATTATAATATCCTCAATCTCATCGAAGGAGCTATGTGCATAATGGGATAAATGCATTCATTGCACTGCAGTTGTTGCTGTAGAAGAGTGTGGTTGGTGTAGGCCGTTGCTCGGCTCAGCTGATGTTCTCTTTCCCTTTTTAATACACTCTGTGTGATCCGATGATGAAATGATTGGTGGTTGATGCTGATTGCTGAGCTTCTGCTTTTGTTTTCTTTTCTAGGTTTTCGAAAAGCCCACTGGAGATATTCGATGGGCTTAGTTTCATCATTGGAAGGCCTAAGAACTCGTTTAACTTGGGCTCGTGAGTGCCATTTTCATTGATAGTGAGAGATTTGGCATTTGTGCATCTACCTGAAGTGGTGTATCAGATCTTCTCACCGATTTGGAATCTTTCCAAAACAAATTTCCTTTTATTACTAATATTGATGTAAAATTTTTGACAAAAGGGGTTGTCTGTTTTAGAACTAGTTTAATCATTCTCAACAACCTAGTGTTGCGGGTAGGGATGTCAATTGAGTGAGGCGGGTGCGGGGTGCTCCTCCGCACCCATTCTCACTTAGAATTTTCATTTTTATGATTCATTTTATATAATATATTTATAAGTATCAGTTAAATAAATACAAATTATTTTTTTACGAAAAAAGTATGAATACTTCGATCGAATAGTCTTTCTCTGATATCCTCAAACTTGTGTCTATCGAGTGTGGACTCGCTTCGAATAAAAAACTTCATAAAAATTATAAGTGGGGTTAATTTCATACTTTTTTAGAATTTAGATAGTTCAATTATGATTAAACTTAATCACTCTAATATTAAATTAATAAAATATTTATCTGCAAGATAAACATTAAATTAAATTTAATATTAAGATAATTACTTTAATATTAAATTAATAAAATTAGATAATTATTAAATTAAATTTTTGTTTTTTAAATATGCTTATTATATTATGCAGGGTGGATGAAGATGAGGCGAGTATAAGCTCATACCTACATCAGCTCCACCACCCACGATGGGTCTAATTTTTGTTCCTATCTCTGTCCTTCCACCCTCGAAACTTGTACCTAGGGGGGCCTCACGAAACTTGCTCTGCTGACATCCCTAGTTTCGGGTTCTAACTCTTTAGTCCGTCAGGTTCTGACCCGTACTTTGTACGAATTCGCACATTCATAATGTGGGTGAACAAAAGATAGGAGCGCGTAATATGGGTTCGTCTACACATGATGTAAACCCATTTCGAGTATACATATATTAATCTTAAATTAAAATATATATCATCATGCATAAAAACCTACATAATATTTCACATTTATAAACAACAATCATATCATATAAATATTAAAAAATCAACCCATTTAAAAGACAAAAAAAAAAAAAAAACACATAATAATATCTATTTGATTATTTAGGGCATGCATTAATCCTTGCAATTGGTCAAAATGAATTGAGGAATATGGGAGTTGAAAAATCATTGATTTGATGGCATGAACGTGTACATCGTAGAGGGATTCGGGTTTATCTACACATATCCGCTCCCACTCACGTGGCTTCGATTTCCAAGCTAATATGTCAGAAAGCATCTTTGGTTTTTGGCTCTGGACAATACGTAACAATTACTCCGAAATTTTAGACTCAAAACACCTCTCCAACCTCCAATCACCGTTGAAATCCACCGATTTCTAATTTCCATCACCACCGCCGGCTGATGCTTTGACCGCCGTAGTTTCTATCGTCAATCCAGCGGCTCCCAATACATTATACCGGAGGTTAAAACTTAAAAAAATTCCAAAAAGGAGAGCTAGCCTCCTTAGCCATCCCCGACCCACAGTGGGACCCTCGCCAGAGGAATCTGGAATATTAAAAAACAGGAGTCTATTTGAAGCTTAAATAAGACCTAATCTCGTACCTCCACCTCTAACTTCGGTGGTGGCTGTCATTATCTTTTATTGTCACCGGTGCAAGCGAGAAGAAAAAGCCTTTTTATTTTCTTTCATAATTAATGAGAGTCTTAGTATCATATTCTCACTAGTCTCCGTTAATGAAACAAACCTGTATTATATTTTGGCGTTAAATAACGATGTCGTTTTTGCGGCGGAGGAAGGGGACGGATTCCTCGAAGTCCCAGAACTTACGGTGCAACATCGTAAAGGAAGATGAGAAGAATAACCTATTCGAGAGCCCCAGGAAAGAAAGCTATAATTCCAAGAAATGGTCATGTTGGGACAATTGTTGTTGGTTCATTGGTTTTATATGTTCGATGTGGTGGTTCTTGTTATTACTTTACAATACAATGCCTGCTTCGATCCCGCAATATGTAACGGAGGCGATAACAGGGCCGTTGACGGACCCACCCGGGGTCAAGTTGCGGAAAGAGGGCTTGACGGTGAACCACCCGGTCGTGTTCGTCCCTGGGATCGTCACCGGAGGGCTCGAGCTTTGGGAAGGCCACCAGTGTGCTGAAGGGTTGTTTAGGAAACGCCTTTGGGGTGGCTCCTTTGGGGAACTGTATAAAAGGTATTAGCTTTTGCCTTTTACTTTTTTTTCCCTTTTTTTGGGACTTTTGAGGTTTAGCTATTTAGTGTATGTTTTTCCATTCTGGGTTTTACATTTTTGAGGAATTTTGGCATGTTTGCAAAGTTGTTTTGTTTAAAAGAAAAAAAAATCAAATGCCTTTGGGGAATGTTTTCTTCTGTTTTAGATTTGATTATGGGACATTAGAAATGCATCTCTGGTTTTGAGGATTAGAAATTGTAGTGGTGCTCGGATGGGATCATATGTTGTACATTTATCTACTAATTGAGCTTTGGAAAAGAAGTGAGAACATGGATTTAGGTTGTTGTAAGAGTGCGAGTTTCAAATTTTTTTTTTTTTTTTTTTTTTTTTCTAGAACCCCAAAGCTAGATTTTAGGTCGTTGAGTGGAAACTGGACATATTTTGGCCTCAATTGCTAAAACTGTTATCTCTCTGCATTCACTTCTCCTATTGTTTCCTCTTCTTTCTTTGTCAATCTTAGTTGTTACAATGTTGGTCGCATGGATTGATGTAGACAAAAGTTAAAACTATCTGCTAATAAGAATCTTTGTATTTGATGTGTGTTCATGCTAGAGTCTCTCGATGAATAACTATCATACAACATATTTGTTGCTATGAAGAATCTTAAACTCTTGCCAAGTAAAATACTACTAAAACACTCAATGGGTCCTTTATGCTCTGCCAACTAAGAGGTTTTCCTTGTTTTATGATGTCATTACACTTTATAATAGTTGGGTTACTTCAAGACTTAAAGACCAACTTGTCTTTCCAACACGATGCGTATACTTTGTAGCAATTTGATCGTTGAAGTGATACTGCCTTCTCTTTACATGCAAGAAAGATTATATGTTTTGCTTCTTGAAGTTTTCTAATAATTTCTTAATCCGTTGAATATGGTTGCTATGCTGACTTTTAACTTTTAGATTGTTTTTTTGTTATAATGAAAATGTCATTAGAAGATTGGAAATTCTCTAACTTAGACCTGCTATTTCTTTCTGCCCTAATCTTTTAACTATTTGCCAAAATTATTTTGGCCATGGAGTTTACTAAAGTTTATTCCCTTGCTGTTCTCCCAATTGCATTGCAGACCACTATGTTGGGCTCAGCACATGTCACTCGATAATGAAACTGGACTAGACCCTCCAGGTATAAGGGTGAGGCCCGTATCTGGACTTGTGGCAGCTGATTATTTTGCAGCAGGATATTTTGTTTGGGCTGTATTGATAGCTAATTTGGCTCAAATTGGGTATGAGGAAAAAACAATGTATATGGCTGCTTATGATTGGAGGTTATCTTTCCAAAATACTGAGGTATGCACTTGCTTTAAACTGTCATATTCCTTTCAAAGTTATTCTGCCAAATAGTTTTTCTGTAATATGTGTATATAATTAAGATGTTTATCTTTTAATATTTCTTTTGTATTTATGATTTGAAATTAGCATTACGTTATAGCTCCCTGAAATTATCTTATCACTTCAAGCCTATTTGAATAAATCAGGTCAGGGACCAAACTTTGAGCAGAATAAAAAGTAACATAGAACTCATGGTAGCAACAAATGGTGGAAAAAAGGTAGTAGTCATCCCGCATTCAATGGGAGTCCTGTACTTTCTGCACTTCATGAAATGGGTTGAAGCACCACCTCCCATGGGTGGTGGGGGTGGATCAAAATGGTGCGCTAAGCACATAAAGGCTGTGATGAATATTGGTGGACCCTTTTTAGGTGTTCCAAAATCGGTCTCAGGACTATTTTCTGTTGAAGCCAGGGATATAGCCATTGCCAGGTACCTCCTTGAATTAAATTTTCATGAACAAAGGCTTGTTTCTTGTCTTGGTATGCTTTGAGTTGTCATAGTTCGACATTTAAAGCCAATAAATTGGCATAAATTTATGATGCTATTGATGGCACAATTGTTTCGCGGAATTTCCGTTAAAGTTTTTACTTTTACATGCCACCCCAGATCACGTGCATGCAAAATTGTTCCTGATAGAGAGCTACCTTTTCTAATGCTTTGCTTTTATGGTGTGAGTTTTACTGAAATAATGTTGTTTCAGTTCTTAAATCAGGAATGAATGTGGCTTTTCTAATGGCTTTGATTCTGAAAGTATTGATGTTATTATTTCTTTAGCTAACAGAGTAAAAGGTTAGATGAATCTTTAGAAATCACTAAAATATGCATCATTATTCATTTTGCTTCTACACCTGAAATTGTTGTGGCTTCCTATTGTCATATTCTAAAGAACAGTCATTTCATGCTTGCTTTTACCGTAGTCAGTTTTGGTTCTATATCCTGTAATCCTTGGAATTAGTTTCTTTTCAAACCTAAGGTAGTTGTTCAAATATGATGAATGCGCATGTTTAATTTGTTTTGGGAGCTTGATGGAATGCTAACTGTTAAACAGGACTTTCGCACCAGGATTTCTGGACAAAGATGTATTTGGCTTGCAAACTTTTCAGCATTTAATGCGGATGACCCGTACATGGGATTCCACCATGTCAATGATACCAAAAGGTGGGGAAACCATCTGGGGTGGGCTTGATTGGTCACCTGAAGAATCAAGCTTTAATTGTGGTGCAAAAAGGTTGAGGAACAACAGCATCAATAACATGGACCATATTCCAAACATCAATTTGGCTAACATGAAAAATGTTAATTATGGGAGAATTATTTCATTTGGGAAAGAAGTGGCTGAGGCACATTCCTCCAAGATTGAAAGGGTGGATTTGCTGGTACTGTCCAAGCTATCATTAAGTTATTTTGCATAAGTATATGGATCATCTCTCTCTAATGATGATCATTTTCACCAATTGACACTAATCCAGGACTTCAAAACATTTGACTAAAATTTGTGGAATGTTTGTAACCAGAAGGAAAATTTTCTGTTGAACTTCGTAGTTCAACACCCTCTTTCTAAGTCAAAAGCAAGCATGCCCAAACTGGAAGATCTTTCTCATTAAAATGCAATTATGAGAGGATGACTATTTTATATTGTGCTTTCTGGTTTTGCATGATAGTTGATTTGCTAGTTTTTAGCATGGGGTTTATATGATTATTGTTGATCAGCAGGATTCTGTGAGGGCTGACATGCTAGGCAACTTAACCAACTGTGATATATGGATCGAGTATCATGACATAGGCGATCATCGTGTTAAAGCAGTTGCTGATTACAAGGTTTACACAGCTGGATCAATTATGGACCTGCTTCGTTTTGTTTCCCCCAAGTTGATGGCACGAGGAGGCGCTCATTTTTCATATGGGATAGCTGATAATTTGGATGACTCGAAATATCAACACTACAAATATTGGTCAAATCCTCTAGAAACGAAGTGAGGCTTTTCAACGTTTCTCAGTTGTTCTAATTTGTTTTGATTTATGAGGTGTCTTCATTAGTGAAGTGTCCATTCTTGATCCAGATTGTTATCCTTTCAAGTTTTCTCATTAAAAACTGTTGAAACTTCAAACAGTGCTAGGAAACCCTACCATGGCCCCTCTTTTTCTGTATGTTTTCTTGACAAGTGCCACATGATCTTTTCAGGTTACCAGATGCTCCAGACATGGAGATATACTCAATGTACGGAGTTGGAATCCCCACTGAAAGAGCTTATGTTTACAAAGTAACTACTGCCGCTGATTGCTCTATTCCGTTTCAGATAGACACCTCAGCTGAGGGTGGTAGTGAAGATTCATGCCTAAAAGGTGGTGTTTTCTCTACTGATGGAGATGAAACAGTTCCTGTTTTAAGCGCTGGTCTTATGGCTGCAAAGGGTTGGAGGGGTAAAACCAGATTCAATCCTTCAGGAATTCCTACTTACATAAGGGAGTACAGTCATGCCCCTCCAGCTAATCTTCTTGAAGGTCGAGGCACCCAAAGTGGTGCTCATGTTGATATAATGGGGAATTTCGCATTGATTGAGGATGTTATACGAGTAGCAGCAGGGGCTACGGGCAAAGAACTGGGTGGAGATCATGTATATTCTGATATCTTCAAATGGGCTGAAAGGATCAACTTACAGCTCTAGATTCAACCAGCACTCAGGAAGGTGAGCACATAAAGGTCAAAACTAAATGCATAGGTAGGTCGAACTATCATATCTAACTCGATATTTAGAGACTATGCTTCACAATCAAGCTTGGGTTAATAGGTGAAGTGAATTAAGACGAAAAATAGAACATTAGAAGACTTGATATGGCCATTGACATGAATTTTGTTTCTTTGCTCGAGTATCCTGTTAGCTTTCTCTTAGAAGTTGTTTCAATCATTCTTACAGTGACAATAGAGACGGTGCTCCCCGACGGACTACCCACTGTTGGCGGCAGCAAGCCCCAGCCGGTCATCTTGCTTGCACATTGTTCTGTTTTTACTTAAAACGAAGTCTTCATTTGCTTATGCAGAGCACCAAATTGTGTAGTGTATGATAATAGCATTGGCTTTGTCATTGGCATTATGACAGGCTCCTTTCAATTCTAGGAAGAGTTGCAAAGTAGTTAGCTACATTAAGAATCTTCAGATATGTTCCATTAGTCTGTTTGTTAAATACTTCATGATTTATTGTATGGTTTCCCCCTTTTGTAAATCTCTCACACCATGCCAAATCAACCCTTTGTTTGTAATTACCTATTTGTAATCTTTAATAAATAAAATAACCCTTTGAATCTAATCTTGTACAAAGGACAACTCGACCTTTATGTTAGGAAAAAGTGGTTGGCTGGCTTCATGTGTGAACTAATCATTTTCATTTTATCAATTTTGCTCCAACATACTTCTTAAATCTTATTAATATTTTATTGTTTTAATCGTTGAATTTATCGATATAATTAGAATCTCTATCATACCGATTTAAAATATTATACAAATTCATTTGAATATTTGATTTTTTATAAAAAAAGAATAATTTATTTTGAATATAGTATTTTTAATAAAATTAAATTAACTTGATGTTTTTAACATTTAAGTTATTTAAGTCATATGTAAGTACCTGTTAATTTATTCTACAAAAAAATTAAGGCATACTCTTGAACATGATCACAATGGAACGCCATTTTAGTGAGTTGTTTATGTTTATGTAATGGATGTTGATTTCCTTCTCATTCAGGAAATGAATAGTAATTTTTTATTTAAAATGAAAAAAAAATCATTTTAAATTAAAATTTTCAATAACTTATTAAACACGTCGTAAACTTGTCAAATATTATGAAGTGGAGATAGAAAAAAAAAAAGAAAAAGAAAAGAAGAAAACCCCTAATTTTGGTTTAGTCCTTATCAAGAAACAAGTGGGTTTAAATGCTTTAATAAGTTGA
Source organism: Kokia cookei (assembly GCA_039519145.1). NCBI lineage: Eukaryota > Viridiplantae > Streptophyta > Magnoliopsida > Malvales > Malvaceae > Kokia > Kokia cookei. The sequence goes on along the minus strand of CM076903.1, from coordinate 7,462,620 downwards.
GATTAAATACTAAACTTTATCACTAAATCCAGTTTGCGCACTAAGCTAATTAAAGTGTAATTTTCCTTTACTATTAAAATTAGGTATCACATGGAGGTACTCATGGGTCGAGTTGGATTTGAATTGGATCATATAAGATATCTAGATTAATTTTTAAGTTCAAGCTCAACCCTACACAAAAAATAACTTTACTTTTTTCAAATTCGATTCAAATTAAGAAAAGTGAACTCAGGCTCGATTTAGACCACTCATATTTGATTTTTTATATTTGTTTTTATTTAAAATAAATTTTTAAAATATATAGTACAGTAACTGCACTAAAAGATGCTAAAATAAATGTACACATTAAAAATGCATTAAAAAGTATTTATATTGAAAAATATTATCATAAATATAATAAATATTTTATTTATTAAATATAATTTTTAAAATTTTATATTTTGGGTTAGGTTTTTTCTATTTACCGAAGTATTTACGAAAGCGAGTCTAGTAATTAATCTTTCGTATTATGTAGGCCCATTAAGGGGTAGATGATAGCCACGAGTTTTAAAGTTGCTCCATATCCAAGATGAGGATCGAACCTTCGACCACTGGTTAATGTATTGGGTTGGGTTATTTAATTGAGTAAAAAAATAGATTTTGGGTAATGGGTTTAATTGTTATTGAGTTAGTAATTTAATATAAATATATAACATATATAATTAATATAATATTTTTTATAACATAATTTATTTGGATCGGGTCAAACTTGGGGCCAAAAAATCTTGCTCGATGCTCGACTCATATAAAAAACGGATCTTAAATTTTACTCAAACCTATTTTTTAAGTATCATATTTTGTCTAAACCCTCTTCTTTTGGAGAGCCTTCGAATTTGGGTGGATGATCTCACCCATGAAGAGGTCTAGCACCACCGAAAAACTTACTAAAAATGAGATACTCATCGTCACTACTTAAATAATTTGTATTAATGTGCAAATTATATTAAATTATTATATAGTTATTTTTTATTTTGAAAGTTTATATATAATTAATGCAAGGCTAAAATATATCATAGGTATTTGAACTATTCACAAATTCAAAATTTAGTTTCTGTATTTTTATTTTTAGGAATTTACTTCCTTTACTTTTCATATTTCAAAATTTAAGTTCAATTGTTAATATGTTAATATTTTTGGTTAAATGTATTAGTGTGACATTTTGAAATTTAAAAAAAAAAACTCACTTGATAGCGATATAACTAAAAAAAATAAGTTTAACGATGTTAACAGTTCATATGGATTTTGAAATATGAAAAATAGAAGAACTAAATTCCTAATAATAAAAATATATGAACTAAATTCCAAATTTATAAAGAGCATATTTTAACCTTAAGACAATGATATTTCAATGTAAACTTTATTTGTTTTCTATTCTACAATTATAAAACTAAAGCAACTCAATATAAGATTAAAATTTATCAAATAGGTTTAATTACCCATAGAATTTGATAAAAATTTTAAATAAATTTATATAAAAATATTAAACAAAATTAAAGTTAAAATATGTTGTTAGGCCTGTACTTATACAAAATTTAAAATTTTAGTCTCTGTACTTAAAAAGTTAAAAATTAAATTCTCTTACTTTCTAATTTAAAAATCTCAATTCAATCATTAACATTATTAGTATTTTCCATCAAAATTTACTAACTTGGCATGTTAATTAGACTGCATGTTGCATATGATCGACAAAATTAAACATGTTAAGTTGAATTTTTTTATAGAAGTTACAAACATCATAGTGATTGGACGAGAATTTTAAAATTGAAAACATAGGAAGATTGAGTTTTTAAAATTTAAAGTACATGAACTAATCTCAAATTTGGATAAATACAATGACTATAGCATATTTTAACCTCAATTTATTTAACAGTTGGAGTTAACTTTTTTAATTTAATCTAAAATGTTAAGAGTTTGACATGAAATTTTTTTAATCAAACTTAATTGTGGTTTTATTACTACTCATAAATTCAACATGGTGCAGGGATTCATTTCGATCCAAACCACAAGCCCTGCTAAAGATTTCCCATATATGGAGGACCATATGAAGGCTCCGATTAAAGGCATAAGGACTTATCGTCTTATCTTGGTTATTGGTTTATGTACCTTCGATTTCTAGTAAGCTTTATCTAATTCAAAATTTGATTTTTTTTTTTTTTTTGGGTTTAATATTAAGTTTGGACATGATTGTTTTAGTTTATTTAAGAATAATATTGTTTTAGGTTCATGAAACCTTATTAATGTTTATATAAATTGAAACCTGATAATGTTTTCACAGAATCCATACTTGTTGGTTATATCAATGTTGGAATTAAGTGTAGTATGCAAAATAAAAATTTTGATTAAACGTTTGGGTCATGTATTCAAAGAAAGGTTAGAAAGATTAAAAAAGAATGAGATTTTATAGAATTTAGATTTTACTAATCTTGGTGTATGTGTGGATTGTGTTAAGGGAAAACAAATCAAATGTACTAAGAAAGGTGCCACAAGAAGTACCCAACTTCTTGAGATAACACACACCGATATATGTAGACCTTTTAATGTTCCATCTTTTAACGGAGAAAAGTATTTTATCACCTTTATTGATGATTTTTCACGGTGTTGTTATATATATATTTGCTTGATAAAAATATCAATCAACAATTGCCCTTGAGATATACATTAATGAGGTTGAAAGACAATTAGATAGAAAAGTGAAAATAATAATATCTAATAGAGGTGGTGAATTTTATGAAAAATTTACTGAATCGATACAATGTCTAAGTCCATTTGCAAAATTCCTCGAAAGTTGTGACATATGTGCACAGTATACTATGTTAGGCACACCTCAACAAAATAGTGTGGTAGAAAGGCGTTTCAAACCTTATTAGATATTGTTAGGAGTATGATGAGTAACTCTTCATTATCTATATCACTGTGGATGCATGCACTCAAAATCGATGTATACTTATTAAATAGGGTTCCTAGTAAGGTAGTTTCAAAAACTCCTTTCGAGTAGTGGACTAGAAGGAAACTTAGCCCAAGGAACCTACATATTTGGGGTTGCCAAGCAAAAGCAAGAATATATAATGCACATGAAAGAAAATTAGATTCTCGTATGATAAGTGAATACTTTATTGGTTATCTAGAAAAATCTAAAGGATATAGGTTTTACGTACCAAATCATAGTCCGAGAATCGTAGAAACTAGTAATGCTAGATTCCTTAAGAATGATGAAGTTAGTGAGAGTGTTTCGAAACAAATTGTGGATATAAAAGAAATTAGAGTAGACTTTCCCATACTTATAAATGTTCATTTACTCACAACTACCACAAATGTTGTTCTAGAAATTAATCAATGCCTTAATAATGTTGAGCAACATTTAAATGATAAAACACCCATAAAAAAACTAACAAAGGTTTGATGAAATGAACCACAATAATGCTATTAAGAAGATCTCAAAGAGAGAGAAAATTGATATTCCTAATGATTATGTAGTTTATTTGCAAGAGTTAGATTTTGATATTGAAATCAATAAAGATCCAATCTCATTTTCACAAGTCATAAATAGTGACGAGTTTGATAAATTGCTTAGTACCATGAAAGATGGATGAAATCTATGGAACAAAACGAAGTAAAAGACACTGTCAAATTGCTAAGAGGTTCAAAATGAGGTGGATGTAAATGAGTTTTTAAATAAAAAATGACTCAAATAGCAATATCGAACAATATAAAGTTAGACTTGTCGCCAAAGGATACACTTAGAATGATGGTATTGATTATAAAGTGATTTACTCACCAATCTCTAAGAATATTATAGCATTGGTGGCTCATTACGATTTAGAGTTAAACCAAATAGATGTAAAAACAACCTTTTTAAATGGAGATATTGAGGAAGGAGTTTATATGGACAAACATAAAGGTTTTACAATTAAAGGAAAATGTCATATGGTGCATAAACTTAAGAAGTCAATATTTGGACTTAAATAAGCTTCACGATAATGGTATATCACATTTAATGATACCATAAAGTCTTTTGATTTTCAAGAAAACATCGTTGATCGGTGTATATACCAAAAGATTAGTGAGTAAGTTTATTTTCTTAGTTGTACATGTTGACAATATTTTACTTGCTGCAAATGATTTTGGTGTATTACATGTGACGAAAGTTTTTTCTCTCGAATAACTTTGAAATGAAGGATATGAGAGAGGCATCTTATGTAATAGGAATAGAAACATTCGGTGATAGTTTACAAGGATTGTTAGGATTGTCTCATAAAAACTATATTGAAAGTGTCCTAGAGAGATTTAATATGCATAATTGTTTAGCAAAAATTGTTCCTAAACAAAATTTAGTCTCATGCAATGTCCAAAGAATAATGTGGAATGAAAGGGAATGAAATCAATTCCTTATGCTTCAGTTGTAGGCAATTTGATGTATTTCAAAACCTACACAAGACCTGACATTAGATTTGCAGTTGGATGCTTGGTAGATATCAAAGTAATCCTAGAATTGAGCATTGGAAGGTTGCAAAGAAAGTTTTATGGTACCTACAAGGAACAAAAAACTACATGTTCACGTATAGGAGATATAATCAGTTGGAAGTGATTAGATATTCAAATTCAAATTTTACTAGATGTCTTGACAATAAGTCCACTTTTGGTTGCTTATCATGTACATAGAATGGGTCTTGGTTGTATTGATAAATAGAATTTTATGATATTCTGAGCTCAATTATTTTGTTTCTGAAATAAAATGGGCATATTTCCTATTTATTATAATTGTGTGTACATAATTTTTGAAATTATTTAAAATAAGAAAATCTTTATAGTAACTTAAAACATATTATATTGAATTGTAAATTTGTAGCATATAGAAGGAAGTATGTGACTTAAGTTATATACAACCGCATAACTCACATTTACAAATCATTATAATAAGAGAGTAATGATAAGTGTTATTTTTTTGCGCGTTCAATATTTTTTCTATTAAAGTTTATATTTTATGTCATTGAGCCAAGGGAGAGAATATAAATTTTTTTTTCCAATTATTGTGAACTCAATTAAGTCTAAAATCATGTGACCCAATTCAAAGGGAATAAAAGTTTTACTTTTAATAGAACTTAAATCTCAACCATTCATTTAGTTACTTGATGGACATACCAGATTAAAAGTTAATCATTATAAATTGATTCTCTCTCTATCTATTAGGGTTATCCACACAAAAACACATTAAAATTTATAGCCTCCATCGCTTAGGGTTTGTGTGATTAAAGGGAAAAGATCAAAATGGGAAATCAATTTAACGAGTGTTCTTAATCAAGTCTACTAGTCAACTCCAATTCCACAACAGGTATTTCTCAATCTTTTGAAAATTATATTATTTTAAAGATTCTAAAATTATTGTATATGCAATAATAGGGACTTGATTCATATAATATTTAGATCTAATAGATTTTACATCAAAATTTAGAGAGATAAGCTCTTCCTTAATATTAGTGGTCCAATCATCATACAAATTATTATTAATGTCGTTATCCAAGGTTATAACTTATAAGGAAGAAGATAAAGAGAAACATAGAATAAAGAAAATTTGGGAATGAATAATAAAAACAAAAGAAACTTTAAAAAACTTTACAAGAAAAACACGTATGAAACGATGATACATTGAGAAATAAATAACCGATAAGATAAATGAATAGAGATAAATACAATTTAAAGAAAAATAATTGGCTTACATTAAGAATGTTTTAAGGATAAATGTAGTTTAAAATTTGGACTTTTAAACTTCAAAAGCACAAAGGAGTCTTTCTAGGAGAGTGGGAAAATTCCTTTTACTAGATTTTATTATTGAGGTATTGATATTTTGAGATATTTATATTACAATATCGATAACGAGGTTAGGTTAAATATATTGAGTTTTGTAGTTAGAAATGTGTGAAAATATATGAAAATTCTGATTAGATTAATCTCGTCATTCATGAATGGCGAGGCCAATCGCGAGGCCAATTATGTCAATCATATCCATTTATTATTCTTAAGAGTTTCATACGATACCTTGCCACCCACAAATGACGAAGTTAGAGAAAATTATTTATTAAACTTCATACTATTATAAATTATGAGATCATTTAATATTAAAACATATATATTTTAAATTAATTTCTCAAGAAAAATATTTAAAAATAATCTTTTTTATCAAAACCTTTTTAGTTAAGATCATGGGTTGGACAACTCATTCGGCCCACTTTGGGCTTGATTAGGTTTAAGTTTCTTAAGTTAGGTTTGACTTAACTCGACACTTTTTACTGTTTCAAAATAATTTTATATTAATATTTACATATTTTTATAATTCAATTTAAATAATACATTTTATTTTTTAAACAATAAAACAAACTATTTACGTGAGTTAAGCTGAACCAAGCTTGAGTTTGAGCCTAAACTTGATTTTTTAGAATAGAACCTAAGCTTAACTTGATCTATGAAAACCTCTAATTATGCTAGGTGCGTAACTATTTTATCAAAAAAATATATTTTCTATTTAAATTTGAAAACAAAAACCTATAATATTAATACTATAGTTTTAATGTACTTCACATATATTTTCGGATTGACTAATTAAAAAAAATAACAAACATCATATTTAATATATTATTAGAATTTTATGTTTGTTAACAAAGAATTATATGCACACCCTAGTGTCATAAGGCTAGAATTAACAATCATTTCTTGCAAACACGCTTAAGTCAGTTTAACTCCCAAACAATTCAGGATTCACCAAGAGAATTCTTTCAAGACACCAATTACTATAACAAAAGCAACTTAGCTAAAAGAAAGCAAAATAGAATAGAAAGCCACATAAAACAAAACAAAAGAGAAGTTTGAGTAAATGCTCTCAACTTGTATTCACAAAGAAATAATGAAAAGAATGAAGTGATTTACAAATGAGGGGAGACTCTCTATTTATAGTTGAGCTCCCCTACAATTGATGATTAAGATTAAGTTGTATCGACGGACGAGATTAATCTATCCCTTAAATCATGTGATTTTACAATTAATTACATAATCAACTCCAATCTAATCTTATAAGATATTATTCCCCTTAATCTTCTACGATTAGTTCCCATAATTACCAAGGTAGCCTATGTTTCCATATCTTCATCATTGAGCCACCTAGACTTCAATATGACAGGCTTAACCAACAGCTTTCTGAATCGGGTCAGCTCATGTGGATCAAATGATCTCAATGTCAATGATAAACTTCTATGAGACTCATTGTGTGCGATGGTCACGGGCTTTGAACTTTGGCCTGTGATATTCTCCCTCACCCATTCTCACAACGCCCTCCTTGTGTCTTCAAAATGACATGACTTGATTCGCCTTGGTCTCATCTTAATGCCTTAGCATTTTCCTGACTTGTCTCACTATTGGGTCGTCCCTTCTTTTGGAAAATTTCCTCGACTTTCGTTACCTCTTAACTCGATCCTTCTCACTCGTTGGTACATCTTGTTGGCAAGAAGTCACTACTTTAACTTGCCCATGTTGTAACTTGTCTATATCGAAATCCTTTTGATTCACACCACTTGGCCTCGACTTGCCCATAATCCCTCAGCCTCCTTGCTTAAGAACTTTGAAAAGGCCCCTACGTTATCTCCAAGCAACCAGGTTAGAATGCAAAACACTATTAAAGTGTTCCGAATGGACCTTACTCATTACATTTACTTGGGTCAACTGTCTAGCTTGCATCACCACTTTTGCAAAGTTTGATGCACCACTCACCTTTCCCATAAGTGAAAGCTCTTTCAACGTGTCAATAGAAATGAGCCTCATTGATTCTAGCTTCAAAGTTTGCATCGCGACTTTTTCTTCTAAGTCTGATGCCAAACTCACCTCTTCTATTGGTGGAAGCCTCACCGATAACTCGACCAACTCCGTCGCTTTCTTCAAATTGAGCCTCATTGGTCTTAGCTTCACTATTTTCATCACAGCTTTTTCCCTTAAGTCCTATGATAGACTCACCTCTTTCTTGGGTGGAAACCCCTTCGATGACTCGACAAGCTTTGATGTTGCCTTTTCTTTGACCACCACGATTTGTTGCTTTGGACAATTCTGCAACTCATGAGGACCACAGCACAAGAAGCACTTAACTCACTTTTTTTTTATCCCTCTTTGCCCCATTGACTTCAACTTTTTCCTCGCTTGAACCAAGCTTATTGGGCTCTTTGTTTGCCTTATCGTCCCCTACAATGACAAAATTCTTTAAACACTTTCGCAACCTATGGGAACCATGACACAAAAAGCACTCTATTGGCTTCTTCTTGCTTTCGGCCTCCTTGGCTTCAACACTTCTTGTGCTTGAACCAAGTCTTACAGCCTTACCTTCCGGCTTGCCCTTCTTAGACAACACGGATTTCTTTGGACATTTCTTCAACATATGTGCACCATCGCAAAGAAAGCATTTCAACTTGCCTCTCTTTTTATTGAGTTTTTTCTTCTCAACTCGTGGTTTCCCATTACCACCAGTGTTGTCATTGCCACTGCCATTATCATCTTTTTTGTGATTCCTTTCACATGCACCCCTTTCCTCAGACTTAGAAGATCCAAGCTTGTTTTCCCTACACCGAGCTTGACCACAGACTCCGGTAACGTAATGGCTCTCGATAGCTCTTGGACACCTCCTTGTTCTACTTCTTATCTAACCCACGACTTTAATCAATTCTTGAAAGCAAGAAATGCCTCTATCTCGATCACATCTTTAACTTGGAGCATGAGTTCCTTGAACTCTCAAACATACTCCCCAATTGTGTCCCGTTGCATTAGCCATCGTAACTTTGCTCGAGCTTTTTCCTCGATAAATTCTGACTAAAATTATCCCTTCAACTCGTCTTGAAACTCTTGCCACGTTCCAATCTCGTAATGCCTTTAATCTGTGGACCTGCTTGATCACCACCATAAAAGTGCACTATCAGTAAAAAACATTAAAGTAATATTTATCTTAACTGCATCATCCATGATGCCTTTGGCACGGAAGTAGTTTTCCATCCTCCACAAGAAATTAGCCATGTCGCATGTAGAACTTGTCCCCACAAACTCTTTCGGCTTTAGGACATCCTCGCAATTGAGTGTTGCACTTGACACTCCTCTATTCCCCACAATTGCTCGACACAAGGCAAGCTCTCCCTCGAGCTGCTCTACTCTTGTGCTCAAAGCCCTCATCGTGGTAATTGTTTCCTTCTACAAAACCATTGGTAAGCTTTGAGAGCATCGTTCCTCTTTGTCAGCTTATTCTTATGGGAATCCAGCAATTCTTGCACCATTTCCACATAAGAACGTAACGACATCCTCACATAATCCTTGGACTGCTTCTTCATGGACTATAACCCATTTGTGATTCTGTCGTCGACTTCATCTATCCTCTCCTTGACGTCCCTCATGAACTCCTCAAGAGTGACGACCCATAACTCTATCGCTGACAATGTATCCCTCAAGGATTTTTTGGCTCACTTATGATCTAGAGCTTCTTTCGACATCTCGACGGTGCCTTCGCAACGTTAGCTCAGATACCAACTGTCATGAGGCTAGAACTTTAATCTCGCGTTCCGTGCGACCTTAGACGATCCTTCCTTGCAAACATGCCTTAGTCAGCCTAACTCCTAAAAAATTAAGGATTCACTAAGAGAATTCTTCCAAGGCACCAATTTCTATAACGGAAGCAACTTAGCCAAAAGAAAGCAAAATAGAAAAGAAAGCCACAGAAAACAAAACAAGAGAGAAGTTTGAGTAAATGCTCTCAACTTGTATTCACAAAGAAACAAAGAAAAGGATGAAGTGATTTACAAATAAAGGGAGACTCTTTATTTATAGTTGAGCTTCCCTACAATCGATGATCAAGATCAAGTTATATCGATAAATGAGATTAGCCTATCCCCATGGGATTTTACAATAAATTACATAATCAAATTCAATCTAATCTTATAAGATATGATTTCCCTTAATCTTCTAAGATTAGTTCTCATAATTTCCAAGGTAGCCTATGTTGTCATATCTTCATCATTTGGTCATCTAGGCTTCAATTTGACAGGCATGACCAACAGCTCTCTGAATCGAGTCAACTCATGTGGGCCAAATAATCTCAATGTCAATGACAGACCTTCATGGGACTCATTGTGTGTAATGGTCACGGGTTTTGAACTCTGACCCGTGACATTAGATACTAGAGGTGTTCATGGTCAATCAATTTGATATGATTTGGGTCAAATTTGAGTTTATATTATTCAACTTCGAGTTAATTCAATACAACTTATTTTATTGTTTAAAAATATTAAATAATATAAAATAATTTTTATATTAAAATTTAGATATTTTTACAATTAAATATAAATAAAAAAAATTTTATTTTTATTTTTAAACATTAAAACTTATCATTTTAATGAGTTTAAACATATCCTAATTTTTTTAAAACTAAACCTCGGCCAGATTAATAAATATCTCTACAAAATCTAAATAAGTTGTTTAAATGCTTCGATGGAATTGGATATTTAGTAATATATAGGAATATTTAAAATTACGAAGTTCTGTATCTAATTATAAATTATGTACATAGAGATTCTTTTTGCAAACTCATACACATTAGATATAATTGCATTATTTTTAAAATGAAAACGATAATTGTCATTTTTTTTATTCATAAGTTGTCAATGGTATATCTTTAGTATTTATAAGATTTATTCAATTTATATATGATTAGATTAATCCTATTTAGAATTTAACAAGCGATTCTAGTAGAAAAAAAGATGTTGTTCATTCTAGAGGTCTCGGGTTCGAAAGTTTGTGTGTGCAAAGTGTGTGTCTTGTCAAAGAATTAAAAAAATATGAATATATATTATCATGTACTCACACCAATATATTAAAAAAAAATTATCTCATTTATAAATATGAATGACATTAACAGTTAGATATGAATTTGAAAATTAAAAATTAAAATTTTAAAAATATAAATATTGAATTTTAAATTTATGAGGAGTAAATACTTACTATATATTAATTAAAAAAAGACAAATTGAGTAACTATTTGATTGGGGGCAATTGGGCAAAAACAATCCACAAAATTACAGTAACATCTTCAACTTTTACGCGCAAGCAGGGGATGTGAAATTCAAGAACGAATTGGAAACAAGATATCCAGCTCAGCAAAGGCATACATATGGACAGTGAAGGGCGGCTGGGTGTAATAAGAGAAAGCCACAGAAGGAAACGACAGGAGTTTGGTTTGGTCCCCACAAAGACGAAACAAATAAATATAATAAAAAAATACAGATCTATAACCGATGGCTGAGAAGGAAAGGCGTTTGGTCAAAGCTGGATATCAATGGCGGTAGTGGATGCAAATGCAATAATACTCCATTTTTTAACCCAAAAAAACAATAATAATTATCACGTTATTATTATTATTTTTATTTTTGGCTTCAATAGAAAATCCTTAAAATAAAAAAGGGGATTGGATAAATACAAGGAGATAGAGAGAGGAGAGTAGTTGGAGAGTTTCAAGGGAGGGGACATGCCTAGGTTGTTCCCAACACTTACATTTCAATGCTGTTTCTTCATATTCAAGCCTCACAAGATCCCATAGGTCTTTCTTTTTTTCTCTTTTCTTTCTTTTAACTATCTTTTCTTTTTTTGATTCAAGCTTATCTTATCTTAACCCTGTACTTTTTTATTTGCCTTATGAGTGGGGTTTTTGTTTTATCTTCTGTTTCCCTTTTGCCCCCCCTTCAAATGCATGTTTGTGATGATGATGATGAAGTTGTTGTTCTTGTAGAAGCGGGGGAAAGTTGTTGTTTTTCTCGGTAAAGTAGTTGCTACTGTTGTTTATGCTCTTGTCCCATTTTATTTGTTTTCCTGTTTTGGGTTTGGGTGCTTTTTTTTTTTTTTTTTTTTTGCTTTATGCATAAGATTTTTGTTTTTAGTTGTTGTAGGAGTGATTCATAATGATGACCTTTAAGCATTTTTGCTGTCCGTACAGAATAGATATTATAGCCTGATCCTTTTCTCTTTTGTTATTAGAATGGGATAATTCTTGGTCGGCTCTTTTCTTTTTCTTCTTCTTAGGCGGCTTAATCAACACAACTCAAGGTCCTGGATGAACTTGGATTTTTTTTTTCAGCTAAGATTTGCAAGTTCTTAATTTGTAGGGATCTTTTTCATGGTTCTAAAGTGTTACTGATATGAAAAACTATTCTTTTTTTTGGTTTCTGATCTAAGTTTACACTTCATGTTGTTGATTGTTATTTTCCCCTCACATGTTATATTAATTCCTGCTGCATGGTACTAGGAAGTCCCTTAGTTATACTCCATGAAATGCGGCTTTACTTTCTTTGAAACATGTTTTTTAGCTAGGGTTTTATTTTTCACTCGTTGGAATTTTTAAATGACTTTTGCTTTTTTATATAAAGTCTGGTTCTTTGCTGAATTTGCAGTCTAGGTTATAGTTGTGATCTGTCAATCCTTTTAGGCGCAGCGACCAAACTGTTTTGCATATTATCTGGTATTCCAGATCTTTTCTTGTTGCATGCAGAGAGAAAAGTGTTATTGATTTACAGGGTTGACTTTTCTGAGCATGCCTGTTAACTTGACAAACTGGTTCATCTGCTTGTCGGGAAAATTGACATTTAATGGTGATGTCTAGATCTAGAACAGGTTTCTGAATCTGGGTTTTGAATGTCATTCTTCATGGGATTTTTGTAAGGAGCTATTTTTGCTGCTGCTGTTGAGAATGTGCTTTTTAAAAAGCCTTTCTTTTCCTCTTTTGTGTTTCTTTCTATTTTTGGACAATATGTTCATCTTTTGTTTCATCTTCTGTTTTGTTTGTTTTCCTTGTCTCCTATTTAAGATTTTGCTAATACATGCTTTTCTTTGTTCTGAATGGTACTCTTGGTCACATTCATAAATTGCCTTTCTTTTGAATCCCTTCTGAACTTTATGCGTCCAAGATTTGATGATAATTAGTTCTTGATGATTGAAATATGCATCTAAACTACTGTTCTAGTTCTTCACTATTTTGCTCTGTATCATTATGTGTGTGTGTATATCGTTGCATCAATTTTTTGATGGTTTTGGAAAATATGACTGCATCAAAGGATCACCGCATTATCCCTCTTTTCCAGGGTTGTCATTTCAGTTCATGTGCTAAGCTTGTGTTTCTAGTGTTCCATCTACTTTATCTCCGCCGCAATGGCTTGTTTGGTTTTATTATTTCACATTTTGTTGCTTCAATTCGTATTTTGAGTATAATTTAGACATCCACAGCTCATTATATATACTTTGACCTCTTTTAGTGGTTGATATCGGAGTACGACAAAGAGTGTCTGTTTGTTGATAAGTATCTTCTTGGTTTTGCATCAAAATTCAAGACAATTGATGAGTTATATGACTGTTCGGGTTCAAAGCTTGTCAAAGAAAAACTTTGATGAAAGGTTTTCCATTCATTCGCTACCCCATATATCTGTTGGTTTCCAACCATGGTGGAACTCACATGAACAGAAAACTGCACGTTCTTTACCCCAAAATATAAGCTTGAAAGTGGAAACTCCCTCCAAACTCCTTCATAATGCAAATCATTTAGATCATCAACTACCAGACCAGGAATCGATCTCAGCTCAAACGATTGGTCAATCTCGTCCTGGAATGGGTGTCACAAGAGGGTCTAATCCTTCGTTCTATTCATCTGAATCTGGTATTTGATGCTTCTGGAAGTGTTGTTTATTAAGAATTTTCTGTTCTCTATTATTTTCCTTCTCTTGGTCCACCACCGGTCTAGTTAGGTAGCCGCGGCCAATGAACCATGAACCATTGTAATAAAGTTAATCGGTACTCTGCAGACCATGAACCATTCTAATGTACGACAAATATCTCTATGTGCTTCAGTTTTGACTCTTTGATTGAACTGCTAGTGAGCAGCTTGTGAAGATGTGAACTTCTGGTAGTAATTGTTTATCTATTAGCGATGTCCTAGTTCTTAGAGATAGTTCCTGCGAGTTTAGGGAACCGGAGTCTCGTTGTTGGTGCTTAGTATTCTTTCTTCTATCGTTGTCGATGCATTAATGTGCGTTGCTTTAGATTTTGAATGGTCCTCTCTACAGTTTACGGGAGAGGGAAGCTTGTTGTCGAGTTTAACAGGTTTAATGACGTTTGTCTGATACCTTTCTCATGCATCAGGTCAGGATGGAAGTTGTGGGAAGGACATTGAAGGTCAAATGAAGCTAATTAACAATCCCAATACTGTGTTCTGCCCTTCCAATCCAAACTATAACCTTTCAATGGTACCATAAACATGTTTAGCAGTCATTGTTAAGTTCATTTTGTTGGCTTTGCATTTATTTAATAATCCACATCCTATTTCAGGCTTCTGCTCAATATCCTCATGCGGACATATGCATTGGTGGCCCATTTACTCCATATGGGCAACCAGCTATTGTAAGATCTTTTGAGTTATTGTGCCTTGCTATTGATCTGCATCGGTTGTTAGTGTGATTATTGTCTTGTCTATGAAACATTGGCATCTTAATTGCTTTATAGGATGTTTCTGGGTATGCTGTTTAACAACCAAATATTCTGATCTCTTGGTCGGATAGCTTAAATAAGCTCAAATTCTTTTCTTCTACCACCATCCCTGCTCCTCTAGTAGTGGTCTAAGGTTAATTTACCATAGAATCTTGTGTGTTGCCATTTCTCTTATGTAATGCATCTCTGCTTTGAACTTGAATAGATTCAGGTCCCGATGGCAGGAGGAAGTGCACCAGCACGACTTCCATTACCAGTTGATCTTGCGGAAGATGGCCCCGTTTATGTCAATGCAAAACAATATAATGGGATTCTTAGGAGGAGGCGTTATCGTGCAAAGCTTGAAGCACAAAACAAACTTGTCAAATCTCGAAAGGTATGTACTTAGAGTTCATTTTGGAATTTGTTTGAACTTATAACGATGTCTAGTCGCATGGGGTATATAATTTCTAAATCAAGAACCAAAGGATATTAGTGCAGCACTGACTAATTTTATCATGTATGAATTTGTATTAGTAATTGGCCATACCAACTCAGTAATTATTTGATATCCAACTCCACCGGCAACTATGTCCGGGCCCAGTAGCTGCATGAGCATCGCTAACGGCCCAAATCCACTGATCTGCTTTGGTTTGGAATTAAATGCAGCCTTACCTTCATGAATCTCGACATCTTCATGCACTGAATAGAGTTAGGGGAACTGGTGGACGTTTTCTTGGCAAAAAGAAGCTTCAACAGCCTCCTCATCCAACTTCTAATCCGAGTTCCAGTTCCATCTCTGATGCCAGCTGCTTAGAGCGAAAGAACAGTGGATCAGAACTGGAGAGGCATTTGCATGTGGGAGGCCGCAGCAGTTCAAGTACAAGCTGCTCGGACATCTCAAGTGTGTCCAACAACAATGGAAGTTTCCAGCTACGGAAACACGGATTCATGGACATCTCTCCTGGTGTGAGCAGCATATGCAATGGACTACAAAACTGTGCTTCAGTTGGCCTGTGAGAAGGCGGGGCAACGAAGTCGGCAACTCATCCTTGGCTTTTTGCATGTTCTAAAAACATTTTCTTCTTACCAAGGTTCTGCCTTATGTTGGAAAGTGTTTGGCTTGACTAGCTTCTTATTTGTTCTGGGTGTTGTTTATGTCAACTCTAATGCAGATGATGTTTAAGCTAACGAGTAATTCCATCCTTTTTCGTTTCAGAACTTTAACATATTACAACGAATGTGATTTTTACGCCTTTAATTATTAATTTTTTAAGTATTATATTGTTAATTAATGTAATTAATGTAAAATATACATTTGAGTTAAATATGACAAAAAAACATACTAACTTGTTTAAAATCTAAATGTAATAATAAATTTAAAATTATAATTAAACCATTTTTAACATATTTAGTTTTACATACAAAAGCAACATTAATCAAAATAAGAGGATAAACGCGATTGAGTACACTCAAATCTATATTTTTATGCATTGACAACAATGTCGATGTCAATCAAATTAAAATTAAATTGATTATTAAAATCATTAATTTAATTATTAAATAACACATCAAATATAATGCGACATGATCTAAAATAAATGAATATTGTAAAAATATTAGGTTCAAGATTCTTTTACAAAAGTTTTATCATTCACTTTCTTATTTTTTTTTGTTATTACTTTTAAAATTTATGTGACAACATTTTACTCTTTTTTAAATTTATTTGTTCATTTTAAATGATATCACATAAAATTTTATGTGTCATTTAACAATTAATTTAATGATTTTAATGACATAATAACCTTATTAATATAACCTCAATAGTTTGAAATCAATTTAAAGCGAAGATTAAAGTTTAAAGATGTTTAGTACAATTAATTCGAATCGTTTATTACAAATATTATTATTTTAAAATAGTTCAAACAATTATGGGCATTCTGATAAAATTACTTGGGGTCATACTTCATCTAGAAGTTTTTCTATTAAAAGTGCCTATAACATGCTCAAGGTAGACTCTTGGACTCAGGAGGATGAGACATGGAAGATTGCATGGAAGACTTCGGGGCCTCAACGAGTCCATTTCTTCATTTGGTTGGTTCTCAAGCAACGTTGAAAGGGTTAAAAGGAAGCTAGCGATTGACCCTTCCTGTCCCATTTGCGGTTTTCACTTTGAAGATCTAATGCACATTCTTAGAGATTGTGGTGCTACAAAAAACGTCTGGAGCCAAGTCATCACAGGTAATCTCTCAACACGTTTCTTTTCGCTTAACTTACACGATTGGATTATCTCAAATGTGCAAGACATGTCAAGAGTCATTGAAGGGGGTACTATGTGGGCATGCCTCTTTGGAATCCTCATTTGGAGAATTTGGAAGAACAGCAACATGTTTATTTTTCAAGGAAGGTCTTGGAGTTTAAGCGAAATCATCCAAACCTCCCTTTGTTGGGCCAATCACTGCTTCTCGGTTTCTAAAGCGGATACAAGAGAAACCTTTGGGCACTCTCTAGAAATACAATCTTCGAGACTGGATATCATAATTAATACGGATGGAGCGGTTCAGTTGGATTCAAGTCATGCAGCTATTGGGGGAGTTGCTCGGGACTCGAATGGAGAGTGACTTTTCGAGTTCAACCACTACATTAGAAGATGTTCTGTTTTTTATGCGGAGTTGTGAGGAATACGGGAAGGGCTCAAGCTTGCCCAACGAAGAAGACATGATGCTGTAATTATTCATACTGACAGCTTGGAGGTGGTCCAAGCCTAACAAGGCAAAGATTCCCTCACCTTGAATTTTTCTTTGATCCGACGAATCCAATCTATTCTTTCATAAGAGGTTCGGTGGTCTTTACGGTACATTTCTAGAGAACACAATTAAGTTACAGATTATTTGGCCAAACAAACCTTTTCCACAAGTATTGATTTACAATTTATCGAAGCTCTTCCTAAAGAAGTCGAACGAATTATACACATGGATAAGATGAGAGATTTTCTTTTTGTTTTGAACTTTTCTATGTAATTGACTAGACTCTATTTTTATTTTACAAAAAAAAAAAGATTAATATACTATATGGTACTTGGTTTTAATATTCACATTTGTACATGTGTATTCCAATTTAGTACTTGAGGTTTTATTTTTTTTCAATTTAGTACTTAAATTTGGTTTTGATGTTCGATTTGATATTTAATTTTTTTATCGTAATTAAATATTTATAATTTTTTAATAAAGAATATATGTCAAATATTCATTAAGATACATATACAGTTTGATTTGGGTATTAAATTAAAAGTAAAAAAAATATTATATTAATCGTTTTCAAATTGATTGATTTTGAACTCATATAATGATTTAATGATTAAATATATTCATCATTTCAAATGTGATTTGAATTCGAATCATAATAATTATGATTAAACTTTACCCTATTTTTATAATTAAAAAAATTGATTGATTTTAACTAAAAAAAGTTGATGTAAGGGAAAGCTATCTAATTATACCGGATTTTTTACCCAAATAATACAAAAATAATAATTAATAACTAAAATGGTATCTCCAAATTATTATTTATCAAAATGGTATGTTTAGTTAAGTGGAGGGACTCTATGTGACGGCATTAAGGGGTATTTTTGACACGTGTTTTTTTTAATTTTTTTAATTATTTTTATATATTTAAAAATAAAAAAAATATTATTTTATTAGTGAAGGGACTTAAAGTGGCGGCACTCAAGAGTTTTTTTCAGAAAAATAGGATAAAAAAATACCTGACACCCAGTGGAGGAACACGAAGTGGCGGCACCAATAGAGAGCTATCACAAACCCTAAAAATTTTATTTGCTCACCCTTTTCCTATTTTATAACAAAAATTTTATTTCATTTAATTTTTATCACAAACCTTAAAAATTCTCAACCACCCAAATTTATTTTCACAAATAAAATAAAATAAACACACACACACGACACAATGGGGTGCTGCCAAGTGGCAAAACACCCCTTAGTGCCGCCACTTGATATTCCTCCATTGGTGCCGCCACTTCGTGTTCCTCTAATGGGTGTCAGATATTTTTTTGTCGTATTTTTTTGAAAAAAACCCCTAAGTACCGTCATTTTAAATCCCTCAACAAATAAAATAATATTTTTTTATTTTTAAATATATAAAAATAATAAAAAAAATTAAAAAAAATTAAAAAAAATACGTGTCAAAAATATCCCTTAGTGCCACCACTTAAAATCTCTCCACTTAACTAAACATATCATTTTGATAAATAATATTTTAGGAATACTATTTTGGTTATTAATTATTTTTTTTTTGTATTATGTTGAAAAACCCAATTATACCCCACTCTACAGTTATTTTTAAATTAAAAACGATGCTACGTGGAGCATTCACAGATCTCCAAAATCACACCATAGCCGGCTACTGCTACAGCCTACTGTGTAGCACTATTATTATTTCACACCCTATATCTCCGGTTCCATGCCTTTCCACCTTTTCCTCTCCTATGCTAATATACTTGTTTTCCCTTTTCTGCCTCCAGTAAATGGAGGAAACTACTCAATACGAATGTAGAACTGTAGAGGACGTCTTTAGCGACTACAAAAGCCGTCGTGCTGCCTTGATCAAAGCCTTAACCGGCGGTCTCTCTTCTTTCTTTCTTTTTTTTTATAGTGTTTTTTTCTTTTCGCATTCTAATTTTGTTCTGTTTTTTTTTTGGGCGCAGATGCTGAAGACTTGTATGAGCGGTGCGATCCTAGTTAGGTTTTCTCTTTGTTTTATATTCTTGGAAAAATCGCAGCATTCAGATTTTACTCATTGCGTTATGATTCTTGGACGTAATTATTAATTACTAGTAGCTCAAATCAATTTTCTATATTGCGTAGAATACGAAGTTATCTGTCGTTGCTTTCTTTACAAGGCAATGCTGTATTTTCTTTTAGTAGGATTAGAAAGGTACTTTGTGTAGTTGACAAGAAGCAACTGGATCACATGTCAGGAAAGTGAGATATCCTCGTCGCTACTTATTTTCTTTGAGTTTGACTCTGGATAATTATAAGTGATTGTTAATGCTGTGATTGATTTTTCGATCTTGTTGATAATCTCATGAGTCATGAGGTTTTTGAATAAAATTTGCATTTTCCGCAACTTTCGTCTGTTTAAGCCTTTCAATCTCCGACGCATAACTTTAGTATTTATATTTGTTTCGTTATCTGTAGCCTTTTCTTTGAGTTTTCTTGACAGTATTATGTAGTTGGAACTTGGAATAGTCTTGTCTTGTTTCTCTAGGTAATTCATTTTTATCCATTCTTGATGGCTTGTGTCCCTTTTGCTTTTAGTATTATGTTGTAAAGAATTTGCCCGTATTTATTTAAGAATGGATACAACTACTCTGTTTCTATATTATGTTGACTTGGAATTTTGTTTTACCAAAAAATTTTTGTTCCAGAGAAGGAGAACCTTTGCTTGTTTGGACATCCAAATAAACGGTGGGAAGTTAATCAACCTGTTAATTATTTACCTCCAGAGATACCGGAGCCTACATTAGGTATTAACTTTTGTAGAAATGGGATGCGAAGAAAGGACTGGTTCTCACTTGTTGCTGTTCAAAGTGATGCATGGTTACTAGCTGTGGCTTTTTTCTGGGGGGCTAGGTTTGATCAAGCTGATAGGTATAACTTTTCCTTTACCTGCTACATTATTTTGCAAATTTATCCACAAAGAATAATACAATATAGGATGCAATATTACTGCTTAGTGGACTTTGTACATAGTAAACTTTAATGTAACCAGAAGCATTGGTGGTAGAAAAACTAATAATACTAAGAAAGATACATGAAAATTTTTTCATTTAGTCATTATACCTTTCTCATCATCGTTGTTGTGTCATCATGTCATTGGAATTAGTGTTTAAACTTTTTACTGGTTATAACTGTATGTAATCATGTTGTTCACATATTTGACCTTGGCTTCTAGATTACTTTTAAGTTTATGCCAGGCATGATAAAGAAACCGAAAACAATATTGAATGGATCTTTTCATTATATGAAATTAACATATGGCATATGTTTGTAATTGTGGTGAAAGTTCTTATTGTAAACATATGCAATCTTTGATGCAGGGATCGTCTCTTCACTATGATTAATGATCTCCCTACATTATATGAAATTGTTACTGAAAGTGCCCGGGAACAGGCAAAGGAGAAATCATCAGTTTCTAGTAATAGCAGCAACAAACCCATGTCAACTGCAAATGCTGTAAGTAGGACGTTATCTGTTGGCTTACTTGAACATTCTTAAAACCAAATTGTTTCATTTTTAAAGGTATATGTCATATAATCTTCTATCAACTTTCCATAACGCGGACTTACTCAGCCTGGCTGTTTTGGGGGTGTCATCATCTTCTTTAGTGGCATCAAATTAATCCTGAAGTTTGAATTAGCTTCACCAGCAATTATTTTGTTTTATCCTTGTTTCACATTTCTTTGCTGTGATGGTAAACACATTTTGACCCCACCTCAAGGAAAAAACCCGACTTTCCAATTGGATATATGCATAATGAGCTAAGCCAAGGATAATACATCCCTTAGTATCAATTGGATGTGCAATTCTTATAACTGATTCAATGTTGAATATGTTTGTTTCCAGTTTCCACTTGTGGTATACACATTTATTTCATCTCTTTTAACTTGGTACAGAGAGGGTCTGAGTCTGCCGAGTTCTCAATAAGCATGAAAACATTTTATGAAGAAAGGGTATCGGAAGTGGAAGATGATGACGTGGAGCATGGGGAAACACTATGTACTGCATGTGGGCAATGTGCTTCGGATGTGTTTTGGATATGTTGTGACATATGTGAAAGATGGTATCATTGCAAATGTGTAAAGATTACCCCTTCCAAAGCTATGCAAATCAAGCTATACAAATGCCCCACTTGCGGCAACAGGAGAGGAAGACCTTCACATTAAGATCCTGAGTAAGCTTAAACTTCTTTTTATATGCATTTGGCAGCGAACATTTAGTAGATACCGGTTTTTTGTTCGTGGCCGAAGTTGGCCTGTGTATATATAAAAATCATACATTTCTCAGCGTATATGTGAAAGTTTTCAGGTGCTGCCCTGATAATTGAATATTGGCCTGGATTCATATTGCTCTCTTTGTTACAACATATAATCTGTCTTCTTCCTTCTTGCTTGCTTTATTGGAGAGGGAAGTCCATCAGAAAGAGGTCTACATTTCTTTTGGGATTGGCAGATTTTGAACTTGATATCCACCCTTACTCCTTAATGTAGGAGAGTTGACTCGGACAACAATAGGGTAGATTAAACTGAGTCTTGTATCTTAAGACTCATGACTCATCATTAGATATCTCAATTTTGTTTTGATTTAACATCAACCCGAATTTATTTATCTGTAAAAATTATGAAATAATCTAAATTCAAAATGCTCCAAACAGAAATAATATAAATTCAAAATAACTTTGAACCTGAGATTGTTTGAGAGTACAATCATCTAGGGTTCTAAAAAGCTCAATTTTTTTTCAAAATTTTTAATTTGAGAAAAAAAATTTAAATTAAAATAAATTAATCAAATGTTTAAGATTTTTAATTTTTCATCATAAATATTTTAAGGATCTTAAATTTTTTCATTTTTATTGTATTATATTTTATAATTTTTTTTTTGAAAAGGGTTCAATTTATCATTTCGCATATAAAAAACGAGTTTAGTTGTCCACTCAAATGTTGAATAACCCCCTGGATGGTTGTGCTATAGGACAAAAAGATGTTAGTTAATGCATCGGTTTTTGGGAGACGTAATGCATCACGTTTTTTATGGCATTCTAATAGGACATGAAAATGTTAGTTAATGGGTGGATGGTGTAAGTATGAACTGAAGTGTTTCATCTCTGATTCCTATTTCATAGCCATGTTTCACAAGGAAAGTGGCATTTCCCACAAGGTCAATGGTCAAATTTCTTTGAAATTTTACTAAATTCACATATTCAAGTATTTTTGCTATTTCGAACCCAACGAGTGGTTTCATGTTCATCTTAAGAGATTCAGGTTCAAGCACTTGTGTGTGTAAGGTATATGTGCCTTGTGAAAAGGTTAACAAAATATGAACAGATACTACCATGCAATCACATCAGTATGAACTGATGTGCTTCATCTGTGGTTACTATTTGGTAGCCATGTTTCACATGGAAGGGTTGTGCCCTGATTGAAAGTGACATTTTCCACCAGGTCGATGGTCAAATTTCTTTGAATATATACTAAATTCAGCATTTTTTCCATTTTCCCATATTTTTCCATTAATTTTCACGGCAAGAAAATTACTAAAAATTCTTGAAATTTAGAAGAAAAAAAAGCCAATGCAACTTTCCACGATCTTTTCCTGAGATTGCCTTGTTAGACCAATGACTGTGGGTGGCTTATTTTAGAAGGACTTGACCGTTGACTGGACCCAACCCAAAGCAGCCCTTTCCCACTTACCCACCACACGTCACTCACTCACCACTATAAATACTCACCCATTACTTCCTTCTCAAACCACAAACCCAGCTCTCATTTTTACATTCTTCACTGACCCTTCCTCACCCCAACTTATTTTCCTCCTTTTTGCTAATGGCTACTGCTGAGTTTGGCCTTTCGGAAAATGGTTGCTGTGTCTCTTCAACTCATCTGCACTGGAAAAAGGCTGCTGATGCCCTCCACTGCTCCCATTTCGACCAAGTTACTCAAATGGTGTCACAATTTGCGGAAGCTAATACTGTTGAAATTCAGGGCACTACCCTTACGGTGGCTCAGGTCACTGCCGTTTCTCGTCGAAACCAAGTGATGGTTTCACTTGATGAGTCCATTGCTCGAGAGCGGGTGGCAAACAGTGCTAACTGGGTTACTAACAACATCTCCCGTGGCACAGACACTTATGGCGTCACCACCGGTTTTGGTGCTACATCTCATCGGCGCACCACTAAAACTTCCGACCTCCAAGCCGAACTTATAAGATTCTTGAACGCCGGAGTGATCGGGAAAGAAAATCTTCCGACGAGTTATTCCAAGGCAGCTATGCTTGTGCGTGCCAATACGCTTATGCAAGGCTATTCCGGCATCCGTTGGGAGATACTTGAAGCGATGGCTAAGCTTATGAATCAAGATTTGATCCCAAAACTGCCTCTAAGAGGAACTATCACAGCATCTGGTGATCTGGTCCCATTATCTTACATTGCAGGGTTGTTGACAGGCAGACGTAACTCCAAGGTTGTCACCCTTGAAGGTGAAGAGATCGAAGGTATCGAAGCTTTGAAAAGAGCTGGGATTGGTTCTCCTTTCGAGCTACAAGCAAAGGAAGGTTTATCTCTTGTGAATGGAACGGCTGTTGGTTCAGCTGTGGCTGCAACAGTTTGTTTCGATGCCAATCTTTTGGCTCTCCTTTCGGTGATTCTTTCGGCTTTGTTCTGCGAAGTTATGCACGGCAAGCCCGAGTTCACTAACCCCCTCACTCATGAGCTCAAGCACCATCCTGGCCAGATTGAATCGGCTGCTATCATGAAGTTTATTTTAGATGGAAGTGATTACATGAAAGAAGCCAAAATCAGGCATGAGAAAGACCCTCTTACAAAGCCTAAACAAGACAGGTATGCAATTAGAACCTCTCCTCAGTGGCTTGGACCACAGATCGAAGTTATTCGCCACGCAACGCATTCGATCGAGAGGGAAATTAATTCCGTGAACGATAATCCATTGATCGATGTAGACCGGGACATTGCTCTCCATGGTGGGAATTTCCAGGGAACCCCTATAGGTGTCTCCATGGACAATCTCCGAATCGCTATTGCAGCTATCGGGAAGCTCATGTTTGCTCAATTCTCTGAGC
Organism: Kokia cookei; assembly: GCA_039519145.1. NCBI lineage: Eukaryota > Viridiplantae > Streptophyta > Magnoliopsida > Malvales > Malvaceae > Kokia > Kokia cookei. The sequence goes on along the minus strand of CM076903.1, from coordinate 7,438,198 downwards.
TTGTTTGCGATTACTACAACAACGGTTTGCCTTCGAATTTGAGTGGCGGCTCTAATCCGAGCTTAGACTATGGATTCAAAGGAGCAGAGATCGCCATGGCAGCATATTGCTCCGAGCTCCAATACCTTGCAAATCCTGTCACGACGCACGTACAAAGCGCCGAACAACACAACCAAGACGTGAACTCCCTTGGCCTGATTTCAGCTAGAAAAAGTGCAGAAGCCATTGAAATACTAAAGCTCATGTCCTCGACGTTTATGGTGGCACTTTGCCAGGCTATTGATTTGAGACATTTGGAGGAAAACATGAGAGAAGTAGTGAAACAAGTGCTTCTCCAAGTAGTAAAGAAAACACTATACATTGCAGAAGATGGATCACTGCTTGAATCACGTTTTTGTGAGAAAGAACTGTTGCAGGTTATTGAACACCAACCAGTTTTCTCCTATCTCGATGACCCCATGAATCCTTCATATACCCTTTTGCCTAAACTGCGACAAGTGCTTGTTGAAAGGGCTCTCAAGGATTGTAAAGGCGATGGAAATGGGTTTTCAATATTCAAAAGGATCCCAGTTTTCATAGAGGAACTCAAGGCAAGACTGGAAGAAGAGTTACCGAAAGCAAGAACGAAATTTGGAAATGGAGAATTTGGAATTGCTAATAGGATCGAGAAATGCAGGAGTTATCCGATATATGGATTTGTAAGGACTGAAATTGGAACTCAGCTTCTTATTGGTGAAAAAAGGGTGAGTCCAGGGGAGGATATAGAGAAGGTTTATGAGGCCATTAATGAAGGGAAACTAGGAGCTGTTTTGATGAGGTGCTTAACTAATTGGCAACCATAAGCTGGCTCGCTGTACTTATATTTGATTTGCATTGGATTATTGTAACCTCTTATGTTTCTGGTTTACGTAACTTGTCTTATTAGTTTTTATGAAGTTAATAATGGAAATTTGAGATTTTTCTGATTTATTCATGCATTTTAGAAACCTGGAGCCGAACTTAGCTATGGTATCAATATTTCATATGATTATATAAGCAGAATCTCATAAACTAACGTGAATGCGGCATATTAATAGAAGCTTCCATACACACTTAGTTTGACCCCACGGAAGCCACTATCCACTTCTTGTTTTTCTAGTCTGTTTCCACTCTCAATGGTGGCTTAAGTTTTTTTAATTACACCAAACTTTGATGGTTGATTCTTGATCCAGTATCAAACAGTGGAGATATATGAAAAGAAGAGAAACATAGAAACTTGGAGAAGAAAGGAAAGTTAATTTCAATTTTGATGGGCAAAAGAGAAGGAAACAAAAATGGAAAAACGGGTATCAACTATCAAATGCAGCCATGGAAGGAGACATTAAGTCTCTTCAACAATTACATCAAGAAGACCCTCTCATTCTTCACCGTTCAATAGTTTCTTGTGCCTTCGAGACTCCTCTCCGTGTTTCCTCCATGCTAGGCCACCTCAGTTTCGTCCAACAGCTTCTGAATCTTACCCTGGAGTCGGTTTTCGAGTTGGATTCCCGTGGCTACTCTTCTCTTCAATTTTGAGATAGTCAAAGGGATGGTCAAGGTGGACACAGAGATGTCCATGGTGAGAAATCAAAATGTGTTGGAAGTAATAGGCTGGTGAGCTTGAAGAGTTTGATTGAAGAGATTGGAAGAGATGATGATACTGAAATGGTGAATCACAAGGATTGTGAAGAAGCTGATTGAGGCATGCTTTCTTTTCATTTCAATCTTACTGGTTTAAGCAATGTGAATAATATCCAAAAGCTTGGTTCAATTGTATTTCATTTGATAAAAATGTCACTAACAATTTTGCAGATCATAAAGTTCTTGGTTACTATTCCTGGACTGGATATAAATGCAATGAATAAGAATGGCTTCACAGCATTAGATACTCTGAAAAAAAAGCCCCAGACATTTGAGAAACACGGAAATTGAATCCCTTCTCAGAGATGCTGGAGTTCTAAGTTCAAAGGATCTGCATTTAATTGCAGTTGAATGGGTTCCAAGTCCATCAAACATTCCTAAGATACCAAAGTCTCTGGTCTCAAATAAATCCATCAAATCAGAAACCAATTCAAGGATGCCAATAAGAAGGAAAGAAAGAACACACTGATTGGCTTAGTAGGAAGCGAAGTGCATTAATGGTGGTATCATAATTGATCACAACGGTGGCGTACCAAGCTGCAATAGCCCCTCCAGGGGGTGCTTTGCAAGCAGACGAGACAGTAGATGAGAAAGGGAACCCTTAGGAGCACCCTTGGAAAGCTGGAACTGCAGTTATGGCATACAACCAGGGTATTGAATATGGTCAATTTATAATCTTCAACACCCTTGCTTTCTTTTCATCTCTAAGCATTATCCTCCAGCTTGTTAGTGGGCTACCGATAAAGAGACGAGGATAGATGTGGATACAAATGATTATCACGTGGATTGCCATAACAGCGCAATTGATTACTTACTTTATATCACCGGACACTGCTGTAGGTATGCTTCATGATTGAACTCATACATCGGTGTTGGCATATGGTTGGGTCTTATGGGGGTTGTTTTCATTGGGAATGTATACGAACATATGGGTTCTTACTTCTTAGAAAGGAAAAAGAGCAGAATCCTTCCGCTGATCAAGTTGACAATGACAATGAAGATGTCTGAGATGAGAGTACAATAAGCTTGTATTGGTTTAAGCTGTGTGTTCATTAGTTTCAGGTTTTTGGGATCATTTATTTTTCTTACTTTCAAGTGAGCTTTTAAAAAATAAAGCAAGATAACCCATTCTGATTGCAAATGTGGCACCACCATTTGGCGCACCCCAAGGCAGCAGCTTGAAGAAAAAATAATGAAAGATTGGTTGAGAAGACCAATATGACATCACAAATGCACTAAATAAGACATGAGTTACACCATACATTCTTGATCACAAAAATATATAAAATTTACAAGACCAGAATGAAAATATAACCTCACCTTTGCTTTAGTTTTGAATTCAACACTCGAAATAAATACAAGAAAATCTCCACAAGCAGAACTTACCAACCCTTTCTAATCTCAGAGTTGTATACAGTGGCTCACCAACAGTCGCACCATGTTTAGCAGCAGTCGATCCTTTCAAGCAGACTACAAAGCACGAACAACTCATCGCAATTTGATAGTTTCAATGGGGATTATAACATCAGGATTTCGAATATGTCGATCAGGAGCTACCAAGTCTTTCCATTTGGCTCCTGTACCATGAATACCAGATGAGATGCTCCACAAAGTGTCACCTGGGTGAACCTTTGTTGTTGAAGGGGTTGAAGATTTAGAAGCAGCATTGGACTTCAGTAACGGATGTTTATTGCTCTTTCCCATTCCACTGGCAAGCAACCAACGAGAACCAGACTTTTGTTGGGTTGTGCTACCCCAAAGTTTTGTCCTGCCAGGCTCAGTCTTCACACCTGCAACATGGACTTCAGTGATTCTGAATTGAGGAATCACTTCCTCTTGGGAAGCTTTTTCTTCCTTCATAGCCTCCTTTTTTGCCTCCCTCAAAGCAGACTCAGAATCATCATCCTCTTGATTGTTATTCTTCAAAGCAGACGATACAGTACAGTATATCTTAATCTTTGGCTTTGGTGGGAAAAATACTCTCTCCACTTGAATCAGAGCAAGCATTGGTGCACCAACTGGCTCATAGTTTCTTATAGGATTGCGGAGTTGCACCATAAATGCAACTGTGAAGTTATTCCCAAACAAACCACACTTTTTACCCCATCCTTTCTCTCCCTTTGACCCTAGGCTTATCAAGCCTAATGATGTAGCATGATGAGCAGCAAGGATTTTAGAAGTTCGCTGACTTAGTTGATCTTCATCACCAATATCCCCACAATCAAGTCTTATCCATTCATCAAGCGTCAGTGACAGACCCATCAATCCATCAACATCCTCACCATTGTCTTTTATGTCCAACAACTGCAACCCAGCAGTACCCTCCAGACCAAGGCATCTAGTAATATCAAACCCCTTACCCTTAAGAGCCAAAATTTCTCCAATAGACTGTGCTCTGATGTTTGAAGGTGCATCCTCATCTGACATGCCCGATTGAATTCTCAACCCTTCCATTATCAGTGCTTCAATCTTATCCATTGCCAGTGGAGCAAGATCTTCAAGGGATACATAATCCAAATCCATCTTATTGACAGAGGATGAACTAAGCTTGTTAGAACTGGGTCCAGATGATCTTTTAATTCTCTTTTGCCTGCTAAACATATTTTGCCCAACCTCAAAATCATGCTGCAACCAATTCTGCCTGCGTAGAAGATGCAATAGTATATAGTGTAAGTACCATTTCTAAAACAAAATTTATGACAGATATAAATGGCAGGAAAAATAAAATGGAGTTACAAACCTCTCAGATACCTCAAGAGTGGAGGCAGCTTCCCATGCAACTTGCTGCATTGTCTTACCAGTTATATCCTCCAAAGGCATCAACTTATTTGCCTGCATAGAGAGCTTTTCGATCCCAATTGAGGCCAGTTGCTTAAGTATGTCCATTATATCAGAACCCATTTCTGCAGGTACCACAACTGGACTAGACACTTGCATGATCAGGTTCCCACCACTTTTAGAATTTCTGAAAAGTGAGGGATTCATAGATCGTAAAAACCCTCCATTCTTTGTCTGAAGTAATGGACCTAAATCATCTCCAAGAGGGGGCAATTCAAGTGGCTCTCCAGGAGGCAATTTAACTGCACTTCCAAGCCCAAAAGAAGAGGCAGGTGGAGAATGCTGAAAAGCCTTCTCATTCAAGCCCCATTCATGCATCAAAGCTTCTGTCTCCAAGTCTTCCAAAACTTTAGCCCTCACTTTGATCCTCCCATTACTTTCCATCTGATAGTCTTGCACAGCATCTTGAACAACAGATGACATATCCAAACCCTCAGTCAAGCTCCCCGAAGTTGAGATGTCAAAGCCACATTCTAGTTCCTCCCCATCAGCCTTGTCAAAATCAAATAAAGAACAACCACTGGCTAGGGTCTCTTTCTCAAATTGCCATAGTAAACGCTCCCTTGGTGATTCGGGCTCACTCTCAGAAGTCATGCTGAATGGACTGTGATCAATTCCAAGCATACTCAAGAACTCACTTGCCACAGATTCAGCAACTCCATCCAAGCTAAGTGGCTCTGACTTCCTTTTTGTTTCATAATTAGCTATATGCTCAGTGTAGTCTTCCAAGTCTTCAGTATCAGGAGAATCTAAGGCTGCCTCCAAATTTGTAATTCCATCTAAAGCTAACTCCAACTCTCTCATCAATGATTCTTTTGAGAACTGGTCATCCTCTTTGAAATCGCTATCTTGCACCAAAAGCGCATCTTCTTGATTAACACAAGTCACCTCGTTTAAGGGATGAAGCTCATAGGATTCTTCAGAATTTACACCCTTCCCAGGATTAATTTCTACAACTTGATAACTTTCTACTTTGGAGTCGGCATCCACCATGTAAACTTCCTCCAACCTAATCTGTCCCTGTGAAGATAACTCTTTCCCTTTTTCCACAACAGAAAAATCATTATCTTCAGTTTCTTTCTCAATATATTCATTTAATTTAGATGCAACAGAAGATGGAGGTCTAGTGGGCTCAAAATGTTCAATCAACACATTAGGTTCCGGCTTAGAAGCAATTGAAGCATCATCTGACTTGTATTCATCAAATTTCTGATCTACCATATTTGTATCATCGGTGTCTGACTTTGAAATGGGCAAAATTTCATGAAGATCTTTTCATCTCCTCCAGAAAGCGAGATAAGGATGTGGTGTTAACCATAGAGGGGAGACTCTCAGCATGCTTCATTGTGGCCTGCTGATCATCGTGACCAAATTCAGTACCTGCTTTTCTATTCTGCTTCATATCTGATAAAACCAAATAATCGAAACTAACATTCATTGTAGCACCCCTGGCCTTCCCTGATAACTTAAAACTTGTTGTCCATTTCCCCGAGCTCTTCTCTTCCTCCAATTCCTCCAATGTGAGTGGAAGCAACCGTGTAAGGTCAACTCGATGCTTCCCCAAATCAAGGTCTGGTGCCCCAAACACAGAAGCATAAAGCAGGAAATGCTTTGCATCATACTTGGCTAAATTGTGAAATCCGCTTTTAGTACCGTACACCGAGCAAGTGTGTGTCAACTTCTCTTCAAATTGAGCAGTTCCATCAAAAACTTTAACGGGTTGAGTCACTAGATCCTCATCGCGCCTCTTCCAATGCACACATAGACTAAGTTCTTTAAAACTGACCGGCAAACCATCAATGGAGTGTACTTGAAGCAAGAAACAACAAGTAAACCTACGGCTTCTATCATTCGAAAATGCTTTCAACGGCTTCCAATTCCAAATGGATTTCTTGTCTTTACGTGATGAGTCCTCATTACTATTCTTAAGGTTTCGTTTTGGTTCCAAAGAGTGGGTTTTCATGACTGATTTGAAACGAGGATTAGAAGCATAAAATGAAGTCCTTGTAGGGTTCTTGTCCAAATACAACGCTTTGCTAATAACTTCAATTTCATTCAACAACTTCACCCGGTTCTCCACCGTTCTTCCTTAGTTTCAACTTTGGACAACATCATCTTTTTATATATAACAATAATAAAATAAAACCATATTAAGCAATAGCAAAACAAAAATATCTTTTTAAAAAATTCATTAAACAAAACTAAATCTAACAGAACACAATGCAATACAAAATAGGTGAATTATGTAAAAACCAAAAAGGTTGAATTAAATAAATTACCAAATTAAGCTTCCAGAAAGCTAAATTTCCCAATCATCAGCCTCTCGTTTATCCTTTTCAATGCATAGTCACCCTTCAGCCTTTGCCTACCCAAATTCAAAATTAAAAAAAAAAATCCATTCAACAAAATAAAATTATAAATAACAATCTCAGGAGAAAATGAGCAAAAAAAAAAAAAAGAGCAGAAAAGAATAAGGCAGGGATGTCGACGTATTACAATTCGAGTTTAAGCGGCTGAGAGACTATTGAGCCGCGCTTGTCTCGGCGGGTGGATGTCCCCTTTGTTCTCTGAATTGCCGCTGCTTTCTTTTTAATCCAACATTTCAAATGAACTACGAAATGACGTTATATTACGGTTATATTTTATAAAAAATAAAATTTATTCTATACATGGGATTTTTTTTTGGAACGATTTATACATGGTATTTAGTATTTATTTGGTGGACCCTTAATCTTCGTGAAATTTCTTTCCAGAACTGCACATTTTCCAATTTTCATAGTTACCCCCCTCTCTTTCTATTTTTGAATTGGATTTACTTTATTTAAACTTAGGTTGATGGATCGAGTATAGTGATGCCAAAACTCGATCTGATTATGGATTTAATACCCATGAGTTCTCAATGAAGACATTTTCTTTTAATGGAGATGGACGGTAAAGCAAGATCGTTTGTGAATGTTGATTATTTTGTGATGTTTTTAGGATAGACTATAAAAATAATCACTTTTGTTTGTCTCAGATTACATTTTAGTCACTTATGTTTGAAATGTTACTTGTTGGGAATTGACCCGATTAAGCAACGAACAGGTTAAAAATAGCGGAAGAAATTGAGAAATTAAGCACACAAATTTAATGTGGAAAAACCCCTCCGAAGAGGATAAAAAACCACAGGCAAAGATAATTTTACTATAATGACAAAGAACGAAGAGTACAAAAGATGGAGATAAAAACTAAACCCTAAAAACCCGAAAATAAAGAACCCTCAAAACGTAAACACTAAATTCTTCAAAAGTGTTAGGAGTTCTAAACTATAATGGGTATGTCTAAATGGGTGTATTTTCTAAGATTGTAAAAGATCCTATTTATAGGCTAAATTCTTAGGTCAAATAATAATAAAATAATCTAGACTAATAAGAGTTTGAATCAAACAACTAAATAGAGTTTAATTGAAACAAATAAACAGAGTTTAACTGAAAGATTATTTATCAAATTTGACTTGAAATAGGAGTCATAATTCAACAAATCTCCACCTTGACTCATATTTCCACAATGTCATCTTTGCCAAAGCCCGCCACGGGCCTATCTTGAACTATGCAGGGAATTAACTGAGTCGAATCTGTGCTTAGAAGTTGGAAGTCTTCTAGCCTTCAACTTGTGCACTGTCGAATCAAAACTAACCCAGGTCTGATTTTTATGAACACAATGCCCTAACTTTTCAAAACCTGCATCCAAAAGGAAACTCTCTTCAACGAAATGGTCATATCTTTTTCCCTCCTATGACCAAGTTGCCTCCGCTCCAAATGAGTTGACTTCAACTCCATAACGGACGAGGGACGTCCAATTTCACCGGTCACTGTAGAACCTTCCAGAATATAAAGACTGCCAGTCTTTTTACCTTTTAACAAAATGAGAGTCTCACGAGATACCTTAATGCCGCTCGACTCAATGTTGATTCTGCAACCTTTTGAGTCTAAAATACTTAAAGAGATGTGATTCTTTCATAAATCAGGTACATACCTGACATCTGATAGTGTCCTAATCGTTCCATCGTGCATCCTAATTTTAACAGTACCAATACCGATTACCTTACTAAATGAATCGATTCTCATGTGCACAAATCCACCTTCAATTGAACTGTATGTGGAGAACCATTCTCAGTTGAGACACATGTGAGAAGAACATCCTAAATCTAGAATCCACTCGGAAGTAACCTCGGAGCTTTCGCTCATTGACACTAACAAGAAATCATCACCACTTTCATCGGCCAAATTAGCACCAGCTAAATCTTCCTTGTTACTCTTAGCAGCCATTTTATTTCGCAGTTTGTAACAATCTGCTTTGACGTGACCTAATTTCTTACAATAGCGACACCTTTTGTCTCGCTTCTTTGATCCTACCAAAACAAAAGCTTGCTTATCTACCTTACTATCTGAAATAAACTCATTGTCGAGTTTGTCTTTGCTCAACAAATGTCCCTTCACATCTTCAAACGAGAGTTTATCTCTACCATAAATCAAAGTCTCCTTAAAAGACTTGTATGAATGGGGTAAAGAGCACATTCACATCTTCAAACGAGAGTTTATCTCTACCATAAATCAAAGTCTCCTTAAAAGACTTGTATGAATGGGGTAAAGAGCACAACAATAGCATAGTCTGATCCTCATCGTCAATCTGAACCTAAACATTATTTAAATCATTCAAAAGAGTAATAAATTGACTGATGTGATCTTTAAGAAGCTCACCTTCGTTCATGCGAAATGTAAATAGACGTTGTTTCAGCACTAAACGGTTAGCCAGTGACTTAGTCACATAAAGAGTTTCTAGCTTTTTTCACAAGGCGAATGAGGTCTTCTCCATCAATACCTCTTGCAATACCCTATTCGTGAGGCACAATTGGATTGCAAACAGGGCCTTTTCATCAAGCTCTTCCCATTCTGACTGACCTAGATTATCGGGCTTTTTTTCGGTAACGACTTTTTTCAAATCGGTCTGAACTAGAATTACCATCATTCGAACTTGTCATAAATTAAAATTTGTGTCACCATTAAACTTCTCAATATTGAACATTGTTGCTGCCATCTCTGAACGGGCTGATCTGCGAAAATCGAACTAGCTCTGATATTACTTGTTGGGAATCGACCCAATTAAGCAATGACAGGTTAAAAATAGCGAAAAAAATTGAGAAATTGAACACACAAATTTAACGTAGAAAAACCCCTCCGAAGAGGATAAAAAATCACGGGCAAAGATAATTTTACTATAATGGCAAAGAACGAAAAGTACAAAAGATGGAGATAAAAACTAAACCCCAAAAACTCGAAAATAAAAAACCCTCAAAACGTAAACACTAAATTCTCCAAAAGTGTAACATCCGTGTGTTTGAACTGGATTTGGAATAGTGATAAAATAGAATTGAGAATTAGAAATGTTTAGTTGAAGTAAGGAAGGTTAGAAAAATTTAAGGATTAAATAGTAAAGGAGAGAAAATATGGGGGATTAAATAACGAATTATCCGAAATGAATTTTGAGTCGTCATGGGAATTAGATTGATTGAGGAGGGGAAAAAGAGTAATTTGGTGGAAGATATTTTTGGAGGCAAAGTTTTACGCCAAAGTGTAAAGTTGGAAGGCTCAAGGACTAAGAGTGCAATTTTACCATTTTTCTTAAGTGAGATATTTTAAGTGAAAATTCTAGTGAATTTGAGAGAAGAAAAAGATGGTTAAAAAGATGAAAATATCATCTTTTTCATTAAGTAGCCGTCCATATCCTTTTCTTCCATTTCCAACTTTTGTCTTTATTCCAAATAGGTCTTTCTATCATTTTTAAGCTTTCCAAACTCAAAACCTTCCATTTTCTTTGGAATTTCTGAAAGAAAGTCATAAAAGAGAGTTAGTAGACACCTCAAACTTCTTATAGAATTAATTTTGAGGTGTTAGAGAGATAAAGGACTAAATCGAGAAAATTTGAATTCAAGGGTTAAGGTAAGAAATGATTAAATTCTCATGATATACATGTATTTTACTGTTATTTAGCATGAAAATTATTGAATTAAAGCTTATAGATTATATGTGTTTATGTGAAATTGAAGAGAAAGAGAAGAGAGGTAAGGATCAAATTGAAGGGAAAGGAAAAAAGAATAGCAAAGAGTGAAAAGAGAAGGAAATCAACCTTTTTGTTGTAAGTACTACAAGAGTTTTGAACTATAGTTTAATTTCTCTAATGGTATATGAATTATTAGCATAGAAATTGTTAGATAGGTACATGATTTGAATGTTTATAATGATAAAATGAAGGGATTAATGTGTGATTTAGTAAAACAGTCTGGACAGAACAGAGGATTAACTTCGAAAATTCACTAAAAATTGTATATAAAGAGTTAAGGGTCATATTATATATTAAGTTAAAGCTTATTGATTGTAGTTTCATATGGAAGAAACGGTGATGAAAATGGATCTGTAAATTCTGAGATACAACTGATTTTGTGTAACAAGGTCAGAGTAGGTACGAGTTCCCCTGTTCTGACTTTGAAAAATCATAGAAAAATGTAAAAAAATAATTATAGTCTGAAATTTATATGGATAAATCCTTAATTAGTAAATTTTTAGTAGAAACAGACGGAAACATCATTTGATCTTTGTACTAAAAGATAGATAATTTTTAGTGAAGAAAGGTCGAAACTGTCAAGCTGCAGAGAAGGGGTAAATTGAAAGAATTTACTGTACAAATTGGCTAAATTAAAAATTCTGGAAATTTTATGGTAAAAATATGATTGAGTCTAGTTTCAGAAACATCAAGAGGATTATAATTTCGAATTCTGTAGCTTAAGATATAAATAATTTAGTGACTGTGATGCAAGTGAACAACTTTGAAATATAAATGTGATGTGTGAAATAATGAGAAATGATGAATATGAAGTGTTATGCCCATGTAGACAAGTTAGAACCATTGAGATAGTAGTGGCATGCCATTAAGGAACCCTAGCGCGCTTACTGTTTCGCACTTCGTGTGCTTACTGTTTCACACTTCGTGTGCTTACTGTTTCGCACTTTGTGTGCCTACTGATTTGCGCTATGTGCGCCTACTGATTGCACTGTGTGTGCCTACTGGATTGCACTGTGTGTGCTTACTGTTTCCCCAGCACTTGTGTGCTTACTGTTAAATACTTCGGTACTTTCTATTCCGTTTATCCGATGGGTTCTATAGAAGTTTACATTGGGCTAAATTGTGGAAAAAAAAAAGAAAATGTGGACCAAAGTGAAATGAATGTCAATGTGGTAAGATACAAGTTATATATTGGTAAAGCGAAAGAGTAAATTACATGAGAAAATTTAAAAGTTTATACTTTGCTTTTGTAGTGCTTACTAAACCTTCACCGGCTTAACGCGTTTATTTTAACCCGTAGGCACAAGGAATACAAGAAGCTAGATCGGGACCTCTCATTACATCACATCACTTGGAGCTCAAATTTAGGTACATTACTTTTGATGTAAAATGGCATGTACTATGGAACTTATGTATGTACTTATTAGAAGACAAAAATATTGTTTCGAAATGTTTTGGGTGACGAAATGAAATGAGGTATTTTGGATGAAAAATTTTTGTTATACTCGTGTTAAAATCTCCGATACGGTATGTAATGCTTCTATATCGGGTTTATACGTGTGAACCGGGTATAGGGGTGTTACGAAAAGTGTTAGGAGTTCTAAACTATAATAGGTATGTCTAAATGGGTGTATTTTCTAAGATTGTAAAAGATTCTATTTATAGGCTAAATTTTTAGGTCAAATAATAATAAAATAATCTAAATTAATAAGAGTTTGAATCAAATAATTAAACAGAGTTTAATTGAAACAAATAAACAAGTTTAACTGAAAGATTATTTCTCAAATTTGACTTGAAATAGGAGTCATAATTCAACATTACGTTTTAGTCACTTACGTTATCGTTTTGTTACGAAATGGTCACTTTACCGTTAAGTTTTGATGTCCAGTTGGGAAGAGAATAAATTTTTAATTAATTTAATTTAATTAATTGAAAATTTTAAATTAATTACAACTGAAAAGAAAAATCCAGTTGGACATCTAAGTTGGCACTTAAAATCCATTTGGATAACCACGTAGGATTGTAGTTAGAGAGGTAACGAAGCTTAACGACAAAGTGACCACTTCGTAACAAAATGATAATGTAAGTGACTAAAACGTAACATTTCAAACATAAGTGACTAAAATGTAATCTGAAGCAAATAAAAGTGACTATTTATATAGTTTATCCATATTTTTATACTTTAAAATATTTTATTTATGATTCGGATTTTCAGTATTCGATTCTGAGTTCATTATCCATAATTTCAACAAGTGAGTTTTACTTTCACCATGTGCATATGCCATATTTGAGTTTTGTTCCGTTGCTTTTTGGTTTTGTCTGAATCTTCGTGTTATATTTTGTATTGATTAGATTTTACATGATAGTTGATAAGATATATATTTGTAATTGTACCAAGGAATTTTTAAAAAATGAATTTATAATCTTAAATTAAAATAATCAATTGAATATGAGTGAAATAATATAAAGGAATATGAAGAGATTATGGATATAATTGTTTAACAGACATTCATAGATGTAAATACTTTGAAAATTCATGCAAAAATGAAATGGAAGTGGAAATATAACACACCTGTCACCTCTGGCTCAATTCAGGTTAGAAAGTTCATGGCTTCAACTCGCGTGGTTGATGGCTCACCGAGTTTTTGGCTCATAAGCTCTTGATTTCACAGTTCCCCTTAACTCATTAGCTCACTCCTAAGCAAGTCGTTCTCCTACGAGTTTGTGAGAAGTGCATATTTTTAAATGTTTTCTAACATAACAATTCATACTTATAAACAAAAGATATTAATAGATGGATTGAACTCTAACAAATACGAAAATAGTATAAAAATAATACATCAAGTTTCTGGAAAGATCGACGATACCCATTTATAAGACACTCGTAATGATTAAAGAATAGAAATCTCTCTTTACATTTCTATTAGGGGTGTTCAAACGTTTAACTGTTTGGCTAACCGAACCAAATTAATATTAATCGAATTAATTAAATTTTTTAATTCTTTAACAGTTAACCGAACCGAACCGAACCGAACCGAAATTTATTTTTATTTTTGTTTATTTGGTTAAAACAAGTATAAGATATATAAAAAGAATTGATAATGTTCATTTGATCGAATTACCCGAATTAAAACTACATATAATTTGTATTATTAATTATTAAGTTCGGTTAATTCAGTTAATTCGATTAATTATTCAATTTCGAGCTGAATTAATCGATAACCGAACTTTCAAAAAATTATTAACCGACCATCGATCAAATTAAATCGATTAACCGACCAATTAACCAAATTAAATCGATTTTAACCGAAATTTGAACACCCTACTTTCTATAATACCCTGAAATTTTTTATGTTGTAACTTGCACCATTTTAAGTATCCAATAAAAAATCCCAAGAATGAGCATCATATTTATTTTTATTAATTAAAGAGGACACTGGAAAATTTCAGAGTCAAGTCAAGGTGTGAGTTGTTAGATCGAAATATAAACAAAATTGTAAACGAATATAAAGTTTATATTTAAAAGTGAGAAAAGAAAGAATCAAGGAAAGTAGATGTAAAGGATTACAACGGAGATTAAGCCAAGGCCTTATGTGCAATTATCCCTTAGATAAAAATAGCTTAGTGGAGGAGATTTTTCATCTCCATTGATTTCCACTAATTATATATCAAGAAGCCATTGTCACTGTTGGATGTAGCTTTGATAAAGATTATTAAGCTTTTATTAGACAAAAGAAATAAGAAGGCATAATATATACATTGGCCCTTAAACTTGATAACTTTTTTCACATTGACCCCTAGATATTTTTTGGATCATATTGACTTCTAAAGTTAACAACTATTACATAGATCAACCTGCAACTAATGTCGTTAACTTTTTTTACTTGTGGCAAAATCAACCAACCTTGTAGTGACAAGTGTATAAATAAATAAATTTTATATATTAATTAATTTAATAAAATAAAAATATACAAAAGTTACTAAAATTATTTTAAAATTATAATTCAAAAATTCAAAAATGATTTCATCACCGTTGTTGTCTAACTCTTCTTGATCTTTTGACCCCTCTCTTCATCTCCAATCTAGAAGCCTAGAATCAATTTCCTCTAGCCAACTAGTCACTTATCACAATGGCATATTCAATTAACAAATCATAAATCTATATCAAGCATAAATGAACGAAAACAATCACCTTTTTCCACCATCAATTATATCAAAGCATCAATTAAAACCAAATTCATTCTGTAACACCCCTCGTCCACTCCCGTCATCGTGATCGACTTACATAATGTTACAGTACAAAATAGAACAATTACAAACAATTAACAGGCAAATTATAGTAACTTCAATCATATCAAGCATTCAATATTATTTTAAATCTTTATCAAGTCTCGAATCAGCATATGAAAGCTCTAAATTTGACTTAGTATTGAACAAGGATCAACTGAAAACTTTTCAAAAAGTAGGGAAATTTTCGAAATAAGGGTCACACGATCATGTACCTAGGCCATGTAACAAGTTGTGACTATGTAAAACTGAAGTCACGAGGCCGTGTATCCAGACTGTGTAACTCACTGAGACTATGTAGGTTAAAACACATTTTTCTACAAAAGTCACACAATATGGCTGGGCTGTGCAACCAATGAAACCGTGTAAATGACCAAATATACTGTACTTAGACAGGCATGTGGCTAGCTCGTGTGCCAATCGAGAATTGCGTGCTTCTAAATCTTCCTATTTTCCAATGGACACATAGCTTCGTCACCAGCCCGTGTGTGACACACGACCGTGTGGTACAAAATATGTCATTTGGTACATGCTTCAATTTTCAACCTAAAAAGACAACTTCAAAGTACAATTTAGCCAACGTAAACATGTTCAAAACAATTCAAAACCACACCATATCAACCCCCTAATCATCTAACCAATATGCCTCAATGGCACCATCATATTACATGAATCAACTCAAACAATTAATCTCAACTCATGCCAATTTAGATTATAACCACATATAAGCATTATATGCTATCAAAACACCAAATTTCAATGACCTATAAATAGCCATATTACCAAAATCAACAATGTACAAGTTTGGCATCAATTCCACAACAAAGACTTATATGTACCTCGTATCATTTCCACATCAATACCATTTTCAAAATGTACTTAGGAGCATCATACAATCCACATTCAAATTTCACTTTATGTCAACAATTATGGTAAACCAAAACAACTATACACACATTCGTTACTATTACAATCCTCAACACCAAATATAATATAGAGACTAAGACAATAAGTCTCAAAATCAACATATATATGCAATTATACCTATGTACAAGACATGTAGCCATTCAAGTTGAACCTATACAACCACCTAAGTACATGCCACATATAACCAAGCCAAAATGATCAAAAGTTCACCAAATCGAAAAGCAGATAGTGTGAGCTCTAACGTGATCCACTCGACGCGTTCGACAATCAACGATCTACTGAAAAGAAAAGCATAACAATGGTAAGCGTTTTTGGATGCTTAGGAAGTTCATACAGAAAACAATATAACTTATCTCGACATTAAACATTATAAGTAAATGAAATCACATAACATAAGCATGATTAAAAACCTGTCAACGTTACACAATTTGGCACCACAACCAACTTGATTAGTTCATTACAACAAATACCATATCTATATAACTTTAGTACTTCATACATATAGCCATTGATTTAACATTTGATCTTGTCATTCAATTCAATTTCATTTAGTTACTGTTTTCGCCCGAAAAACTATAGTAAAATAACCTCGGATAGACAAGACTTAAATTGCTCACACGAGCTGTGAAATATATTGCTCACATAAGCTGTGAATCGGGATATTAACTTTTACTTGATGCTGCTCACATGAGTTGTGGAGAATCCACAAGACATGCAGGATTTCAACCATCAGTAAGGTATCCAACATCAATACTTGATACTTTTTAGACACTAGTACAAAGTACTTATTACTTTTTAGACCCTAATACATGTCATTTTTATCATAATCATTCACTAAGTTCACACGGGCCTTAATTTCATATTTTTTCTATTTCAATCCTTTAACATTTTAAGATATATGTAATACAACCATTTGCATTCACATATTCACTTGCATTTATCAATTAGACCTTATTTCACAATTTAGTCCTTCAATATCACACTCATTATTTTATACAACTCAATCACAAGTAACATATATATATTCATTAAAAACATAGCAAACACTAATCAAAGTAAATATCATACGAACTTACCTAAACAAAACAGCAACAAATACAACTCTGAGGGCTACTCCGTAATTTTTTCTTTTCTATGTTTATCTTTTGGTTAATTTAATTCTCGATCAATTGAAGGACCAAGCTTAGATGTGAGCTAGGTCTTCTTCTCCCTTTTAGAATCGCTTTTAGGGTGAGGAAGATGAATGAAATATTTTTTTTCTTTTACTTTAAGTTTTAATTATGTTTTATTATTATTTTAACTAAATAAACTAATAAAATTTAAACATATTCACCCATTTTAAGGCCACTAACCGTCCACCATGGTTTATAATGGCTTAATTTTCATTCAAATCCTTGGAGAAATACTATTTAAGCCTTTTATCAAATAAAATTCAATAGCGGTTAACTTTTACAGTTTTTACAATTTGGTCCTTGAACCTTAATTACTAATCGTTCAAAAAAATTTCCAGACCAAAAATTAGTATAACTCTATAATAGACTAGAAAATATTAATAATTAACATTTATTGACTCGATCATCAAAAAATGAGGTTCTGAAACCACTATTTTTGGCATCACTAAAAAACAGGTTGTTAACATTCATGACAATTCAATTTGATTACCAAATCCATTTCATCCTCTTTTCAATTTTCCAAGTTCATTTATATCGTTTCACCCGATGAACCTTAGTAAAACGGACTCGGATACACAGGTAAACCACACCACATTAAGTTGCTTATCCGAGCCGAATATATATATCAAGTTACCTATTCGGGCTAATGACTGCCTCTTGATGTGCGAATGTCGAGAGTGTAAATATTGCAACATAAGATCTAGAATGAGGCGGTGTCCGCAAGTATACAGGTCAGGTTGTAATATAGTTTTTACAACGGAACATGGAGTATTCCGAGGATCGTATCCAATGGAGGCCTAATTAAATAGCAATTAATTCCTACACTAACAAGTTTAGACAGTACTCAATCGAAATCATAGTACGACAAATCATAAGTACAAATATTCTGAAATAAAACATGCAAAATAAGAAAACACAATAAACAATAAAAAATTACCGAATAAGCAAACTGATTTAGGGTTTTACTAATTAGCTAGTAATTAGCCTAGTTATTACCTCTCGGCCTCTAATTAGTCGATAAGAACTACTTATCTCCCGACCTCACAGTTAAAACTGAGACAAGTTGAGAGATGCACGGTAGACTTATCCTCTCGGCCTATCTACCTAAATGACTTCTTAAGATCGTCAATCTTAGGGTTTAATTTCACTTAACACGATCCAACTAATTCTAAAAGAAACCCTAAAGCATTTGCTAATTAATCCCACATCCACTTATTAATCTTCCTAAGAATTTACTTACCCATAGATCTAAATACAATCATCCTTAATTTAACTTCAAACAACCAAAATAAATATTCAAAAGAATAAAAGAGAGAAGAGAGAAGAGAAAATTTGTGGATCCATCGATATTGATTAAGTGAGAGAATGTAAATCCAAAATAGATGTCGAGTGATTGACAATTGGGTGCACAAAACATGAATGATTGAATAATAGCTCATAATTGAAATTGGAATCGAACAATAAAAGTGTTCACCAAAGAAAACTAAAAGGTAAAACCTTAATCTAATAGCTAAATGATGTTTGGGGTTGAATTGAGGTGTTTTTGAGCTAATTTTAACTTTAGAATATCCTTGTATTGGAAATTTGGAACATGATTTGGTCGTATCGATACAACCAAGTCAATAGCTAAAATGCTACAGTTCCAATAGCATGTATTGATACAAAGGGGGAGAGGTACCAATACGTTTGCCTTGCATTTACAAAAATTGAGTTTTATGCCTAAAAAGACCCCCGAAGAGTATCCAAACATTCTTATTTCGTATTGTGACTTTGGGAAGGCCTAAAATGACTTATAGGACCTCGAAAATTATCATTTCATGATTAAAAGTATTAAAATGCTTTTTGTTCTAAGTATGGTCCTTATTCTTTGATTTGCAAAAAAAAAAAAAACATGGGTTTTAAGCCTTTAGAGCAACTAAAAACTTGTTTTGAATGTTTATCCCGTTGACTCACTTGGGAAAGGTTCCAAAATAATTTCAAAATGTGCAAATAGTTAAATTGGTTTTGAAGGATTTATTTAAGTTGCACAAAGTGATGTGTTTACAATGAAGAAATTTTGTAAATGTAAAGAAGTATCGATGCGATATCGGTTATCCATGTGGGTTGGAGGATTGGATAAAAGTATTACAAATGTACTATGATGTTAAAGATCTTGAGGAGCATATTGAATTATATGACGATTATATGGAGATTTTGAGAGTTTCAAACGCTCTGAAATGTAAGGTATTTCTTAATGACCCTCAAAAACCATGTCAAAATTGATACACTTCACTCGCCAATTGGATCTATTCACAGCTTTAATGAGTAGAAAAAAAAAATTGTTCATCAAGCATCTTTTAGCTAATAAAAAAAAATTTGGAATCGAATTTAGATAAAATCTTTCTGACTTTATATTTTTTTAAAAATATCTTTAATATATATTTTTTGTTTCTTAAAATATCCAATGAAGGTTGGAGCGAACCTAACAATTAATTTTCTATTCTTTAATACATTTTTAATTATAATTAATTAGTGCTAACTATTTTATAACATATGTTTTTATAATTAATCAATGTGAAACATATATTTTAATTGTATAAATATTTTATATATTTCGTTATAATCTATTAATTTTATAAATATTTATTTAATCAAATAATAATATATTTATAACATTGTTTTCGTGATGAAATCAAGAAAGTCATTTCTTGATGAGGAACAAAATTAAAGGCCAAAAATGATTGGATAAAGTTGGGGATAAATGTATATAAATAAAAATTAGATTAGAGGTGAGGGCTGAGATCAGCAAAGCATCATCCATCACGTGGCAATTTTGGAGGAAAAGCGTTAAAAGGCAATCCACGGATCCATGTTGCATTATAAAAGCCAATAGTTTACTGACAACTTTTATCTCAGCTCCACGTCATCATTTGACAATTTATCCATGTCCGGACATGGTTTTATACCAATTACTGAGCTAATAATTTGGATTTCAAAATTTCTTTTTGGGATAAATCTCAAAAATATACATAAATTTTGATTTAATGTGTAATTGTATACATGAATTTTAATTTTAATTTAATCATACACATTTAAAGAAATAAATATATCAATTTATTTTAATATTGGTTAAATATAATCATTTATGTAGGTAATATATAGAATAAAATGATGTTATATCAATAGTTGTGTTAATAATTTACAAGAATTAGATCAAATCAAAATTTCATGTATAAAATTACATAAAATCAAAGTTCATGTATACAATTACACATTAAATCATAATTGATGTATAATTTTGGGGGGTTAAATTCAATTGATTTGGTTTGACTTAAATTATTTTAATAAAATATATATATTCATTTTTTATTATTTTTAAACTAAAATATAGATTATTTAATTTAATGACAAAAATTACTAATTAAATATTTTCTTTAAAAATAAAAGTAATAATTGGGTATGGGGGCCGGTCAAGTAAAGCTACGATCTCCGATGAGGGCAGGGGTCCACGATGTGTTTGACCTGCTCTGGAAATTATTTAGTACTATATAATAACCAGCTTAATCTGGATTAGAGGGTTAAATTTTAAAGATAGTCCTTAGAATTATCAATTTGTGCACATTTATTATTTTTATTTCTATTTACTCCAAATTGGTCTATCTATTTTTTTAATTGCTAGTTTTCAGTCTTTGGATAACTTCTGTCGTTTCTCTTTGAAAATCAGACATAATTTAATAGTTTTTTTTATCAATTGGCTTCTACTCCTTTTTTGTTTGTTTTAATTAATCCTCGACCTTTATTTTGTGTTAAATTAGACTAGTTTCATTATAAATTTAACAAACTGTTAGATACGCAATAGTCTGTGTGAAATTATTCTTTTTATATGTCATGTTAATAAATAGCAAGACGAAGTCAGAAACTTTTTTTAAGTGACTGAAATTAAATTGTAATTTTTACAATAATAAAAATGTAATTTTTAAAGGATTAAATCAAAATTTTATCATTTTTAAAATGTCAAAATATAATTTTATCTTTATTGATTTAAATTTTTAAAAATTTTAAGGAGGTTAAATGAAAAAAAAAACTATTTTAGGGACAGAGCCTGTGCCCTAAATTCGCCTTTGATAAATAGTTTAAAGTTTTTTAAAAATAAAAAATATTAGAGGATTATAAAATTCTATTAAAATTTTGTCAAAATTTATTAAAAAAGCTCTTCAAATTTAAAAATTAGAAAAATAAAACTTAAAAATACTAAAAAAATTTATGACTCTACTAATCGAATTACTCCTTTTCAATCATTTGAAAAACGTTTTTGTATTAAATCCATTTTGAAATAATAATGCGACTTTATTTTTGTATTTTATACGTAATTATTTGGTTGTAATGTGGCAATACACATTGGCACATGCATTTGCCACATCATTTGATTATGAAAAGAGTAATAAATTTGCAACTGTAAAAAGTATCAATTTTTATGTACTTTTTAAGTTAAATATATTTTAATTTTGAAGATTTTTTTTTCATAATTTTTGAATTTGTTAGAATTTTTAAAATTATTTGTTGATGTAAATATAAGATAAAACAATACTACGTCGGTTATAAATACACTTTGAGTTTCATATGAGGTGCAATTAGGTGTGTATTCGAGTTGAGTCGAGCTTGAATACAGCTGAGCTCAAGCATATCCGTTTTTGACATTTTTGGACTTTAAGCAAAACAATAAAATGAGATTTTAGGTTCCTTAAAAGTTAAAAAAAATTTGAGGCCCCTTAAAAGTTGGTAAAAATTTTTTTGGCCTTTAAAAGTTCAAAAAAAAAAAAATTGGATCCTTTAAAAACTAAAAAATAATATTTTGGACCCCTTTTAGCCTTAGGTCCTGGGCAGCCGCACCTCCAGACGACCCCCAGAATCCAGCCTGTGCTCGAGATCAACTTGAAATTTGGAGCTTGATCGAACATCTATTTTTAAACTCGAGATTGACTCAAGATATAATTGAGCTACTCGAGCTCGATTAAGTGTTTTTTTTAATAAATTTTTGTGCTCAAGCTCGACTCAATAATTAAGTTTAGAGTTAATAATATATATATCAAGGGCAACAACATAATTTAATAATATAAAAATTTGATAAGGTTCGCAAACTGTTCGAGTCAAGTATTATTAAGTTTGAATTCGGCTCAATTGATAGCTTCAGCTTGGTTTGATAATTGTTGAATCAAATTTAAATTTTTCGAGTCGAACTCAAATTGCTTGTGAGCATCAGTATTTTATTTAGACCCCTAATCACAATATCAGCTGTTGATATTATTTTTGGCCGAACTGTTAAATTGCAACAAAATTTGTCTAATTTGACAAAAAAAAAAGTAAAAGATTGAAGACTAATTAAAGTAAAGAGTCGGTAAAAATTCTAAAGGTAAAGATTGAGAATTAAATTTTTTGATTATAGTTATTTTTAAACGAAGTTGACAGAAGAAATCTAAAGAATGACAATGCGTAATTCGAAAAACAGGATAATTTTGAGCAGAAGGACTAGTTTCATATAAATCAATAAGTACGGGGACTAAACATAGAATTAACCTTATTAAAGTCATTAATAGTAATTAACCAGAGGTTTAAATAAGATAAGATGTGATATGTTTCTTTGTTTGTATATATATTAACAGGGAACCCGTATCCACCACCTTTTTCCCTTCGGCATTCTTCCTCTGTTATTTGATTCGATTTATAATTTGTGTAGAATTAACAACCGAAAAAGAGGAAAAGATGACAAGCAGTGATGAACCTAGGGAGGACATCATTGTGAATGGGGATCCACCGGGGACGGGGAAACCGCGATTCAGAGTTCGATTCCTTCTTGCATCCTTTTCCCTTTTTTTGGCCATTTTGAATCAATATTTGTGTTTTGTCATTTGCTGTTGTTTTTCTAATGATTTGGTGTTATATTTGGTCTTTGTCACACAGAAAGTAGCGAAAACGAAGGAGATGTTGTCTAAACAAGCGATTCAAACGAAGAAGATATTGTCGAAACATGCTGTTAAGATCGCTAAACAAGCTGAAGAACACGAACGATTTATCAATAAGGTAATCGTTTGAATGTTCTTTCTTTGATTTACGTTTATGTTTGTCGTATGTATATAATTGCGGGTATTAATGTTATGATAAATGGATTTGTCATAATTTTAGATTCCCTTTTCCTTCTTTTTTTGGGACTTTTTTATGTTTAGGTGACTCATCTTTTGGGGGTGCTTGGGTTTGGAGGGTTTTGCTTTCTCTTGGGAGCAAGTGAGTACACTCTTAGCCTTTAATTAATGGAAATGGTTGTAGAAATTGTTGGCTCTGGAATCACTTAAATATGTTTATTCATTTTCTCTAGGGCCACAAGATATTACTTATGTGTACTGTTTTTTCTATGTCATCTTCGTTCCCCTTCGGTGGATATACTACCGCTTTAAGAAATGGCATTACTATCTTCTGGTAAGTTGCATCTCTATGAGATTTGGTCATGCTCTTGAGGAATTTATAAACAAATTAGCAGAAACTGATGAAGATTATGCATTTCTACGTGTCAGGATTTCTGCTACTATGCCAACACAATCTTCTTGTTTGACCTTCTTCTTTATCCAAATAATGAAAAGCTTTTCTTGGTTTGCTTCTCATTTGCCGAGGTACAGACTATGGTAGTTGGTCTCTTACATACATGATACATCACCACGGTGAACGATTTGTTTTTAACTTCTTCAGTCTTCTGGATTCTACCTGTAGGGGCCACTAGCATGGGCACTCATTGTCTGGCGTTGTAGCTTGGTTTTTAGTTCTGTTGACAAAATTATTAGCGTCCTTATACATCTTTTACCTGGTATGTTTGCAATTCCTTATTTTTACTTACTATACTTCTAATGCACTTTAGATACAGCAAGTTTGTTACTTTTGTTTTCATTTTAATTTCAAAATGGAAGGAAAGGGGGGACAGGAGGTGATTTGGGATTTCAAGGCTGTTAAACATTCAATTTGAACTTATACTTTCCTTGTCATATATGGAAGATAACAATAGCTAAGTTTGTCGCACCATGAAGTTGCTGACAGGTAGTATAAACTTGCCGTGCTCATAAAAACAGCTTAAAAATTCTACCTACAAGGTTCATTTACAATCTCAATGGAATGTTCATATTTTTATGTACTATCTGGATTATCTGCTGTAGTACATATAGGCCGACAGAAAAATTTCCTACTACCAAGATTCTAAACTTTTGTTGTATATATCCTAATAAATAAATTGCTGATCATCATTCAAATATCCCTTGACTGATTCTGCCCATTCAATGATTTGTACTTGCTCAAATCTCCAAAAGTGGACGTGACTTGAATCAGAAAGCCATCTCTATGGAATCAATCGTCAGCCTTCAAGGAGGGTCAAGGAAGCTGGCTATCAAGTACCTGGAATTTCCCCCTTTTTAGGACATGCCCTGCGGTAAAATTTTGATAGTATGCTGTTTAACTACGAGTTCTAATTCATAGTTTGCTTATGCCGGGTTTGAAAATTTGATTCATCTCTTTTTAGAGCTAAGACTCATTGTTTGTCCAAAAAGTGATCTAGCATATAGCCCTTCTAAGGAACAGTGTATACAAATTGGAACAACATTTTATTTGGTCATGTTTTCTTCACATCTTTGATTAGGGATAACAGAAAAATGAAATGTGAAGTCTAGCATATAAACACATCAGAAGAACGGCCATACAAAATTAAAAATCTTTTATACTTGGTCATGCGATCTGCACATCTTGTAAGAAAAATAATTAGAGATAGCTTCAGCTTTTCAATAGAAGTCGAAAGACATTCCATGACCTTAGTTTCAAGTATATTCTGAATCTACAAACCCCAGCAGCTGGATCATTTTTCTGTTCTGGAAGTACGAGAAATCCTATTCGACCCGTGAAAAGTGTCGATGGTTTCTACCTTTTATGGCATTGTCATTGTGAGTAGTAAAATCAGGGAATATGGCAGGAATGTGTTGCACAAAATTTGGAGCAACCAATCAGGTGTTTCTGGAAAATGCCACCGTCTGATGTTGGTAGTCAAGGCTTCTTTTGAAAGAGGGGACAAGCTAATGTTTCTTTTATTTAGTCCAAATATTCTTGATGCCAAATATGATCATTTCTGCTTTCAGGAATAGTTTTTTTCACAATCCGGTGGTGGAATCCAGTGACCTTCGAAGACATGCAGCCTGAAGGAACATCTCATAGAATTTCATGGCCTTACGTAGAAGACAAAGTTTACCTTTGGACTTGGCTGTTTGGGGTTCCATTAGCTGCTTATACCCTCTGGCAAGTTCTTTACTTCCTCATTGTGAACGTGCTACGTCGGCAGAGGTTGTTAAGAGATCCTGGAGTCATGACATCTTACAGGTACTTTTTCTATTGTTACATCTCACATCACATCAATAGTTTTATATATTTAAGCTGTCTGGCTTCAGCTCCTTTTCGTTCTAGCTGATGATTCGTTTGTATAATAGGGAACTTTCGAAGAAGGCCAAGAAAGCAAATAACATATGGTGGCGTTTGGGTGGATTGCTTGGGGATCAAAACCGATTCCTGATGTACATTCTATGTCAAGCCGTTTTTACAGTGGCAACCATGGCACTCACTGTCCCCATCTTCCTATCATACAAATTCCACGTGATTTTCCAAATACTGAAGGTTTCTGCGTCAGTATGGAATGGAGGAAGCTTCCTGTTAGAAGTGATGCCTAGACAGGTAATTGTGAAGGAGAAAAAGAAATCAGATATTCAGACGCAACCAGTACAAAGTCAACAAGATCAACCCTCAGATTTAGTGGACAAGTCGTCTGAGATACACCAGCCCTAAAAGCTGTAAAAGCCTTTACGATTTAAGTCCTTCTTAGCTGTTGACTGCAAGAGGAGAAAGAACAGGAGATGATTGGGTTTCTTTCACAGTCCCAAGTTTTATTTGAAAATATGTATTCTTTGTTTTTTATTTTTTGGTTAATCTAACTTTTGGTTCCACTAATTTGTCGGCTCCATCCATTTTAGTATCGATTTTTATTTTTAAATTTTCTTAATAATTTAAATTTCTTTTATTAATTAAAATATATAAAAACAATTAAAAGAACTTTACCTTTCAATTAACTTCTAATTCCCTTGCTTCTTCTCCCCAATTTCTTCAAGTCCCTGTCGTTTCTCTAAGGTAGTGTAATATTTTTAGCCCTAACTTTTCTCTTAAATAATTAAGGTAAACTGAAAATTTTAACTTTTAATATCTTTTGTAATTTGATATTTATTTGGTTTTTGAGCTAATCATTAATCTTTCAACAAAAATAAAATATTTTTAATGAAAATATTAAAAAAATATTTTTTTAATAATATTAACGTGACAATTCGTACGACAATTTACATATATTTTATATTGGTATGACAAAAAATTAATATTAAGTACATGTCAATTTTTTTTAATAATTGTTGTTTGGGTTGCTATGTACACAATCTTTGGATTAGAAGTAATAAAGGAAAAAAGAAAGTAAAAGAGTGGAAAGCTAAAGAAAGTAGATGAATACACATTATTTGTATAGTTAAAATTAGGTTAAATTTTGTCATTAGTCCCTGTATTTTGTAAAAGTTATGAATTTAATTTTTATATTTTTATTTGATCTTTTTTAGTCTTTGTACTCTCCAAATTTTAAAATTTTAGTCATCACCAAACAGTAACTATTAAATTCATTAAGTTTTAATATTTTTAAAATTTGATGTGTCAAACACATTATTATATGTGTAATGTCATGTTAATCTATTATTTTCACATATTATCCATTAAAAATCCAAGTAATGGATTAACAACTGTCATTTACATCAAGATTGAAATTTCAAAAAGCATAAATCCAATTGGAGAAAATGGACTAAATCCATAAATGTACGCATAGTACCGGACTAGTAATTGAATTTAACTAAACGAATTTAACTGATATTATTTGGTGAAGACTAAAATTTCAAATTTTAAAAGTGTAAGGACTAAAAGTGATCAATTCGAAAAGTACATGGATTAAATTGATCAAATAAAATCACAAGGACTAATTTTTCCAACGTACAAGGCCTAATAACAAAATTTAACCTTAAAATTAATGAAAGAAATGAGAGTTAAGTGATTTTTTTAAACTTAGAGTTTCGTTTTGACAATTTGTGTATGGATGAACAGTGGAAAGGAAAGAAAAGGAAAGGTTAATTACAATGATTTTTTATTTATAAAAAGAAATATATGACAAAAAAGATATTCTATATCCTAAATTTTTGTTTGATTTTGTTTTACTTTCCTTTCCCTGGTTTTTTCACCAAAATTGAAGTAAATAAAAAATTGGTTACACTGTAAAAATAATAATTTATGTATTATTTAAATTATATTTTGACCACTAAATTTTAAATTGTTACGAAATAATCACTAACATTATTTATTTGTAGTATTTTAACCATTGTACTGTTATCCAATGTTAACAGTATTAACACTAACAATATTAACATTAATAATATTAACATGTCATTCACGTCATTTTTATTTAACATTTAAAAATAAAGTATACAAATAATAATTTTTTTTTTCGTTTTCCCTTTCCTCTTTTTTCTTTCTCTTTCATTTTTTTTTCTTCGAGTTGTCTCCCTAACTCAATTGCCCTACCAATTATGTAAAACTAAAAGCCAAACTTGTTAAGGGAGAAGACTCGAAAAAAAAAACCAAGAAAGAAGAAAAAACTAATCTGCACCATTTCACTAAACCATCATTTAACTTAAACAAACAGTTTTGGACACGACCCTAACTCCCTCCCCACAACGCATCGTTTTCATTAAAATACTGAGACTCAAAACTCAGCATTTTTACATCGACTCAAATAATAGAAATTTAAGCAGTTAGTTGTTGTTAATTATTGTTGCTGATTATTTTTGTATCAAGTACCCCCTCTTGAACATGATCCTTGTCCTCAAGGATCAAACGATGGATGCTTCCGTTGAAAATCAATTAAATTCTCCCAAGTCAAATCCGCCGAGAAAGGATTAGTCCATTCCACCAACACTTCTGTGGTTGCTTGCTTCCCCTTTTTCATCATCTCAACTACCCTAACTGATGCCCTAACAAGGGTGCCAGGCAGTGTAGGGGAGCTAGGTGTCGTGTCAATGTGTTTCTTGAGCTGAGACACGTGGAAGGTAAGATGAATGCGAGCGTTTGCAAGTGATCTATCCTAGTGAGAGGTGAATGGTTGCCTCATATAAACGTGTCCATCAAGATAACCTTGTAGAAAGACATTGCTTACGTCAATCTATTGAAGTGACTACTAATTTTGAACAATAGTGGGTAGCACAAGGTGAATGGTTGTAGGTTTACTTATTTTAGATTTGATGTTTGAAAGTATTAAAATAAAAGGTTTTTGTTTC
Source organism: Kokia cookei (assembly GCA_039519145.1). Classification (NCBI taxonomy): domain Eukaryota; kingdom Viridiplantae; phylum Streptophyta; class Magnoliopsida; order Malvales; family Malvaceae; genus Kokia; species Kokia cookei. The sequence goes on along the minus strand of CM076903.1, from coordinate 7,409,811 downwards.
GAGATTTGAAATTGGATAAAAATATTTTAATTTCAAAATCTACTTATATCAAGATAAAGGTTACTTGTCTTGAGGTTTAAATAGAGTTATTTTGAGATTAGTTTGTCAAGTCTCGAGACATTAAGCATGTCGGGCAAAATATAAGGTAAATTTTGTTTTTATGGTCTCGAGACATGTGTATGTTGTCTGGAGACTTAATGGTAAAATAACTTTAAATGTATATTTTCAAGTGATTAAACTATACCAAATGATACCTTAAATATACTTACACTTTACACCAAAATAAGACGATCAATTTAACATATACAAACACAACCAAACATTATCAAATTATAACCATCAATGTATCATCATTTAACCAACTAATTCACATAATCAAACTTACATAAACTAGCATAACTATCTACTAATTAAAGATTAAAACTCATCTCATAAAACCTGATAGGACAAGTACCAAATATACCAAAATGACCACTTAAACGACATGCCCAAAACAATCTAGATACATGTCATTTTAACACCAACACATATATATACATACAAAACAGGTAATAAGGTGTATTCCGAGCTGAGTTTTTGAGTTGGATGCTTGACCATTTAAAATCTATGTCTACTCACGTCCAATACTTGCGCATGAAAATAAACATAATCATATGTTAGTATTGAATACTCAGTGGCGCTAATATAATTCAAATACATTGTGTTAAGAATACATTAAAGTAGGTATATATAACAAGTATTAATTACATTAATGTATACTGCTTTAACTGTAACGATTCAGGTTTCAACGACACTGGAAAATTTGATTTAAAGATCAAAATTAGTAAATCAAAGTTAGTTAAAAATTTGAATCGAGCATTTGCGTGATGGATCCAAAATTTCAAAGTAAAACTGTTAAGTGGAATTAATTTAATAAAATATTTTATAAATAGTATAGGGATTAAATTGCGATGTAGGAATTTATTTAAAAATTAGTAGGACCTAGACTGATAATTATGTCAAGGTTACAATAGCAGTTAAACTAATACTAAATTAGTTGAGATAATTAATGTGATCATGGCCATAAAGCTCCACTAAGCTAACCATGTTATGATTTTAACCATTGATTATTAATTATCCTATTAACTAAATGTTATTATTAATGATTAAATGGTGGAAGAGAAAGAGAAAGATAATTTTCTTTCATCTTTATTATTCGACAAAACTACAAAACCGAAGAAAATAATATCTCCTCCAAGCTTTCACCATTGCCACGACCTCTCATGACTAATTTGGTAAGATTTCTTCCAATTTTAGTAGAATTCTTAATGAATAATGTTAGGAAATAAAATCCCATATGATAAATCTAAGAATTAATAAGAGTTTAGTTTGGGTTTTATTGTTAAAAAGCTTTAATTTTTTTTTATGTCGGTAGCTTTAAATCTAAGAATTAATAAGATTTGAACCTGACAAATAGTTCTAGTGGATAAGAGAATGATGTTAATTTTAGGAGACCTGGATTCGAACACTTGTGTGTGTCTTATCAAAAGATTAAGAAAATATGAACAGATACTATCATGTAATCACATCAGTCTATTGAAAAAAAGAATTAATAAGATTTAGTAATCATATTATCAAATTTTTTTAGACTATCTTAATATATATGATGATTCGGCTTTAATTTTTTATTTGTTTAGAAATTATTTTTATCATGTTAATATATATTTTTTAAATATAAATCATTTAACTATGTAATTACAATTCGTACTATCAAATATAACATAGACAATTACACTATAAAGAATTATGATTCTTTATAATTATAATAGAGTTTAATTACTCTTATTATTGAAGGAGACTCTTAATCTAATTCAAATTTAGTGATTGAGCCAAAAAATTATCAAATTTTGTAATTAATGTAGAATAAAAAAATCAAACACTAGATTAAAAGTAGTTGTCAATTTTAACAACTTCATCCTTTCATTTGAGTCCGGTGAACTAGTGAGCAGAAGGTCAAGATAGGTTTGTAGAAAACGAAATCCCTCCACTCCTATGAAGCATCGACAAGGGGAAAACCTCCTTGTACCATTGTTGTACTGGTATCCGACACAAATATATCGCCGACACGGTCAGATACGTACCAAACACACCTTGACACGTCAAGAAAAATATTCAAATTGGACACGGTTAAGGCACGCGTGTCAAAAAAGGAACACTACTGGATACGGGTAACGACTTTTTTGGCTTGAAAATACATTTCAGAAACGGAAAAAAATTGAAAAGAAGCAATGATGATAAAAAATGTCTGATAGATGGAAATAGTCAAAGGGGTATGGGAAATAGAAAACTTGATCAAGTGTCTGAGAAGAAAAACAGAAGAGAAGCAACGATGAAGAAGAAAAATGTCTGAGAAGTAACGATGGGTTTCATCTCTGGTTTCTTTATCTTTTCTCTAGTTTTAACAGATGGTTTAATTAAGTAGTTTTATTTTTGTTGTGTGTTGTGTCAATAAAGCATGCTAGATATTTTATTCCAAAAAAATATGTGAGACCCATTATTATAAAAATATATAACAGTTGGAATAGGGGATGATTCTAGAGCAGCCCCAATTACTCGATTGGATCCCTTTTTCCTGTTAGGTTGATTTTGTTATTGTTTTGGTTTTCCTTAAATTTTTTATAATAATCAAAACAAAAAAACAATTATACCAGACCGAAAGAAACTAATAGGCCTAAGGAACGAACCTCAGCAAAGACCCAGCAACAAAAACCTTTTTAGAAACAAACGAAGATACGTCTGACACAAATAAGAAAAGGAAGAAGACAAAACATCTAGCACCCACCCCCAAATGAGAAAGCCTATGCCCGCCCCCCAAGAGTTGCCATCAATAATTCCAAACGGTTCCATTTTCCCAAAGTTTATTCTTCTTTACCACAACCTCAAAAAAATATTTCTCTGAAAAATCAAGGTTGTTCTTGAAGAAACCTTGTTGCAAATCTGGTAGCCATCAAACTAATCCGGTTCTCTGATTGCCTCATCGATCTGGGTCCGCGTCGCATAACTAGGAACTGCGCCTAACAGGTAAAAATCTTCTCTTTGCTTTAAACTCTCTCTCGCCAAAATGTCTGCTAGTCGATTCCTCGCCCTATTAAAGTGCTGGAACTGTAAGTTCTTGAAGGAATAATTATATCTCTAATGAATGGGCTAATGACTGATCTGTCACAGTGGCTTATATTGCACTTCTTCACGACTGTGAGAAAATCCCCTTCAACAATAACTTTCATTCAACCCTATCTCTACACACGTCCGTACCGCCACTCTACACGCCGATGCCTCAGCTGCAAAGGGGGAAGGCACATTACTATGTAGCACCGCTTGAGAAATCACGGTCCTCCCTGGAGAGTCTCGAATAACAACCCCAGAGCTCGATCTAGAAGTCCTACCATCAAAGGTCGCGTCGAAATTCACCTTTAGTGTTCCCGATGGAGGCAAGACCTATCGTCCATCCCTCCGAACTTTGGTAAGAATTTGTGCACTGCATCCATTTAACTCATGTACATACTGAGCAACAAAGTGAGCAACATCTCTACTAGTTTGAACAATATTCTCATTCACTCTTTCATTCCTCATGCTCCATAGGGACCATAAAGTACAGTAACTCTGACGACACTGCTCTTCTGATTCGACTTTGAAAACTCAGGTAATCCAGTCCCCAAATTCCTGTTGTTGACTATGTAAAACCCACTGAAGTCCTACTAATTCCCAGACCTCCCATGTAACAGAACAATAACAAGAAAAATGTATTAAAGTTTCCGCCTCAAACCCTACATAGCATCTGCCGCCAATGTTTACGCCGCAAGTTCTCCCTCGTGGGCGAAAAATTCTTTGACAGACGCCATAAATTTTTGTATCTTTGTAAGCAGTTCCAATTTCCATAGTTTTCTGTAAAATTGATTAGAATTGGTCTATATATTATTCATAATAGGGCTAGCATACTTGATATGTAATAGTTCATAGGCTCCCTTAATCGAAAACTCCCTCGATTGATCGTCGCCCCACACTAGCTCATCATCATTGGGTAAACGTGCCAACGGGATTTTAACAATGCTCTCCGCATCTTCAGCATGAAAGGTGGTTGAAATTAACTCACGTTTCCATTCTCTTGTCTGTGCATCTATAACATTTGCTACTAACACCAAATCAGAATTTTTTATTGGAATGGCATAACTTAAAATTCAAAGAACTTGGAATCCATGCATGATCACAAATGAGCACCTTATCCCCATTACCAATACACTAAAATAACCCCTCATCCAAAGTTTTTTTAGATGCCCAAATACTCTTCCATGTGTATGATACGACAACCCTCAAACAAGAACTATGGAAGTTAATATTAGGAAAGTATTTAGCTTTTAGTACTCTCGTTAATAAAGAATCGGGCATAGTAATAAGCTGCCAACCTTGCTTGGCTAATAATGCAATATTAAATTGTAACAAACTTCTAAAACCTAGCCTTCCTTCGTCCTTAGATCTACACAATTGACCCCACTCACGCTAATGTATTTTTTTTTTACCGCGAGATTTCTGCCATCAAAACCTAGGTACAATACTCTCCAATTCATCACATAAAACTTTAGGAAGTAAAAAACAAGCCATAGTATATGTAAGGATCGCTTGAAGAATAGCCTTAATAAATACCTCCTTACCACCCACAGATAAGAATCTCGTACTCTAACTATCAATCTTACCCTTCAACCTACCCTTCAACCCTTGAAAGGTCACTTTCCTTTGTCGCCTTACCATTTTCGGAAGATCCAAATACTCTTCAAAATTAGTCGACATCCTAACCCTAAGATCCCTTACAACTTGTTCTCTATCTAATTGAGTCGTATTCGTACTAAAGAACAAGGTAGACTTCTCAAAATTAATACACTGACTTGAATTCGCCTCGTACTCCTTTAACACATCTTTAATCTCTCTAGCCCTCTGTACGGTAGTCTCACCAAACAAAATACAATCATCTATAAACAACAAATGGGTTATACAAGGTCCATTCCTAGTAGCCCGAACTCTACAAGGCACTCTCTCTCTCTTCGTACTACGCATTAAAGAAGATAGCCCCTCACTACATATATAAGAAAAAAAGACTCAGGGGATCCCCTTGCCTCAACCATCTAGATGGCTTAAAGAAAGACCCCTTCTGCCATTTAAATTGATCAAATAGAAGACATTAGAAATACACCTTATAATCAAATTAATCCAAGGCACAAAAAAACCCATCCTTTCCATCATATTACTCAAAAATACTCATTCCACCCTATCATAAGCTTTAGATATATCCAGCTTGAGTGGCATTAATCCCTTTCTTCCCATCTGCTTCTACTTAAAAGTATGCAAGAGTTTATAACCAACTAAAACATTATCCGATATAAATCTCTTAAGGACGAAAGCACTATGTGGTTTATCAATACAATTATCTAGCCTCTTACTCAGCCGATTAGCTAGCACTGTAGCAATGATTTTATAAAGCACCATACATAAACTAATAGGTCGAAAATTTACCATTGACGTGGGATTTGGGATTTTCGGGATAAAAATAATACTCGTCTCATTAACCTCTTCCAAAGCCGTTCTTTCATTAAGAATTTGGAGACAATCTACTCACCTCGGTTCCCATAATATGTCAGCATTTCTAAAAGAAAATTATCGAAAAACCATCCAACCTCGGAGCCTTTATTGGTCCCATACTCCGAACTACCTTAAAGGTCTCTTCCTCCTTAAACCGTCTATTCAAGTTATCATTCATTTCGGGCGTTAAGAAGCACACTTATGAAAATAAGTCGTATTTCTATCACCACATTTCAACCAGTTTATCCTAGCCCTTTTATCTCAAAATTTTTCCTCCTGATCCACCTATCAATTCAATTCTATTTTAGTATCAACAATTCGGCCCAACACTTCATCATCCCTTTCCATCTCCAATAATTCCTTAAGGCATTGCATTAACTATTGTTTACGACCCAAGTGTTCCCATCGCTTTCTTTTAGCCCAACTTTGCAGCCTAGAACTTAGTGTATCCAACTTTGCTAAAAAGGAACTTGAAGAACAACCCTAAAGCCGTGTAACTTCTTCAAACGGGCCCTCTATAACCCACCATGCTTCAAACCAAAATTCATGAGGCCTAAACCACGAATTATCATCCACCGAACATATCAAAAGCGGACAATGATCAGAGTGAGAATGGCTCAAATGCCGAATTGATGTGGTGGGAAAGCACTCCATCCATTTAACATTACCCACCCCTCGATCTAATCTTTCCCAAATATTATTTGCAACAGAATTCCCCCTCTACCAAGTATACCATCTGCCAAAATATCCTAAATCAAGCAGCTCACAATCCCCTAAAACATTATGAAACTGTTCCATTTGCTGTTCTTCTCTTGGATTCCCTCTTTTCTTTTCATAGGCATATAAAATCTCATTAAAGTCCCTACACATGAGCCATGGCAATCGATTTTTCGGATCTAAAAAACGCATCCCATTTCAAGAACCAGTTTTATGTGAATCATATGGCGATCCATAAAACCCCGTAAAATACCAATCAATTTTGTCAATATCCCAACAAACATTTACATCGATAAAATAATAAGAAAACATCTCAAACTAATGCTCACCTCCTTCTTCCAAGCCAGACATAATCCTCCTTTACTACCACTTGCACTAACTTCAAAACCATATTCAAAATCACGTCACCGTACCAGTTTCATTCTCTTTCTATCAATCTTTGTCCCCACCAAGAAGACAAACAAGGGCTTGTGCAACCTCAACATTAGTTTGAGTTTGCAAATTACCCGTAGGTTCCTCAACCTACGGACATTCTAACAAAAGGTTTTCATTATGATCGATCGACATGCCTCTTAGCAATTGTCAATAATAATTCAAATGAAGATTGATCCTCCTTAGACACATCCACATGCCTACCGTCCACCTCATAACTCACCTCTGCCCGCTCAATAATTTTCCCTCTCTTCTCCTTCCCCTGATCATTTATACAATTCGCATCCTCTTAATTTCCCCATTCCCATTCCCCTTTCCATTTTCTTCCCTTCACCTTTTCCCCCACTCTTACCTTTTTGAACAAAGGTCATTGTGTCCACTTTGTACTCGAAAAACCCTTTGAAAATCCACTATCCAGACTAGATCCCTCATCACCCAATGATCGATTAGTATCTGAATCCCGTTCTAACTCAACCCTACCATGTTCCATACCCAATCCATCATACCTTTTAGTGCACACAAAATTTTGAACACCCAAACTAATATCCTTATCCCCCAAAACATTCATATCCCAATCCTTATCTTTTATCTCCATTACGCTAGACTCTTTTTCCACCACAACTACCCTACCTCATTCCCCCTCCAATTACCGCCAACCCTAACAACCGTCGATAACCTACAACCCAAACCCATACCTCCACCCATCCCCTCCACTTGCTTGATCGCCTCACCCAAATACGAACATTACTCCATTCGCTTCCTCTCCATCAATCTCAAGGAAAGCGCCACCTTTCCTACAAAATTCACCTTCGCTTTAAGTACCGAGGAAAAAGGCATCTCACCCTTCGATAAACCCTTAACTTTGTTCGACACCTAATAACACTCTCGCATAATATGTGCAAGTCGACCACAACCAAAACAAAATCCTGACAACGTTTCATATTTGAAAGGAACCCAACATTTTTGATTAGACTCAGGCACCACAAAGATTCCTCTATGTAGGATTCTAAACATCCAACATGATTCGAATTCAACAGAAATCTCCCTTAACTTCCGATCCAAGAACTCTACCAAATGAGGAGCCAATCACGTGCATAAGATCTTTTCGATCACACTCAGGAGGGCAAGGACCAACCTTTACCCCAAAAAGGGAAATAGAAAAATGAATTTGACTCCTCCCAACTGGTTTACAAAGCCGCTCAAACAAAATAACCTGTTTCTTGAAGAGCAAGGACCTCCCTGCCATAATCATCTCCAAATCATCCTCCTCCTCAAAACAAATAAGAAAGATATTTTGTCCTACCTCCTGAATATCAAACTTCTTCAACTTCCAAATACATTGCAATTGAGCCCTCAAACTATTTGGATTATAGGTTTTTTTCGTCCAAACCGTACATACAAGTGTAGGTTTATTCGAAGGCCTAATCATCGTACTCTTCACAGACAATTGAACGATCTCTTTTGCCAATAACGAAACCTCCTCTTCCGCCATTACGTCCGCCTTCAAAAGCCACCACTCGCCCTAACTTCAACCCCAGTCGTCCTGTTTCTCTGAAACCCTAGGGAGAACTTCTTGACTTTTTGGTTTTCCTTAAATTTTATTATGTAAGTCTTTGGGCTTGTTTATTTTTTAATAAAGAATTCACGTATTATTTAAAGAAAAAAAAAAGAATATATGTATATGTAATATTTGTTTAATTAATATATTTATTAGATTAAAAATATTTTTTTAAAAATATTAATAAAAAATCAATATGTTCATTTACATTAAATATTTTAACATAAAAAAATTTATAAAAATATTAAAAAAATATATTTTTTTGTGGTATCCTATCATATTCGTGTCTTCAATTTTTAAAAAATTACGTGTCGTCGTATCTAAATAATTTCATATCCTTATTGCGTGTCTCTTTCAACGTTGGACCCGACTCCACTGAGTCGTACTCGCTCGACGAGATTATATACTGGAGTTTTCGGGTGGATTGCTCGGCATTCAACATGACATTGAAGCTTTGAAGAAGTTCAATGGCTCATATTGGAGGGAGTTGTTCAATTCACGCGTGGGGAAAACCATGTGGTCGTACGGGTCAAGAGTATGATCCAAAAAGGAATGAGTTTTACCCAAGATAGACTCGGACGACATCGTTTCAGCTTTCGAAGGGAACTCCAATCTGTTCTGGACCGAACGGTACGGGAAACAGTTATTGGGGATGAGCGATTTGTGGGTTAAACACTGTGGAATCAGCCACACCGGTAGTTTCAAGGATTTGGTAATAACCTTTTTGGTCAGCCAAGTTAACTGTCTGAGAAAACTGAAGCGATCCGTCGTCGGAGTCGGTTGCATTTCCACCGGCGACACGTCGGCTGCCTTGTCCGTTTATTGCGCCGTCGCTGGGATCTCTTCCACTGTTTTTTTACCGGCAAATAAAATCTCCGTTGCCCAATTAATTAAACCGATAGTGAATGGAGCTTTCGTTCTGAGCACCGACATAGATTGATGGTTGCATGAAGTTAATACGGGAAGTCACCTCAGAGTTATCGATTTACCTTGACAATTCATTGAACAGTTTGAGACTGGAAGGGCAAAAAACGGCTGCCATTGAGATTTTACAGCAGTTTGATTCGGAAGTTCCAGATTGGTTTATTGTTCCCGGTGGTAGTTTGGGGAACATTTATGCTTTCTACAAAGGGTTCAAAATGTGTCAAGTACTAGGGCTTGTTGATAGGATACCTCGATTAGTTTGTGCCCAAGCAGCCAATGCTAATCCCCTTTCTTTGTATTATAAATCAGGGTGGATTCAGTTTAAGGCAGTCAAGGCAAATACTACATTTGCTTCAGCTATTCAAATTGGTGATCCTGGTCCTACAGATAGAGCTGTTTATGCTTTGAAAAACTCAAATGGGATTGTTGAAGAAGAGACGGAAAAAGAGTTAATGGATGCAATGGCGCAGGCAGATTCTACAGGGATGTTTAGTTGACCTCATACTGGAGTTGCATTGTCTGCCTTGATCAAGCTTAGGAATAGTGGGGTTATTGCAGCGGGGGATCGAACGGTTGTGGTTAGCACAACTCATGGATTGAAGTTTTCGCAATCTAAGGTCGATTAACACTCAAAGAAGATCCCGGATATGGCCTGCCGGTTTGCTAATCCCCCAGTGCAAGTGAAGGCAGACTTTGGTTCTGTTATGGATGTGCTGAAGAAGTATTTGGGAAAAAAAGCTCCAAATCACTAAGCTGAGCATTTGGTATGCTTGATTTTAATTCTGGTGTTACCTTGCTTTTATTTTTTATTTTTCTATACAAATTTTGTTCTAGATTGCCTTAGTCTGCACAGAAATCACCTGGCTACATTTTTTGAGCCAGAAGCTCAATATTTTTGTGCCTAGATCAGGATTTGTTACAGTTGCCTCAATAACTTGTTCAATAAAAGCTTTATATTGTGGCTTTGGGTGATCAGAATCCAGATATATGATTGTGCCTCAAGAATATGCTTTCCTTTATTCTGCGTTCACCCATCAAAATAGGTTTCAAGTTTTTCTTCTAAAGGAAGTGTTGAATTACTTTATTCCTAAAGCCTGGATTAGTTGTGTTTGTGATTTACTGTTCATTTTTTTCAACACGTGGAAATTGGAGAATGAAAGAGTGGAATCGGTTATGTTCATGGGGCCTCCACTGATGAGAAGTGAAAACGACCGTTAAGTATCTTATTCCATCATCTTTTAAGGTTCTTTAAGTTTTGAAATTGCTAATCCAAGTATAAGTAGCCTAGCAAAATAGTGGCATATCATTTGGTTCACTATCTTGCTACTTGAATGATGCATGCAAGAAGCTTTAATGCAGTGATGGTTTGAATCTTTGATATAAATGCCCATGGTAAGCCACATTTTAAAACCAACTGCATTTCTTTGATATAAGAAATGACCAAATATATGAATATTAAGATAAAAAAGAATAACATCAATACAGAAAATTGTCTCTTCCATTTCCATTTACAATGTGAAATGAAACTTTCCAAATTTACTGTCAAAGCTTATGTACAACATCATTGAAACCACTAACAACAAAATACGAAGCCAGAAATTAAGTTAAATAGTGACCCTAACACTTATGATGTTCCCAAACAATAACAAAGTGAATCACAAGACAGGGTTCCTCATGGTTGAAAGGAACCTTCCTCCATGCAAGTCTGCCAAAATTTTTCTTCTTTTAATGAAAAAACGAGACAGAACAAAATCAAAAGCCAAGTTTCATACAGCTAAACATGCAGCAACATCAAGTAACGAAAATGCTCCTTAATGTTTTTAATTTCAACAAGTCATCAATACTTCAGGAACAATGATACAACGATATACTCTTGTCATCCGACACACTAGCAAGGCGACCCCCTCCACCAGGTCGAAACGCCACAGCCCAGACTTGATCTGTGTGATTACTCATTGTCTGTATAGCTGCTCTCATCTTAAAATCCCATAGTCTTACAGTTTTGTCACTTGAGCCAGTTGCAATAGCCTCACCATCATGGCTTACATCCACACTCAACACCCAGCTAGAATGACCTGACATCGCCCCAATTATAGCTTTCCCCTCAGCATCATAGACATGCACATGACCATCATCAGATGCTGAGTACAGCTTCCGGCCATCAGGTTCAGGAGAAAACACAAGAGACCTAACCGGCATGTAATGGCCTTCAAGGTGATGTAGAAATTTGGCACGAGGTACATCAAAAATGGAAATTGTGCCATCAATTGAGCCACAAGCAAGTCGTTTTCCATCAGGACTCCATGCAACGGATAGTACAAACTTCTTGCTACTGCTTTTATCAGAGGGCTTCGGTCCTTCTGGACGAGGGACTGATAAAGTTGCAACCAACCTCCATGTTGCAGTGTCCCACAGCTTGATTGATGCACTACCCCCGCCAGCAACAGCAAGTGTTGTACCCTAATTTTGAAAGCCACCCAAAACAAATTCTAGTGTAAAAGACATTCACCAATGCACCTAATTCATAAATTGTCATTGCGAAAATTATTCATCATTAAGTAGTAGGAATGATACTAAAATAAGACTACAAGCAAAACTGAAAAGATATTAATATTTTGTCATTAAATCCCAGGGAAGTTCAACAAAGACAAGTAGAGATAATTTACCATGACAAAAGTAGCAAACACGAACCGATAGATTAATGCAAAGCAAGCCTCTTTGAGATAATTTTGATAACATGAGGTTACCAGGAAAAGTGATATAACATGTTGGAAAGAGTGCATTTGCCAAGCTTAACTTCATTTAACGTAATGTTCCAATTGTAATGGCTACAATAAGAATTTCATTCATTAGAATGGAATACTCGATTTTGCCTGCGCTACTCTATTAGATTCTGATTGAGGCATCATTGGTTTTATTAATAATCATCCATGATTATTTTGAATTTCCTTCATTTGAATGAACACTTCATTTAATACTAGTGGCCTTCAAATTTAATATTCAAATAATTCATAAATGAATCAATTTCCATATAATTAAAATAGTTGCTCACTTGAAGAAAAAGAGCAAAATAAGAAATAAAAAGCGCTTACCTTGGGATCGAATTGCATTTGCCAGACCTCGGAAGGCGGAGCTTCGAGAGTGGCAATAGTGGCGTTGGTGTCAACGTCAAAGACGCGAACCAAACTGTCGAGCGAAGCGGAGGCAGCGATGACACCTGAAGGATGGGCAGCCACCGAAACGACACCGAGGCAGTGACCGGTGTTGGTGCGCACGAGCTCGAGCTCGTCGGGCCTCCACAGCTTGACGGTTTCGTCGAGTGAGCCGGTTAAGAGGAGGGGCGGGCGGGAGTTGGTGGCGGGAACCCATGTTGCAGTCCAAACCGACTCGTCGTGGGCGTTTTCCACGGATTTGAGGCCCGCCAGTTTCATTGATTTCGCCATTTGTAGGTAGCTGAATTTTCAAGTAAAAGTGAAGTGTAAAAAAAGTATGGGTTTTTTGGGGGAGTTTTGAGATTTCCTTTCCGGAGATCCGATTTGTGGGATCTGTGATGTGGAAGAAGCATTGAAATTGGTTTGCAGTCAGTGGTTATAGGTGTAGGGGCTTATTAGATTTGGGCTATACACATAACAGGCCTACTCATCCATCTCTTTATATATACCTACACTTATTATTTAAAGTTTTTTCTTTATTTTCAAAAACAAATGTTACCTTCAATTTGAGTCGGGGGTTCTAATTTAATTGTAAAATTATAAAAAATTTAGTATTTTTATAAAATAATAAATATTATGGAGGATGTTTTTATCAATAAAAGTATCACAAAACCCCTTGTATCATATTCTAGATTGCATTTTAGTCCCTTTACTAAAAAAATAGATAAATTAATCTTTGTATGTTGAATGAGTGAGTGAAAAAACTCCTCCGTTAAAATCGCACCGGTAAATGTTTGTTTTAGTATTTATATTTAAGTTCTAATAACAATTTTAGCTCTCAACCTTTACATATTTATTCAATTTGACCCTTACTCTTTTATTGAAAATAAAGTAAAAAGTTTTTAAACTAGTAAGACTAAAGGATCAAAAAGGCCTTAGTAACAAATTAAAAGATAATTAAACCCGTTTAAAATTTAAAAAATCATTAAATAATTATAAATAAAATTTATGAAAAAAGTTATAATTTTTTTATTAAAAAATAAAAATACCATTTAATTAAACAAATAACTACTCTATGAATGCAATCAAATAGGAAAAAAATTACTTTTACCTTGCCATCAGAGGGCATTCAATGGAGGCCCTAGTAATTGGGGTAACATTTGAGGATAAGGTTTAACCTTACAATCACTTAAGATTTCTACTTAAATATTAAGTCTCAAACTCTCTCAAAGAAATACAAATTAGCAAACAAAAGACAATCCTAACAAGATCAAATTGTTTGCAAATTAAGCTCACAATACAATGAAAATACACTTGAGTAAAGAAATGAAAGTAAGGCTCATAAGTGTCTGAAAGAAAGATATGAAAATTTAAGCTCTTGGGATGTTTGATTAAAGATATTTGCTTGTAATTGCTTTGTTAGTTGTTGTAGGTCCTTGGAAGATGATATTTTAGCCCTCTAATTTATTTCCAATCATTGTTGTAACGACCCGAATTTGGAGTTGTTAAAAAGAAGGGTATTTGTGAGATACCATATTTATTAACTGGACTCGTAAATTTTTAATAAAAATATTTACGGAAATAAATCGTATAATAATTAATTATGAGTAAGTAAATTTAAGTGTGTAGTACTTTAATTGAGTGTGGAGACTAAATTTCATAAGAGGTAAAAGTATAATTTATAAAAGAAATTTAATTTGAAAGAAAAGAGGAGGATCAATGGAGTAAATTAACCTTTGAAAATCATAGTGCCGTTAGGAGGCCAATATGTGGTTTAAAAAGCTTGTAAAAAAAAAAAAAAAAAAAGGACTATTATAATGAAGAAAAAAGGAGGTAATGATGTTTTAAGTATGGGCAATTGAAGAAAGAGAAAACAATGAAATGAAAATCTCTCTCTTTCTCTTTGGGTGAAATTCGGCAGCAAGGAGAAAGAAAGAATTGGAGAGAAAAAGCTTTGGCTTTTGGTTAAGTTGAAGCTTCAATTGGTAAGCTTAATTAAGTCCGTTTATAGTAATTTTTATGTTTTTGAAATTTCGATATCTTAAGTTAATGAACTCATGTCATATTTTTCAATTTGGTTAAAGATACTAAATGCTATCATTGTCGAGTAGATGAAGCTTGAAGGATTTATGTGATAGATGAATTGGGTTGGAAGAGAAAAGAGATTAAATGGTAAAATTAGTTATTAATTGTAAGTGATGAGGACGGATTTGAAATTTAGTGAATTATGTAAAAATCATAAATAAGAAGTTAAATTTAATTAGAGTAAATTTTGTTTATTAATTTATGAATATGTGTATATTTAATTTCGTAGCTAACGTTGACCCGGGCTCCTCCAAAATGAAGGGTAAAAACAAGGTTAACAACGAGTAGCTCGGAAATTACGGTTGGTGTTTCTATAACTTTAACTAGTTTATTAAATCGTCAAATTATAATTAATTGCTCAAAGTAGAAATCAAGATACGAAAATAAGGTATGAGATTCTCTTCTCAATTGGGTTGTTTTGAATAAATTGATGGTATGAGAATTTAATTGTATATTCTCCATGTATAAATGTATGATGTGAAATTGTGATATTGGTAAATTTATGCTTATTATTAGATTTTATTTTAAATACATTTTTGTTATGAGTAAAATTAAATGTGAAAATGTGGTTTGATATTAAATGAAAATTATTACCCTATTACCTGTTCAAGCCGAGTCGGATATAGTTGGCATGTCATAGGATAGGAAGAGTTCAGGTTTACTTCGACTACGAGTCAATGAGGCACTGGGTGCCAATTTACTTCGATTTAACCGATGAGACACTGGGTGTCAACTTTATTTTAGCACTGGGCGCGATTTATCCGTTGAGGCACAGGGTCCCAAACCGGTATGTTGGTTGGATCCGTGTATCCATCAAAGTCCGAGTCATATTAACAGGGAACTATAAATGATGAATATTATGATTATATGGAATGAAAATGTTATGAATGTTGTATTGAAAATCAATGAAATGAGAAATGATTATGC
Organism: Kokia cookei; assembly: GCA_039519145.1. Classification (NCBI taxonomy): domain Eukaryota; kingdom Viridiplantae; phylum Streptophyta; class Magnoliopsida; order Malvales; family Malvaceae; genus Kokia; species Kokia cookei. Next base: position 7,394,409 of record CM076903.1, on the reverse strand, counting down.
ATGAATATAATATGCATAATAGACATGAGAAATTCATTAAGAAACCAAGAAATGGTATATAAGATATATGCATTAGTAATATGTATAAAATGAATAAAAGCGGAAATACAAAATAATTGAGTATTGAGACCAAAGAAATGGAAATGGTGCATGTAATTAAATAATATGCATGAATGGAATCTGTAATGAAAAATAAATATGATCAAGGGTATTATGATACTCATATAGTATGTGTGGTTAGTATATTGATACATGAGTTTTATTAGCTTAAATGCTATATAATGTATATGTATTGTTTAATGATTGTTATAAAAATGAAAATATTATGAAATGCACAATAAGGATCATAATGGAAATATATATATATGTGTGTGTGTGTGTGTGTGTGTGTATGTGTGTGAATTGATGAAATGTATAATGTAACTAAAATCTTTAAGTATATGGTATCATTAATTGATGTCGATATAGCATGAACAATAATTGAATAAATTCTTTAAATGTATTTACGTTTTTTTTATATATTTGAATATAGTAATACCACTGAGTTATACTCAGCGTATGTTTTGTATTACATGCGCAGGTTAGGTGCATTTTATAAATACACAATTCAACATCCAAGGATAAATCTCGTACTCAAGTAATTGTGAGTTTGATTTAATTTTGGGTCAGCATGTACCTTGGTAGGGTTGAGTTTTAAGGCGTTTTGTATTTTGTAAAATTTAGGTGGACTGTATGTCTTTAGTATCTTTGAGAAATTGCAAGTTGATGTTTTGATGTGGCTTGTTAATCTGCTAATGCAATTGTCATGAAACTATGGACTTGTTTCGGTAGTTTTACCCTTGTACCGGTAGAACTTTGATGGTTGATTGTGGTTTCGATAAAACCCATCAGAGTATCGATAAAAATGCAAGGAAAAAGTATTTAGCTACTGACTTGTGTTGTGTTGGTAAAAGTGCCTTTAGAATCGGTAGTAACACTGTAGGTTCGGTAGTTTGTCCAGACTAGATTTGCTTTGCTCTCTGGAGTTTTTGGTTCCGGTAGATGGATATGATGTATAGGTAGAATGTAGGATTGTTTCGGTAAAATCCAAGCAAATACCGATAGAATTCTGCAGCATTTTTCTAAATCTTTTTTGCCTATTATACTACCGATACCTATTCATGCAAGTTTCGGTAAAAGCCTTTTAATTATCAAAAATGTTTTTAAAAAAATAAATGAAGTAAATCAACTTGTTTTAATAGATTTGATTTCATTTACGTCTTTCAAATAAAATATAACCACGTAATTAATACAGAAATACATTTTTAATTAATTTCTTTTTAAATCAAGGTAGTTGTGACATCTCCTTGCTCAGGTTCGACGATCAGATCGAGTAAGAGGTGTTACAGTTGTGGTTGTTGGTGTCATAAATAGAGCCGTTGGGAATGAAAAACTAGAGCATTTAAGAGACTTGCAACTTCGAGTATCAATATCGTAAGAAAAGATATCGATATTTTTTGCATTTAATGCAAAGTCAATGACCGTTGGTACCCTTAAAAATCGATACCTCAACAAAATTATCGGTACCTTTTTAAAAGGTATCGATACCAGATCAATACCTTCTAGGGTTTGTGAAAAACAAAATGCTCTTTTGGTATCATTTTTGAGCCATGGTATCGATGCTTTTAAAAAATTATCGATACCTTGAATTTGGTATCGATATTTTTCAGTGGTGTCAAAACAGAATGTAAGTTTGGTCTCGATTTTATAAGGGTATCGATATAAAGTATCTATACTTTTTGGCCTAAAACTATTTTAACTTCTTTGAAAAACATTTTCAAGTGTTAAAATGATTTTTGACTTAGTACAAGTATTTTGACATGTTTAAAATCATTTTAAGTTGATTTGAAAATTGTTTCAAACTTTTCTAAGAGTCTAAGATAGGAGTTTAAATTTTACCTCTTAAATTTTAAAATTAATAAATAATTTTGTCAATTTTAATTTATATTAAAAAATATTTTAATTTGTTATATCAAGATATTTTATCAAATAAAGCTTAGTTTAACAATTTTTTCAATTGCCTCGATTTCCTCTACACTTGAATTTAGTTCATTGTAATATTGTGTTTCAACCATGTCATTTTCACACGAAGACCTTTTACGTATTCACCCTCCGGAGCCATGCCCAAGTACTCCTCACAAATCTCATAAATGTCGCGCCTGACAATATCATTTCCAATCATAGGTCGATTGTCGGTCGAGAGGCCAAGTTGTAGCGCCATGTCCTCTAATTTTATCGTGCCTTCTTAGCACAAAAAGTGGAATGTGTATGTTTCAAGCTTCCAATGTTGTAACCAATATAGAAATCATTTTCCAACGAGTCACATTGAAAAATCCGACATTAATAAGATATGACACAATGACTGGATGAGGGTCCTTGATACCCAAATTTCGATGCCAGATGATTCACCTCCTTCCATTTGCCTCTAACGATGCCTGTAATGAAATAGATATATTAGTTATTTACAATTTAAACTAGTAATAAACTATATATTTTCAAACAATTAAAAATAATATATATAAATAAATATTAATATACGAATATACTAATATTGAAACTAACAATAATCTAAAAAATAATATGAATAACTAAATTTAAAAATAAAATATCCTTACATTAAAATTTTCTTTATATTTTCTAATAAAAACCATTAACAAACATAAAACAATAAAATAAATTACAAAATGTACAAAACTTTAAAATATCTTAACATTTAAACAATTAATAAAATATATCAATATATTAACTTTCAATCAAACAATATAACTAATAAAAACTATAATATATCAATATACCAATATACTAATATACCAATATTTTCCCTTTTATATAAAAAAATAAACTCAAATGTTAAACAAATTTAACAATGGTAATTATTAATATATTAATTTAGTACGATACTAACATCTAAAATATCAAATATAACAATAAACATTCAGCTGATCTCTAAATTTCACATTTATTGATGGGAGAAGGATTGGTTGGTCAAACTGAAAAACTAATTAAAAAAAAAACTGTTTAAATTGAATTTAAATTAATTTGAATATTTAATTTTGTGATTATAATTTATAGAAGGAATGTTTATACTTCTGTTATTATTATTATTTATTTATGTTTATTATTTTATCCTATAAGAATGGTTTAATTGATGCTGTTTTCCCGATGGTTGCGGAAAAAAACAAAAGAGCAGAAGCCTGTCTTATTATTTCAATCATCAATGTCTCCATCTCCATGCAGGCCCAATCAGATCTCTATCATCAAACAAAAGAACGGTCAATAATGCACGCTGACATGTTTCACAAACCTAATTTCAATAAAAAAAAAGGTTTGTTGTAAACTAAATTATTGAAAAAGACAAAAGAACACTTCCTAATCCAGATGCCAAAGCCAATGTTATAGATATTTTTGTATAGAATGGTGACAGGTATGGTTGGGGTTGTGCTTGAACGTCTGAAATTAATTTGGGATCAAAATTGGGAAGTAATATTGCACTGCTAATCGAAACTTTTCATTAGAGTCTTGCAAGTGATGTTGATGAAGGCTTGGCAGGTTAAATTCAGACGCATTCAAAGAGATAACAATAAAATTGCTGACCGTTTAACTAAAACAATTACAGATGGTTAGTAAATACCAAACAACCTTTACTTTATGTTTGTGATTTACTAGTGGAGAATATTAATCTCTCTTTTGGAAGCTAATAAAAAGGTCTAATCTTGCAATTTTTCTATATAAAAAAAAAAAAAATTTATAATGAAAGACTCGAATCAAGTTACATTTAAGCTGAAATGATGTATATTCCTTTTATTTAATTAATTAAAAAAATCAATTTGACTTTCAGTGCTTGAGTACATCATTCAAGGGATAAGTAAAGATTTTGATCCAATAAAATTATATTTCGATCTCTTAAAAATTTATAGTTCAATTTCGGTCTTCATTAAAAAGTTTTTTTTGAATTCGTCCCTACTTGAATACCTGAATTTAAGTCTCTCCATATGTAATTATTAAGCATAGGTTTAGTTCAATGAGTGGCTATTTTCGAATTATTTTTTATTCTTTATCAATTTATTTATCGTAATAATTTGATTTTATTTTTTAATTTTCCAAACATATATTTATAACTACACTCTATTTATACTTGTAAACACCTCAAAAAAAAAAAACATTTAATATTTCAATATATTTGAAGCAATGAAATTAGAGTTTCGAACCAATATAATTTTTAATATTTAGAGTTGACGTATGAATAATTATTGTTTCATGAAGCTCTAATTCTGAATTCCATCGTTGAGTACTTAGTGGCTTTACTTTAATTTATTAAAATTTAATTTCATTGTTTCATGAAATTTGAAAATTGATCCATTTTTGGGTAAAAGTCTTAAACTTTATCATCAAATTGTTTATATAAAAATTAACAACTTAACGATTTATATGCAAGAAATTATAAAAAAAAATTTAATTTATATGTGATGAATTAGCAAAATTAAACATTTAGATTCATGTATTTATCTACAACAGGACTAGTTTATCAAATTTTAAAAAATTCAAAAGTTTAACAAGTTAAAGTAAATAAACCAACTTATTAATTCTTGTAAAATAAAATAATGAAATTGAATTCTAAGATGCTTCTGTGTGAATCCCCGTCAAGTTTAGTGTTTTATTTGCAGTTTATTTTTTTTTTAGAAAAAAGTAAACTGAGCAAATAAAATGGGAGTTAGGTGCAAGAAAAAAAAAGAGCGAGGATGGAAATTGTACAATAAAGGAAAGTAAAATTGTAAAAAAGTACTATAATTTATAAATCAACCACTAAATTTTCTCTCTGAAAAGTTGAGGGTTCTTCTCTGAGTTTTCCAAAGAGTCAACTTTGGTCTGTGGCTAGTTAGTGGAGGAGAGGTGACTTGAGGGAGAAAATGGAGGAGGGTGAGGTCGCTTTGTTGGAGGAAGAGATGGTTAAACTTTCGGTGAGAAGTTCAAAAATCTCCCCGAGAGTAAAGCCAACATTATTATGTTATGTGTGGTCTTGTAAGACGTATAATTCAAATAGTTTCCAAGCCCAAATGAGAAGTATTTGGAAAACATCGAAGAAAGTGGATTTTCATATGGCAGGAGCAAATTTGTTTTTGTTATTGTTTGATAATGAAGAAGATTTGGAGTCCATTTTAGAGGGTAGACCCTGGTTTTTCTGTCGACATTTGGTCTTGCTTACGAGATTAACGAAATTAATGGAGAGGAATCAAATTCGTCTGGTAGATTCCCCTTTTTGGTTAAAAGTAAGACTATGTCCATCGGAATGTGATAAGGACCTGTCGGGTCTACTTTTGGTGGCCTTCTTCGAGCGGAGGAGCAAGGAGAATTTTGTAGAATACGGGTTATCTTAGATGTTTCGAAGCCTTTGCGTAGGGGTTTATTTTTACAAACAGAGTACCAAGATAAGGTGTGGCTTCCTTTCAAATACGAATCCCTTCCAAACTTTTGTTTTGCTTGTTGTAAAATGGGTCATGTTGTTAAAGACTGTGAGGACTTACCACTTAAGGATCGTATGAAGGATGAAGAAGAACAACCCTATTCTGTTGCTTTAAGAGCGAAAACTTCGATGATGAGGAAGGAAACGTTCAAACTCGGGACAATGGCGAGGAAGTTGATGAAACAGTTCTTTTATACGGGTAGTGTTGATGAGGAAGATGATGGTTTATCAGATTCTGTGGTGGCTGGAAGTGTGGCCAAGACGAAATCGGTGTCGACAGTTAGGGAGGAAAATAATGAAATTATAGAATCTGTAATGGTTTCGGAAACTGAATCTCGAAGGCAGAATTCTAGGGAGGTAGCGAATATTGTGGATAAGAAAGATAAGGGAGAGTCTATCAAGGAAGATTTTGGAGATATTCTATTTAAGGAAAATTATTCTTAATTTAAGGGATACTTTTCCTTTTGAGGGTCCAGATACAACGAATGGCATGGACACAAAGTCTACTTGGAAAAGAATCTCACGTGTTACGTAATCAGATATGAATTTTGGGGATTGGAGCTTAGGGAAAAGGAAACTATGTTATGATGGATATGCTGCCAACTTTATTATTTTTAATAAAGATGGTAAGTCAAAGAAACAGAAAGGAGATGCGTTTAATGGGGGGAATGATATTTCGGTGATGAATGTGAAGAACATTGTGGGAATAGGGAATGTTTCGACAGATTTTGGATCGACGACGGCCTGGGGGTCCGCTGACCAGCAATAATGAAAACCATGTGCTGGCACATCCGTGGACTAGGGAATCCACGAGGCATTTGAGGCTTCAGAGTATGTTGAAGTCCAATGCTCCCCATATTGTCTTCTTGATGGAGACAAAGGTTAACAAAAATAAGATGGAGACTACTCGTAGAAGGTGTGGATACGCAAATGGGATTGAGGTTAGAGCTGAAGGTTCTAAGGGTAGCTTGTGTCTGGCTTGGAAATCTAGGGTAATGGTGAGTCTTCGGAGCTTATCAAAGAACCATATAGACGTTTGGGTCCAAGAGGAAAATTGTGATCGAGTATGGCGATTCATTGGATTTTATGGGGCTCTTACTACTACCGAACATTCTCACACTTGGGATCTTTTAAAGAAACTTAGGAGGGAGAATAATTTACCGTGGATTGTAGGGGGAGATTTCAACGAAATACTTTATTCTTTTAAGAAGAAAGGGGGGATTCCGAGAGAGGAAAGTCAGATGGAAGCATTTCGGGATGTGTTGGAATATTGTGATCTGATTGATATTGGATACTCGGGTGTGTGGTTTACTTGGCAACGAGGTAACCTTCCTGAAACTAATATTCGGGAACGTTTGGATAAAGGGGTTGCGAATGAAAGTTGGCTGAACATGTTCCCTAATAGTGGTCTTAAACATCTAGTTCACTCACGATTGGATCATTGCCTTATTATGATTCATACGGACTTGAATACAAGGGGTGGTGGAATTGCTAAGTTTCACTTTGAGAATTGATGGACTATGGAAGATTCATTTGAGTCGTTTGTTCGTAATACGTGGAATTCTTCTTCATCTCCGATTTTTGAGAAACTTGATATTCTTAGAAGAGAGTTGGTGCATTGAGGTAGAAATATTAAAAAGGAGCGGCATGTTAAGAAGTCTGAGTTAATTGAAAAATTGAAAATTCTTATGAATTCTGATGTAGATGATGATAACTTGGCTCAACTTATTGACACCAAAATCTAGTTGAACTGAGAAGTGGATAAGAAGGAAGTATTCTGGGAACAATGAGCCCGATCAAATTATTTGTGCTTAGGTGACAAGAATACCACCTTTTTTCATAGGCATGCTATGGCTTGAAGGAAAATTAATCGTATTATGCATTTGGAAAAGGCAAATGGGACATTCGCAGATCAAGAAGATGAAATTGTAGTTATGGCTATTGGTTTTTTTCATTTTTTATTCACCACAGGATAATTTGGAGATATGGAGTATTTGCTCTCGGGTGTGCATCCGGCTATTTCAGAGGAGGATAATAAGTATCTCTTGGCAGATTATACTGATGATGAGATTTTCGTGGCACTGAACGAAATGGGCACTTCAAAGGCTCCGGGTTTTGACTGATTACCCGCTATATTTTTTCAAAGGTATTAGTCTATTGTTGGCCAAAATGTGATCGATTTCTGTAAGGGGATTTTGAAAAATGGTTATTCTCCCATTGATGCTAATAAAACTGATATTGTTTTAATTTCAAAGTCTCACAATCCAACAAATTTAAGCAATTTTCGTCCCATTAGCTTGTGTTTAGTGCTTTACAAATTAATGGCTAAGGTGTTGGCAAATCGTTTGCAATTGATTATTGGGAAATGCATTGATCCTACACAATGTACTTTTATTCCAAATCGGCTTATAACTAATAACGTTTTTGTGACATACGAGCTTCTTCATGGATTTTGAAATAGAAGAGTTGGAAAGAGAGGTGATATGGCCTTGAAGCTCGATATGAGCAAGACGTATGATCGAGTGGAGTGACCTTTTTTGGAAGCTATGTTGTTGAAATTGGGATTTGCAAGTACGTTGGTGCAACTGATCATGCAATGCGTCACTACAACATCATATTCGGTGGTTGTCAATGGTCATCGAGGTAATTCTTTTAAACCTTCTAGGGGCCTTAGACAAGGTGATTCGCTTAGCCCATTTCTGTTTGTCATATGTAGTGAAGGGTTATCAAGTTTGATGCGTTTAGCGGTTCAAAATGGAGTGATAACGGCCCTTGCATTTCGCATTTGTTATTTGCTGATGACAACATTTTATTTGGATCTCCTAATGCCTCAGGTGTCGAATCTTTGAAGAGATTCTTGAAGGAATATGAACATTGTTCTGGACAGTGTGTCAATTTTTTGAAGTGTCTATAGTATTTTTTAGTGCTAATACATGCGAAGTTGATCGAGTGGAGGTAATAAGAATTTTTGGAATTCGATGCTCCACCAATACAGAAAAATATTTAGGCTTATCGAATTTTGTAGGAAAGGGTAAAAAAGCCTCTTTTCAATATGTGAAGGATAGAATAAAAGCCCGTATGGATTGCTGGAGTAATAGAATATTGTCCCAAGGAGGGAAGGAAATCTTCATAAAATCTGTCTTGCAAGCAGTGTCGACTTATGCAATGTCTTGTTTCCTGATGCCTATGACTTTTTGTTCAGAGATTGAAAGTATTTTGCCACGTTATTGGTGGTAAAAAGGTAGAGGGAGGAAGGGTACTCATTGGTGAAGTTGGAGTAACATGTGTCTACTGAAAGAATTGGGTGGCTTAGGATTTCGAGATATGTGTAAGTTTAACACGGGTTTGGCTAAGTAGGGATGAAGATTGTTATCGAATCCGGATTCTTATTGCGAGAGTTCTCAAGTGCAAATATTACCCTAACACTGATATTCTTAATTCAAGTTTAGGAAATAACCTATCCTACACTTGGAAGAGTTTGTGGGCTTCGAAGAAGGCGTTTCAGATGGGCAGTTATTGGAAGGTAGGTGATAGTAATAATATTTTAGTTTTGTTCTGACACCTAGATTCCCAATAATGTTAATTACAAGTTGAATGTTGTTGTTCCAAGTATGGAAAATATTAAAGTGTCAGAATTAATTGATAATGGTAGACAAGTTTGGAGAAGTGAGTTAATTACCAGTACCTTTGCTTCTGAGGATGCTAGAAGCATATTGTCCATCCCTCTAACAGCAGCAGAGCATGTTGATTTTTGAGTCTGGGGAGAGGAGGGATCGGGGGAATTCTTCGTGCGCAGTGTCTACAAACTATTACAGGTTTCTTCTCTTGATCCTAGAGCTTATGCTTTACAGATCGAATATACTAATTTTTACAACAAATTGTGGAAAATGAATCTTCCTAGTACAATAAAGATTACAATTTGGAGATGTATCTGAAACTATTTGCCTACTCTTGTAAATCTTCGTTGTAAAAAGCTAGTTCAGGAGGCAGTCTACCCACGCTTGACCTCGAGGAGGAGAACATAAATCATCTCTTTCGATTCTGTCCTTTTTCAAGGGCAGTTTGGTTAGAACTGCAGATTCCAACAAATTTGACAAATACAAATTTAAAGTTTTACCAGTGGATAAATAAGGCTTTTCATTTTTTAACTGGTAACCAGAGGCAATATTTGGGATGTGCGTTATGAGCAATTTTGTCAGCGAGGAACAAATGTACACATGAAAAAAAAAGACATATTAGCCAAATTTACACTCGATTATATCAAGGAAATTGATCTTTAGAACAAAAGAAGCTTACCCATTCTTAGAGGGCGGATTTTTGGAGAAGACCAGGAGTTGGGTTTATCAAAATAAATTTTGATGCTTCTTTTGATGGCAGAGAACAACAATCAACCTCAGGACTGGTTGTAAGGGAGAACACGTGTAACCTCTTAAACCTAGTCTAAAAGATATTGTCGAATCTAAAAGGTCACTATCGTAATTTCGTCCTTAGAAATCATTTAAAACAAATTTATAATTTAATTTGTAAATAAATTAAATCATAATAAAACAGTTAATTTTCCACGTTTCTGAATAATTTTCCAACTTAAAATTATTAATCAAACACCTTAAACAAATAATCAAAACCCCAATTTAAAATTTAAATTACAATCCCAAAATAATTTAACAAAACAATAGTCCGAATAATAATAATAAAATATAAAAACTTGAGATCCTCCAAATACCAAGTCACATAAATCCACTGTATCTGAAAAAGAAACTATTGGGGAATAGCTAAAGAGCCCAGTGTGTCTCTAAAGTGTACACATCCACAATCATTCATAGCATTAAAAGTAATCACACAACATTTAATAGATAAATACTATGAAAACACAAGCATAATGTAATGCACCCATTCTCCAGCACACCAACATAATAGAGAGGTTCCCCAGAACCCCTCCCCAACCAATCGTCACCAATCGTAATGTGATTTTATATCAGCCGTTTGAAGGGATGATTACCACGTCTTCCACCGTACAATCCTAGCCCATGAACACACAATGACATGATATCACATTTATCACAGTCTTAATTTTAAACTCTTGATACGATATATGTATCTCAGAGCACACAATATTTTTATTCACAGTATCCAAGTATTCCACAAACTGATAAGTATGTAAGCAAAATCAACATGCGATCACATAATACATTACAAGATCATGTCATTTTACATCACAGATTAATATCACCCAATTAATTCAACACAAACAATATCACACAAAGAGATGTAACACAAATAGAAACACACCTCTAAAAAGCTGAACTCTAACGACGAGGAGGTCATCCACCACCCACTGGTCAAGTAACCGGTCTAACGAGATTAGATCCTACAAACACAAACTTAATATTAATACTATTCCTATGCCACCTACTAAACACAACACTAACTAAAATAACTCACGTGTAGCTCTCATAACTGGTGCAGGAGTAGGTTGCATAAGAGGAGGTAAATCGTCAGCCTCGGAGTCGTGATCACCTAAACACGAATATCTCACATTAGATTTCCTAAATTAAAACTCTAAGTATCTCTAAGTACAAAATTAAGAATAAAACAGTCAAAATGAGGCCTTCAGGTTCGAATTTGACAAAACAGACAGCGAAAACAGACTCAGGATGTCGAAAAATGACAAAGTAGGGTTTTTCGAAAAAAAGTCAATGGTCAACCAAAAAAGTCAACGATCAACAGTAAACGATTAACGGACAATGGTCAATTATCAACAATCAACGGTCAATGGCCAACAATCAGGTTCGATCGGGTTCGGTCAACAGGTGAGTCAAATCGAATCGGGTTTAAGGTTTGGGTGATTTGATTTTAGGGTTTAGGTATTGAGTTTTTATGGTTTTGAGTTTACACGTACACTTAGATAAATGGTTTAGGGTTTAGTTTGGGTTTGTTGGGTAATAAGGATCGAGTTAAAAACTATTGGAAATTGGATTGCTAAGGTTGGCCCAATTCTTAAACTTTTAGTAATATATTATATTAGGGTTTCAAAACCCCTTGATGACACCGATCGGAGGCTCGACGAATGGCGACACACAAGCTAGCCGAAATGACACAAAATGAAAAGAAAATGATCCTTTTTACATACCCACATCAAGATCGATGGCAAGGAGCGAAGCTCGCGACAAAGAATGACGGAAAAAAGGTGAAACAAATCGATTCTAGCACCGATTCTCACGAATAGCAACGACAAAGGAGAAGAAGAGGGAAGGGTTAGGTTCGCAAGGTGACAAAGAGTCTATCGGCGACGACGGTGTGGTGAACGGACGACCGTAGGTGAGTTGTCGGAGCTTGAACGGAAAAAGAGAGAGGGAAGAGATGAGAAAATTTTTGTTTAGAGAGAAAAAAAGGAAAATAAAAGTGGGAGGCTAAAAAAGGTTTTGAAAATTAAAAAAAGGGGTTTAAATACCTATAAAAATTGGTCATTAACATAGAGGGCTCAAAGAATATTAGGGTTTTTGAATAATTTCAAACCTATCCTGTTTTACAAATAAATCTTAAAAATCACAATTCGACCACAAAACTTTAATTAATTCTCAATTTCATACCTAAATTTTATCGAACTTTTAAATTAGACCTCAAAATTTATTAAGATTAAATTTTAGTCTCTAGTTTTCACCAAAATTCCAATTTAATCCTTTTAATCAAAATTAAGGTGTTACAACACGGGAAGAGTGTTGGTTTCGAAGGTGTTGATTCATGAGAATGTCCCATCCGCATTTGCTGCGGAAGCGATTGCATGTCTCCAAGCTGTTAAAATGGGGAAAGATTTTGGTTGGGGAAATGTGTTGATTGAAGGGAATGCTCTATCTATAATCAAGAAGTGCAACCCTACAAAATTGAATAAATCCAAACTCGGTACTCATATTTTTTATGTTCACAAAATGCTTCAATTTTTCCAGCAGATTCAGTTCGTTAAAACATCAAGAACGGCAAATGAGCTAGCGCATATGTTGGCAACGATTTCTATAAGGGGATGAGGTTTACCTGGTAGGGAGTGTTCATTCGTTTGCTCAAGGATGCGTTGATCTTGAACTAACTCGTGCACCAAACTGATTCTTTGTCTATTGGGTGAGCTATCGGTGCTGATGGCTCTTCTTTTTTTTTTTTTTCTTTAGATCTTTCGTTTATTTTAGTTATGTTTTTTTTTTTTGGTCTGTACATTGGGTCTTGTTTGATAGGCCTGCTTATTTTGGATTTTGCTTTTTAAGTTTTATGCCCAATCTGAATTTAAAAACAAAAATTCAGTTGTATTTTAAAATTTTAGTTTTCTTAGAGAATAATATTTGACACTTGATTTTGTTCATTTATATTTAATTGATTTTTTAAAATTTATATTGATCATGTGGTAGCTTTTCAAGACGCCACATGGTATCCCTAAATTGATGAGTAATGTCATGTAGGGATAAATTAGTAGTATTGGTATGCGTAGGAACTTGGTTGAGGGAATACAAATTCAAAGGTGAATAAATAGGAAAAAAAAAAAAAGGGAAAAAAGGGAGGCGCGGGTAAATTAAAGAAAAGTAAACGGGAAGTCTGGGGCTCTGGGCCATCTTCCTCGTGGTTGTTATGGAGGAGGTGACAGGCCGCTGCTATAAAAAACACTGTCAAATAATTTTCTTCTCAATTAATTAGAAAAATAAAATAAAATTTCCCTTTTCTCTTTTTCTGTAAAAACCTAAATCTGAAGTCCTTGACATGACGAAAGGAAAGGGAATTTTAAGCCCTAATTTGAAGCTCTCTCTTCCTCCTTCAGCCGAGACCTCCTTCTCCAAATTTCTGTAATGATAATTCATTATTAGGTCCCCTCATCAAAGTTCTTTTACCCTTTCTATTTTAAGGTTGATTTTGGTTATGAATTTTTCATGGCAGAACCGAAAGCGGCACATTCAAAGATGGCGATCTTCTCGTCAACAAGGACGGTGTTCGAATTGTCTCTCAATCCGAGCCTGAAGCTGTGTGAATTTTCAATTTCCTTTTTTGTGAACGAATTTGCTGTTTTCATTTCTTAGATGTTTTTAATTTGTTCAAATTTTTTACTTTTTTTAATGCAGCGCTAGTCTGCTCTTGGTTAGATAGATATTATCAATTGACGAAAACTGTTCCTTTTATTAAGTTTAATTTTTTTTTTTTAAATTTCATATTTCGAAGATCTCTTAATTTGTTTTTTTGGTTTTAGCCTCCGCCTATTAAGCCATCGGAAGCTGACAATGACGATCAGTTGAGTTTAGAGGATATAGATGCCATTAAAGTTATCGGAAAGGGTAATGGTGGAATTGTGCAATTGGTCCAACACAAATGGACCGGCCAGTTTTTTGCATTGAAGGTATATTTCTTAGAGCCAAGTTTAACTCTTTCTGTATTTTCTTGTTTTTAGTATACAAGTTTTCGGGTATGTTCTTTTGTTAAGCAAGAATTGATTGGTCTTCCAACAGAACATTTGCATGATCTTATTCGAACCACCCCTACCGCAGTGAAATTACATGCTGTGCGATCGGAACCTCTCTAGGTTGCAGACTTGTAATTCGTTTACCTTATGCTAGCTTAAGGTCTTGCTTCGTTGGAAACTTATTGATATGCTTGGTCATGATAAATGATTACAGAAAATCTCTCCCAAATTATGATTGACAGATGTATTATGATTTATTTCCTGTTACAGAAATGCAACCTTTGTAGACTAAACTAGGAATTAATGAAGCATGTTTGGACTTTCTTCATTTGATAGAAGTCATTCTTCTAAACAGATTCCGTTGCTCCTTTATAAAAACTGGAGTTAGCCAAATAAACATTTTAGCAATAGAAATGAAATATTAGTTTTGCATCTCCATGTTGTCCTGACAATCTCTTAATTTCTAACATGCCTTATTTTCTTAGGTTATTCAAATGAATATTGAGGAGCCGTATCGCAAGCAGATTGCGAAGGAGTTGAAAATAAACCAGTCCTCTCAGTGTCCATACGTTGTTGTTTGTTACCAGTCTTTCTATAACAATGGTGCCATTTCAATCATCTTGGAGTATATGGATGGTGGATCCTTAGCAGACTTTCTGAAAAAGGTTAAATCAATTCCTGAACCCTATCTTGCTGTGATATGTAAGCAGGTTTGTACTTTTGAGCTTTGAATTAATTGTAGTATGTACCAAATGTTCTGGTATGTAGTTTGAATTTCTTCTGATTAATGCAGGTGCTCAAGGGTTTGATATATCTTCACCACGAAAGACACATTATCCACCGTGACTTAAAGCCATCTAACTTGTTAATAAATCATAGAGGTGAAGTCAAGATCACTGACTTTGGTGTGAGTGCAATAATGACAAGCACCTCAGGGCTAGCAAACACTTTTGTCGGCACATACAACTATATGTCTGTAAGTAATTTAGTTTACAAAATTGTTCTTTTAGTGGCTAAGTTATATGTAATTCTTATTTGTTCAAAACTTATCAGTCTTTTAATGTCCATATATGTCTTTTCTAGCCTGAGAGAATTATTGGTGGCAATTATGGCAATAAAAGTGACATTTGGAGCTTGGGATTGGTGTTGCTTGAATGTGCAACTGGTCAATTCCCATATTCCCCACCAGACCAGGCAGCAGGATGGACAAATTTTTATGAGCTCATGGAACAAATTGTTGAACAACCACCACCTTGTGCACCTTCAGATCGGTTTTCTCCTGAGTTTTGCTCGTTTATTTCTGCATGGTAAAGATTAATTTTGAATTACTTGATTCAGTTGCCTTGAATGACGTTCTAGAATATTTTTAAGCTCATGAGTTGTTACGTTTTGTATTAAAAGTAAAAATTTTCT
The DNA here is from genome assembly GCA_039519145.1 of Kokia cookei. Taxonomy (NCBI): domain Eukaryota; kingdom Viridiplantae; phylum Streptophyta; class Magnoliopsida; order Malvales; family Malvaceae; genus Kokia; species Kokia cookei. The sequence continues at coordinate 7,379,065 of CM076903.1, read as the reverse complement.
TCAAAATGGATATCATTTATCAATTTACCTTCAGTACTAGAATGATAGCCTCTGCATTTTTTTTTTCACATGGATTTTATAGTATATTTTATCGTACAAGTTTACCAAGCCCAACCTTTGTTCTTTTTAATTGCTTTTTCATTTATCCATGGCAGTTTAAAGAAAGACCCAAACGAGAGAAAGTCGGCACAGGAACTGCTGGTATGTAAATATCTTGATTTCTCTCTGGCTCCTTTATTTTTGAGCTGTAAAAAATTGATTAAATATCTCTTAAAGATAATTCACTTGTGATTTCAATGTGAATACAGGATTTGCCTTTCTTGAACATGTATAATGACTCAGATACTGATCTCTCATCTTACTTCAATGATGCTGGATCACCGCTCGCAACACTTTAGAATTTATGTGGTATGTTTATGTTTGAGTTTGGTGTCATAAATTTATTATATGGGCTTTCTCTATGGTACTTGATGACTCTTCCTTTGGAATTTAATTTAACATGCTTATCTGTTAACAGTTGTTATCAATGTTTCTGTTAATTTAGAATCTTTAAAATAAAAAAATAAAAACTTTTCTTGCTTTTAGAAGCTTAGATGTTAGAAAAATTAAGTAAATTAAAGATTTAAAAAAAAGAAAAGAAAGAAAGATTGGTTCTAAAATAAGCAAACCATTCATGCATGAGTTGTAATTAATATTTATTTTACCAGGGGTGGTGTTTAAAGCGAAACCAACAGTTCAACCTTTTTTCTCTTTTTTGGCAGAGTTCAGACTGAATAAATAATCGGTCACGCTCAAAGAAGTCAGCAAAAGCCAAAGTTTTAGAAGTGTGGATGATTTCTAGTTATCGTTGCGACTACAGTGTGTGAGTTGAGTAGCTATTGTGATGACAATGCCAAAAGTTAACCATCAAAGATTTTCTTGGCTGAGGACTCTTAGCGTGCTGTGTTTTAATTTTTCATAATTGAAAGGTAATGCTGTCATCTATGAAGAAAAATATTATATACTTCCTGAAATTGATAATGGAAAGTAACAATTGTTATTTGCCTATTTGAGTTTCCGACTGCTTCAGCTCTGTTTACATTAGTGCATGACTGCAGCCTGCAAGGTTTAACTTTTAACCTTAAGGTCTGGCAAATTTAGGGGTCGTTTCACCATTTGATATCAAATCCACGTTGACATTGTTATGGTCAAGTGTTGTTATCTGATTGATAATCTTTCTATCAACTAAACTACTATGGATATATATTATCTTACCCTATATGACTTTTACATCTATTTGCAACGTCTTCTCGTACAAAAATCCTTCCTATAAAGAGCTATCTGCATCAATGCAAAACATAACATCTTTCCACAATTCGATTATGGCGTTTGTTTGTTTACTTCAGGTTTGTTCGTAATTGTTGAGAATTTTAATATTGTTTGTTTATTTAAAATTCTGTGTGCTTGTGTTGGATTGTTGAATTTAAATAAAATAGTTCTTGAATATTAAACAAGCATTTTCTGTGTACATGTTCATGGATAATTATAAATCTAATCATGAATGATAAATAAACATGAACAAACATTTCTTGCTTTTTAGCCGTAGAATCATCAAAATGGTATTTATAGATGATCAAATAAATATAGTAATATTGTTAGTTATATAACAATCAAATAATAAATGAGTTATATAATTTTATTAAATGAATTTTACACGAATATAAAAGAGATTATTCATGAACATAAATGAATTGAGCATGATTTATTTATGTTCAGTTTGCCTATGTTAATTTATTTAACTTGATAGCCGAATAAAAGCTGACTATCCATGGTTTGTTTACTTATTTATAACCTTAATTATAAAATGACTGGTTTTTCCTCATACTTATCATTTGAGCTGGACAATCCTCAAATATCCATTATCTGAAGTGACTTTGAATTCAGATATTTGATTATTCGCTTTACATGTGCACGCAGCCCACTGTATAATTTCCTTTTGAGCCACAGATGATATCTTAATAAAGTGGTATAGAAGAATTTGTGTATTGATCTATTTGTGAACGGTGTTATTGTTTTAGGTGTGATTTGGATTCGAGTTACATCAGTTGTATCGTTGTTAGGGCTTTATCTTTTTATTGTAATTTTAAAAAATAAATAAAAGGGTATAGAATGAAAAAGGAGATAAATATCATCAAAAATGAAAAAAAAAAAAAACTTTGGATAATGTTATCTAAAACAAGTTTGTGGTTAGGAGACGTTATGTTGCATTAATGTTTCGTAATTTTAATTTACTTGTCGATCCACATTACTATATATAACAAAAAGTGGTTGTTGACATCACCCTCTCTCTCTCTCTTTCTTTTTTCATTAATGGTCTCAAAATTTAAGATTACGTAACAATGATTAATTTTTAATTTGGATCTCAAATCTAAAATTTAATAATTTTTTATACTTTAATTTTTTGACATAATTTGATTCCTCAAATTTTATAATGTTATTGATGAGCTCAAATACTTTGTTTAGATTAAAATGCCTTTTAATTGTTGTCACCACTATTAAAATTATTTATTGAGTTCAAGTCTATTGCAATATTATTTCTTTCGTTAAATGGTTGGTTACTAAAATTTTTTTTTTTAATTTTAAAATATCAAACAAACGAATTTAGTAAAAGAATTTAATGGTATTAATAATTGGATATGAATTTAGCGACAACAATGAGGCGATGATACAGTAATTCCTCCGTCATGGGGTGGAGGAAGCAACCCCATAGCTGCTCTCAATGTGGAGCCCGGCACCACCGCCCCACAATCCTCCCCTAATAACAACGGCAGCAAATGTTTCAATGATAAACATGACGACCCCAACCATGATTAGGTTCCATTTCTTGAAATATAGATAAATATAGAGAGAGGGGCTGTTTTTTTGGTTTGTGATTGATGTTTATTTCAGAAACCTGGATGGAAAAAAGTTTTTAAATTTGCTTGCTGTTAGATGATTCTATCATAGTTGAAACTGAGTAGAAACCTTAATTTGTGGAGAAATTTGAGAGGGAGAGGAATGAGGTGGGAGATTTTTATTTTTTTTAATATTAATATAAGTATTAATATAGAATTTTAATTTATTATTATATTTTCTGGAAATATTATTTATTTTTATATATTTTTAAAATTTATATATATATATTTTTTGTCAATAATAATTGATTTTATTTATTTATTTTAAATTTATTATTATATATTTGAAAAATATTTATGTATTCTTATATTCTTTGATTTTTTTTCAGAATTAGTATCAAATTAAGAATGTTGGAGCCCAATTTTGACCGGACCCCTTTTTAATTTTAAATTTAGATTTATTTTAAATTTAAATTAATCTTTAATTTAAATTTAGATTTATTTTAAATTTAAATTAATCTTTAATTTAAATTTAATTTAAAATTAATTTTAATTTTAAAATTAAAAAAGTTCAAACATAAATGTTCAAATTACATACCCAAAAATCCGAGCCCAAATACAATTCCAAACAAAGGGCCCAATTACAAAAGATCCAGACGGACCCAAACCAAGACACTAACACCAAATCAGAAACCCTAAGCTTCAACTTGTACTGCTGCTACCTCTGTTTCAGCCTATCAGAACACGCCACATCAGCCCAAGCAGCTTTCTTCTTTGGCCCCAACTTGCTTTTACCACTACTACCGCCACTGTCACGGGCTGCCATAGCCGAACCTGCAAGAAAAAAGAGAGATTAGATGTACACTTAATTGCAAAACAACAAATAACCATGATTGAAACACTGGTTATAAAAACCAGTTTCAAAATTTGTAATGGGTTACGACCCTTTTTGAGAAATCAATACAACAAACAAGTTCCCAAAGTGTTTACAAATCCAAATAAGAAGAAGGTTAGCAAGCAGAGGTATTCAAACAGATAGGGCATAAAACCACAGAAGCAAAGGGACAAATCAGATTCACAGCACTTAGATATTAAGGCATCCAGGTATTTTCAATAAATATTCACCACAATTTATGACTAAAGTTTTTATTTAAAACCACACTTAGTTTCAATGCATGCATTCAATACGCACTGTTGTCATTTATCCCTTTTTATTTTTAAAACGTTTCAATAATTCTTAATAATATTAATAACTGTCTTAATAATAATAATATTTATGATATCATTAGTAATAAATAAGTTTTTCTTAATAATAATAATAATAATAATAATAATAATAATAATAAATAAATAAATAAATAAAAAAGGAGACAAAAAGTTAGAAAGATGCTTCCCTGGTCGCCGTCGTCGGAAGCCGAACCTAACCGAACGTTGCCTGCACCCCGTCACGCATGGATCTGCAAAAAAAGAAGAATCAAAACGATTAATAATAAAAAACAATAAAAACAGTTTTTTAAAAAAAGGGAAGGAGTTTTCAAACGATTTTAAAACAAAAAAAAAGGAAGAAATCAGACGGTTTTTACCTTCAATGGAGGCGCATGGCGTGTGAAAGGAAACGCGGTAACGGAGACACGGTCGGACCGGCACGCGTGACCAGGCGCGGAGACGGTGCGCAACCGCGAACAGAGGCGCGTGGCGGCTACGCGCGACGGACGACGATCGGACTGACTGGCCAGAGCATGGCCGGCCATAGAGAGGGGAGAGAATTTTTTGGAGAGTTTTTTGGTTTTTTTTTTTTTTTGAAAAAGGGTGAAAAGTGATTTTTTTCTGAGAAATGGCCTATTTATAGCCATCCAAAACGGTGTCGTTTTGGCATGGTTTAAGAATGCTCAAAACAGCATTGTTTCACCCAATAACCCATGGCCGACCCTGAATCTAACCCAACCCAACCTAGGATCATGTTTTTAAAGGAAGAGTTATTTATGTGTTCGATCCTTCCGCTTTTTCTAAAATTTTCAATCAGGTCCCTTTTTGCACTTTTAATTAATTTTAAACTGGCCCAATGATTTTCATGGTTTTTCAATTTAATCCCTCGGCCTTCTTAAAAGCACTAGGAGCTGCCACATGTCATATTTTCCTTTATTTATGCAAATAGTCCCTCTTATTGTTAGTTTGTTTTAATTTAATCCTCAAATCGAGTTTTATTTAATTACAAAATTGACCCAAAAATTTTTCATGGATTTCAAACTAGTCCTCTGACTTCAGGATGCTTGAGGGGCTGCCACGTGTCACCTATTTTTGGTTTTATTGCCCTAGAGGTCCCTAAATTGTTTAAAAATCCCATTTTTACCCCCGAACTTCCAAAAATCCCATTTTTAACCCCAAAACTTCTAAAAATCCCATTTTTACCCTCGAAACTTCCAAAAATCCCATTTTACTCCCGAACTTTCAAAAATCCCATTTTTGACCCCGAAACTTCCAAAAATTACCATTTTAGCCTCAGGTATCCGAAAAGTCTCTTTTCCAACTCTGATTACAACATTCCTCTTTCTCATCAATATTTGCATTTAATTTTAAATTATTATGCAAATCGTATTTTTTAGATTCTTCGCAAATAATTTGTCTTATTATTTATCTTACTTCGCGTTATTCAATATCCACTATTAACTGCTTATTCGTACTAAACGTGCATGCTTGTTTTCAAATTTTTTTTTTCCATAAAAAAAACTTTAAAATCGAGGCAATATTCTTTTATTTCGAGTTTCGAAAATTTGCACCTTAACTTACTAGGTGTAATTTTTCTTCAAATCGAAATAATCGAATACCCTTAATCGAGGTAATGTTTCTTTATCTTCGATTCTGAAAATTTACGCCTTAACTTACCAGGTGCAATCTTTCATCAAATCGGGATAATCGAACATACTTTTCCCAAAATCCAAGAAGTTTCACGAAGGAAAACCCGTTATTTTTGGGCCCTGAAATGTCATGTCCTAACGCACTAGACGTAACTTTCCTTCTCGATCACTTTGAAACAACGGGATTTCCAAACAAACCTGTTTTCTTCTAAACTTAACTCATGCATTCAAGGATCGTGTTTTAGACTTTATTCGAGCTTATAAATGTTACAAATTAAGACCTGAAAATAATCAATACGGTACCAATTTTGGGCGTATGAGGGTGCTAATCCTTCCTCATGCGTAACCGACTCTCGAACCTGTTTTTCTGGATTTCAAATAACTACATGTTTTCAAAATGTTTTTTTTTAAAAAGGCATTTTGTGGTGATCCAATCACACCGAGTAAAGGATTGGTGGCGACTCCCATTATTTTTCAATTTTAAAATAATTTTTTGAAACACGTCGTTTTCCAATAAAAAGGATGGTTCTGACAACTAGCGACTCCACTGGAGAATTTTTAAATAAACGAGAGTCAAGCCAAATTGATTATTTTCGGGGCTTCTTTGGAAACTTTTAAGCTTAAGTTCTATTTAATATGCGATTCTCGACATCTTTTGTGACATTATATTATGTGATATTGCTAGTATAAATGTGCATACATCTGCATATGATATTACCCTTTTTAAGTGGAAGCCTGAAACTACTCCTTCGTGAGGTCTTCACCTCCGTGCAGGATAGTGGATTGCTTTCGGGATTACAAAGTACCCTTGTTTTCGTGAAGTTTTCACTTCCGTGCGAACATGTGAGAAATGCGTCCCCCTAAATTGAACTGTCCGTGCGAGCCTGTAATGGGTGAGGACTGAGGAATCTACTGGTTTGGGTACCCCTACTTTAGAACCTAAAACCACATATAGTAAGATGTAGGGACTTACTTTAAAAGGAGTTGTACTAAACCATTTAGCAACCTTACAAGACAGACTCTTAGGTTATATGTTATATATTGCTATTGTTGTGTTTCGCTAACTTGTTTATGTTGTCTCTTTTTGCATCGCATTTCATCATCATATAAAGAGAAGGTATAGACTCAAAAGTTCAGTTATCGATAAGAGAATTAATCATGGAAAACAAGTACTTTGATAAAGTGGAGGACAATATGGTCGTGCGCATGTGGTCGGAGGAGACTCTATGTCAAAAGGGGGACAGCTTAGTGGAAGGATATGAGTCAAAGCTTTGGGATTACACCAGGACCAGCACGGCTCAAAACAATGTGCTATAGTTGAAAAAGATCTGAGACAGTTGGGACAACAACATGAAACAGACCTTTTACCAAGAATACGGAGATTAGCCATACTTGTGCGAAGTTAAAGTAGACAAATCCCTCTTTAGAGCCTTAACACAGTATTGGAATTCAGCTTACAATTGCTTCACCTTTGGGAATATAGACATGACACTGACGATAGAAGAATACACCACTCTGCTTCGTTATTCGAAGATTTTGGTAGATAAGGCCTATTTTAAAGATCTAAATCTCCCGACCCTTTTCAAAAGATTAATAAACATTACCGGCATGAGCGAACAGTGGGTTGCAGCTCAAGTTAAGGTCAAAGGCGATAACAAGTGCATCACGTGAAAAAGTCTGCGAGATTTGATACTGGCTCATCCAGATGTAAAGAAAATATCGATATTTTAGCCCTAATCATCTACGGGTTGGTCGTTTTTCTAAAGGCTTTGGGCATATAGAAGACGCGGTGATAGATTTGTTTGATAAATTGAGTAAAAGAGTGACACCTGTCTCGGCCATATTGGCTGAAACTTTCAGATCCTTAAATGCATGCAGAAAGGAGGGAGAATGTCGATTTATTGCTTGCGCACCGCTACTGATGGTATGCTTTCATAGTCACTTCTGGAAAACAGAAAAATTCTCCTATCAGTACTTGTCTAAAGATTACTCCCCTTTGAAAGAGTTCGTAGCAACGCAGAGACATGAAAACTTCTCAGAAGAAAAGTGGATGGCCATACTCCAAAGCCTCAAAGACAAAGACATAGAGTGGTGAGCACCCTGGTTCGTTCCTGATGAAATATTGTATCGGTACGGAGATCTTGACTGGGTCTCATTGGCAGGAATATAGGGAGCAACCAGATATGCACCTTTGCAAGTTTCAAGACAATACAGATCAAGACAGTTCATACCCGTGACTCAAGGGATAGCTCAGTATGGATTCGTGTACCGGGGAGAAAACAATAAGAAAAGGATTCGGGAAATCTCAAAAGCATGGAACCAGGTTCTAAAAAAGAAAGCATTCGGTGCCAATCCCATGATAACTGCAGAATATGATTAGTGGAGAAACAAAAGGATCAACGACAATATTCCTGTGCCAAACCCGGAGATTGTCCGCCCAATTGAAGAACACTTGCAGGTTGTTCCGACTGAATTAGAAATAATTAAACAATATTTCGAAAAGAAAAATGCTGAGATGGAGAAAATGATAGAAAAGCTGGAGGAAGAGAAGGTGCTTTTAGGATTAGACGTTGATGTTCAGAAGATAGAAGCAGAAAAATTGAGAAAAGGGAAGAATAAGGCTGAAGAAGATCTTAGTAGCCTAAATAAGGACTATAAAAAGCTTCGATTGTCAATGAGAACTGCCGGTTTAGGTAAGACATCAGAGCAATAGCAGCAGGAAATCCGCGAAGAGAAAAATAAAACAAGTCACTGGAAAAACAAATTTCAAGACCCCAAAGTTTAGAAAAATGCTATGAATAGTAGCCTTCTGGAAAGCCAAGCCGAATGGACTAAATTAAAAGCTCGAGTAGGAGAATTCGAGGAGTCTTTGTACAAGCATCGTAACCAAAATTCAGTAATAGAGTTGAAAGCAAACCGAGCCAAGATCGAGAGACTGAGTAAGAGGGTGGAAGAATTAAAGGCCTCTTTGTAGAATAGTGAAATACGAACTGATATTTTGAAAAGGACGTTGGAAACAAATGATTGACATCTTCAACAAACTTAAAAGGAAGTCAAAGAAAGGGATTATGTTTTGGGTGAGGCTTTAAATCAAATCCGCGAAGTTGCTGATCATGTGCAGACACTGGCAGTTGAAGCAGAAGAGCTAAGCAGACAGTACGAGACGAAGACAGAATGAGGTCAAAAGCTATCAAGACTCCTTAAGAAAGTCAAGGCTTTGAGTATCAAAGCAAAACCATTTATGTAATTTGCTTTATGTTAAAGAACTTGTTATCCAAATGAAGTTTTCTAAATGGAAAATGAATTATAAGTCAAATACCTTTCTCTTGCATACATTCATCTTATTCGCATCACATTTTTTTGCATAATAGTCCTAACTTATTAAAAATTTATAATCCAGCTACATTAGTAACCATTGAAAACTCACATCGCTATAATACTCGAAAGAAAACTAAAGCCATGGAACAAAGACTTAAAAAAATCCAAAATTACAAGACCAGATGCAAGAGCGCATCCAAGAGCAAATGACCATGATGTGTTGAGAAATGAAGAATCAATTCATAGAAGTACAAAAATGCTTGATGAATGAATTAGCGCAAGTAAAACAAAGCATGGCTGATAAAGGAAAGAGCCCTACTATTGAGGAAGAAGAGGACCCAATGGTCCCCCGATGCTTTACACCTCTCCATAACCCGGCTTCGCATGAAATGCCGTCACAGAAGCCCACAAATACTGTAAGGACATAGCAACCAGCCATAGACACGTCGCGACCAGTTAATTATCCATTTGGATTAGGGTCAAACCCGGAGGATAATGTTACTAATTTGGGTGTCCAAGACTTTGACAAAATGATAAAAGAAGATATCCCTAGACAAATAAATGAAAAATACAGACGACTAGAGGAGAAAATCGACGCGATGCAAGGAGTTGAAATTTCCTATGGGATAGATGCCAAAGAATTAAGTTTGGTTCCGGATCTAGTTTTCTCTCCCAAATTCAAAGTTCTAGAATTTGAAAAATATAACGGGACGAGCTGCCTTGAAGCCCACCTGACCATGTTTTGCAGGAAGATGGTGGGACACGTGCATAATGACCAACTGTTAATTCATTATTTTCAAGACAGCCTGGCCGAGTCGACAATCAGATGGTATAATCAATTGAGTCGATAAAAAATCCAATCGTGGAAAGATTTGTCACAGGCTTTCTTAAAACAATACGGACATATGATATAGCTCCTGATCGGCTCATACTGCAGAATATGGAGAAGAAGTCAAACGAGAGCTTTAGAACATATGCGCAGAGATGGCGCGAAGTGGGAACTCAAGTACAGCCACCGCTAACAGAAAAAGAGACAACAATATTGTTTGTCAATACCCTCAAGGCTTCTTACCTAAATCACCTGTTAGGAAACGCCACCAAGAGTTTCTTTGATATGGTCATGTCGGGGGAAATGATTGAAAATGTAATCAAGGCCGGTAAAATTAAAACCGAAGAAAGCCTTAAAAGGCCTGCCCCTAGAAGAAGAGATAATGAGATCAACAATGCAAGCATATACAGATCTAGCTACACCAGACCCTTCGTGACAAGTCATCCCAACACTCCAATGGGCAATTGCCAAAATACCCTACGGTAGGAGCTAGGCACTAGGCCAATAGAGGAAGAATTCAATATACTCCCCTTCCGATGTCATATGGAGAACTGTACAAGATATTATATGACGCGCATGAGGTAGCTCATCAGCATGTAAGACCATACAAACCCCCATTCCCGGCTTGGTATGATGCAAAAGCTCATTGTGAATACTATGCAGGAGCAGAATGATACTCGATTAAAAACTGCCTCGCTTTTAAAAGACGAGTTGAAGGACTCATAGAGCATGAAATCATAAAATTGAAAGAGCCAGCAAAGCCTAATATAGCTGGAAATCCTCTCTCTAATCACCCAGAGCAAGGGGTGAATGCCTTGTTGGAAGAAGGAGCTCAGAAAATTAAGAGAAATGTTGATGAAATTAAGTCTCCACTTCGGTGAGTATGGCAAAAGTTGGTTAAAGAAAGGATAATCGTGAATGATAAAAAGAGTATGATAATCGGGGATGATGACCATTGCGAGTTTCATGCCGTTAAGGGGCATGAAATTCAAAGCTGTATCGAGTTCAAAGCCGTGGTCCAGATGTTGATGGACAATCGAAAGCTGGAATTTTTTGAAGAAGGAGGGGAAGCTAATGATGTTTGTGCCTCCGAAGAAGGGACAACTAAGACTTATGGAAGCAATCGCCCCAATGTGATTATTTGTGGCACGGTAAGAGAACGGATAACCCCTTACATCATCATACAAAAACCTATAATGTTTCTTTACAGGGATAGCAAAAAGGTCCTATGGAGTTACAATTGCAACGTGACCATACCAAGAGAAGGGGAACCGAGGGAGGACGTGAATCTTGTTACCCGTAGCGGCAAAAATTATGACCTTGAGAATAAAGAAAAAGAGGTCAACAAGGGGAAAGCTAGAATGTGTGAGCCTGAGGAGGAAAAGCCTAAGACACCCATCAACGAGCCTGTATCTAAGAATGAGGCAAAAGAGTTTTTAAAGTTTTTAAGGCATAGTGAATATAGTGTAGTAAATCAACTGCACAAACAGCCTACTCGGATATCGATCCTATCATTGCTTTTAAGCTCGGAAGCCCATTGAAGCGCACTAATGAAGGTGCTGAACGAAACATATGTAGCAAATGACATCTCCGTCAGTAAACTAGATCGATTGGTCAATAACGTGAGTGCTGATAACTTCATTTTCTTCAGCGATGATGAAATACCGACGGGAGGAATAGGGTCCACCAATGCTCTACACATCACTACCCGTTGTAAAGGGTATACGCTACTTGGAGTACTCATAGATAATGGTTCAGTCCTGAATGTGCTACCACTAGTTACACTACAAAGATTGCCAATTGATAGCTCACATGAAAGAATGTAATAACATGGTGAGAGCATTCGATGGGACAGAAAGGAAGGTAATGGGAAAGATTGAAATACCTCTTCAAATTTGGTTGAATACATACGAAGTGAATTTTCTAGTGATGGATATTAGGCCCACTTATAACTGTCTGCTGGGAAGACCATGGATCCACTCAGTTGGAGCAGTACCTTCTTCTTTGCACTCGAAAGTGAATCTAATAAATGAAGGGCTGCTGATCACGATTAATGCTGGGGAGGAAATAATCGCGTCTATAACAAGTGATTCACTCTACGTAGGGATAGACGAGGAGGCTGTGGAATGCTCGTTCCGCTCACTAGAGTTTGTCAATGCAACCTTCATTTCGGAAGGAAGGAAGATACCGGTGCCTATAATATCATCGACCACCAGGATAGGCTTGCGATTAATAGTTGGAAAGGAAACTATACTTGGGAAAGGACTAGGGAAATATCTCCAAGGAAGAGTTAATGTGCCGGTGCTAAGAGAAAAATGAGATCGTTATGGCCTGAGGTATAAGCCAGACGCAAAACAAAAGAGGAAGGAGCTTTTGAAAAGGCAAGAAAGAAGGAGAGCCAGACTGTCTGGAAAAGACATCTTATGGGAACCCATGGTCTTCCTACACATTTACGAGACTTTCGTCTCAGGAGGGGTGATTAACCAGCAGGAAAAGAAGCGAGTGATGATTGGAACCAAAAGGGGCATCATGAAAGGTTTAGACATTAATGTTATATCAGATGAAAGAAAGGAAGGGAATCCAACAAGAATTGATCCGTGTGCACCTGAAAGCACCTTAAATAATTGGACCATGGAGGAACTCTCTGTAATTTTTAAGATTTCCTCATAGTAATGCTCAAAAACACCTATTGCTTTAGGCTCGAAAGCAATATGAATCTTTTTGTAAAAGGGACCATGGTCATTATTCAGTTATTTTGAATGAAATGCACTTTCCATCTTTTATTCTTCTCCATAATTATTCATTCATTTCTTAATTCGGCTTAATAAATCATTCGTACATATCCAATAAACAAGACTGATTATTCTTTAATACATACATACTCATACATATACCATATAATCATTCTTTCGTAAATTCATTTTGCTCTTTGGACTTTCTTTTCATCCCTTAACAGATCCTCAAATATCAATAATATGAGCAACCTTGACACTAACTTAGAACCCCACTTCGAGCAAGATACGTGTTTGGAAGAGCTTCAGGACTTTGAAGATAATCAAGATTGTAATCTGCCTTCGGATCTGTTAAGAATGATGGAGTAGGAAGAAAAACAGATCTTGGCTCATTCGCACCTAGTGGAAGTTATTAATCTGGGGCACGAAGATGGAAAGAAAAAGGTGAAAATTGGGACAAGCATCTCCATAAAAACCAGAAGGAATCTTATCGAGTTGCTTTAGGAGTTTCAAGATATCTTCGCATGGTCTTACCAGGATATGTCCGACTTAAGCACTGACATTGTGGTGCATAAACTCTCTATAAAGGAAGAAAGCAGACCCGTGCAGCAAAAACTCCGAAGGATGAGATCGGATGTGTTGTTAAAAATAAAAGAGGAAGTCAAGAAACAATTTGACGCCGGTTTCCTCCAAGTGGTTAAATACTCTGAATGGGTAGCTAATATAGTCCCTATTCCTAAAAAAGACGAAAAGGTGGGCATGTATGTGGACTGTCGAGATTTAAATAAAGCTAGCCCAAACGATAATTTTCCCTTACCCCACATCGACACTTTAGTCGATAATACGGCAGAACATTCTCTGTTTTCCTTTATGGATGGTTTTTCTGGGTATAATCAGATAAGGATGGACCTTAAGGATTTGATCAAAACCATATTTGTCACGCTATGGGGAACATTTTACTACAAGGTGATGCCTTTCCGACTAAAAAATGTAGGGGCAACTTATCAGAGGGCCATGGTGACCCTGTTCCATGACATGATGCATAAGGAGATTGAAGTTTACGTTGATGACATGATTGTGAAATCCCAAACGGAGGAAGAACATGTAAGAATCCTGAGAAAGTTATTTGGAAGGCTAAGCAAATATCAATTAAAGCTAAACCTAGCAAAGTGCACTTTCGAGGCTACATTAGGAAAATTGTTAGGCTTTGTAGTCAGCAAAAGAGAAATTAAAATTGACCCTGATAAAGTCAAAGCCATACAGGAGCTACCACTACCCAGCACGTAAAAAGAAGTTCGGGGGTTATTAGGAAGACTAAATTATACTGCTCGGTTCATTTCACAGTTGACTGAGAAATGCGATCCTATCTTCCGCCTGCTTAGAAAGCGCAACCCGGGTGTATGGGATGATGAATGTCAGGAAACCTTTAATAAGGTCAAAGACTATTTATCCAAAGCTCTCATCTTGGTACCTCAAATTCCTAATAAGCCATTGATCTTGTACTTGACGGTCTTTGAAAATTCCATGGGATGCATACTAGGCCAACATGATGAATCCGAAAAGAAAGAAAGGGCGATATATTATCTCAGTAAGAAATTCACTGATTGCGAGACTCGATATTCGCTTATTGAGAAATTGTGTTGTTCACTAGTTTGGACTACACACAGATTAAGACAATACGTGTTATATCATACCACTTGGTTGATTTCGAAATTAGATCCTTTGAAGTATTTGATGGAGTCAGCAGCATTGAATGGAAGATTAGCTCGATGACAAATCTTGCTCTCGAAATTCGACATAGTCTACGTCAATCAAAAAGCAGTAAAAGAGAGTGCGATAGCAAACTTCCTAGCTAGTAGGGCTTTAGAGGACTATGAGCCGATAAACTTCGATTTCTCGAATGAAGATTTAATGTATATTACGACCATTGAAGGGGTAATCACGGTAGAACGACCTTGGAAATTGAATTTTGATGGAGCTTCAAATGCCACAGGTAATGGGGTCGGGGCAGTCTTGGTATCGCCCGAAGGAGATCACTACCCTTTCACCAGCAAACTTGATTTTGATTGCACAAACAATATGACTGAATACGAAGCATGTATATTGGGAATTCGTGCAGCCATAGAGCGGGGAATCAAAATTCTGGAGATTTACGGAGACTCCGCACTGGTGATCTATCAACTAAGTGGAGAATGGGAAATAAGAGATTCTGAGTTAGTGGATTACCGCAAATTGGTCCTCGAGTTGATCACAAAATTCGATGACGTCACATTTCATTATCTCTCACGGGAAGAAAACCAGATGGCCGATGCTCTTGCCACTCTAGCCTTGATGATTAAGGTGAGTAGGACGGAAAATGTAAAGCCCATTCAGATGAGTATCTACGAAGCTCCTGCTCATTGTTGTGATATTGAGGCAGAGGAAGAAGAGAAAAAGATGATCACCCATGGTACCAGAATATTCTTCAATTTGTGAGAGATCAAAAGTATCCCAAGCAAGCCTCAGAAAATGAAAAGAGGACATTACGAAGACTGGCCAGTGAATATGTCCTAGATGGGAAAATCTTGTACAAGAGGAGAAAAGATCAAGTGTTGCTAAGATGTGTTGACACAATTGAAGCTAAGAAGATCTTAGAAGAAGTTCACGAAGGCATTTGTAGGACACACGCTAATGGTTTCATGATGGGCCGACAAATAATGAGATTTGGGTATTACTGGTCTACTATTGAGGGCGATTGCATCAATTATGCCAAGAAGTGTCATAAGTGTCAGATCTATGGAGATAAGATTCATGTACCTCCATCACACCTTCATGTTATGACCTCTCCCTAGCCTTTTTCCATGTAGGGAATGGACGTCATCAGACCAATTTCTCCAAAGGCCTCTAATGGGGTAGATTCATCTTTGTGGTGATTGACTACTTCACTAAATGAGTAGAGGTATCTTCATATGCAAATGTTACCAAGTCTGCGATTAGCAAGTTCTTGAAAAAAGAAATTATTTACCGATACGGGATGCCTGAAAGGATCATATCGACAATGCCCTGAATTTGAACAATAGCACGATAGCAGAAGTTTGCGACCAATTCAAAATTAAGCATCATAATTCTTCTCCCTATTGCCCAAAAATGAATGGAGCTGTGGAGGCAGCTAATAAGAACATCAAGAAGATTGTGGCAAAAATGACTGAGACTTACAAAGACTGGGATGAAAAACTACCATTTGCCCTCTTTGCTTACAGAACTTCAGTCAGGACTTCTACTGGGGCAACACCATTCTCGTTGGCATACAGTATGGAAGCAGTCTTGCCTATCGAGGTTGAAATACCTTCCCTTCGAGTCTTAACCGAGGTCCAACTAAATGAGGCTGAATGGATCCAAGCTCGATATGATTAGTTGAATTTAATCGAGGAAAAGAGATTAAAAGCCATTCGCTATGGTCAGATGTATCAGAAAAGAATGATGCGAGCTTACGACAAAAAGGTTCGTCCCAAGGAATTCTATGAGGGAGATCTAGTTTTAAAAAAGATACTTCCCATACATAAAGATTTCCGTGGGAAATAGATGCCCAATTGGGAAGGACCTTATGTGGTAAAGAAAGCTTTCTCAAGAGGAGCTCTCATCCTAACAGAAATGGACGGCAAGGATCTGTACAATCCCATCAATTCAGACTCGGTGAAAAAATACTTCGCCTAAAAACAGAAGGGGAATTGAGATGAAAACCAGCAAAGAGCGTCTAAAAAAAAGGGTTCAGGATGAAAACCCGCAAAGGGCGTCCAGGAACCAAGGAAATTTTGAGTTGAAAATCCGCAAAGGGTGACTTAGATCTAAGAACGGGTCGACGAGATAGAGGAAGGTTACGACTTGAAACATCAACAAAGTACTTTAGATCATCTAGACATACATCCGAGCTAGGAATGATTCTCAAGCAAGTTGGCGCAGAGTAGCTCATTTTGCGATATCTGGGGCAACTAATTATTCTTTATTGTACACTTGGCAATTTTCTATTAATATTGTTTCCTTTGATCCTCTTTTTAATAGAATTTTCAAATATGACCTTGTTTCTGCACAATTTTATTCAAGCATTTCGCATCTAAATAACGGGTAATGAACTAATAAATCATACAAAAAGTTATGAGAATTATTTTGGAATTTTTAGAAATTACAAAGGTCCAAAACAAGATTACCAATGGGAAGACAAACTCAAAAACAAACAGTTCCAGAACAGCTAAGGAGACAGAGCAACACATCAATGACAGAATTCGGATAAGCGACAGATCTTGACCGACCTGAAAAATAATAAATAAATCTGACATTCATCATACACATTCATGCAAGTTAGGAGCATTTAATTCATTCTAATCACGACCCTCTAAATTGGGACTACATAGGAGACCCATAGGAGCATATTTCACAGGTCACATCCCCGCCACATGACGAGATGAATCATTAAGATCACTAAGGAAAAGTTGAAAAAGAGCAGAACTCTAAAACCTTACCCCGATCATGGGGCAGATTGTGACCATCCACAAAACAGCGATGCGGTCATCTTTCTGATGAGATACTGAAAAGAAAACCAAATCAATGAAACGAGGCTTAGAGTGAGCAAATCTTTGAACCCCAGCTTCCTGATGAGATACAGAAAAGAAGGGTGAAGAAATAAAAGGTTAGCTTCCTGATGAGATAGTTGACAAGTGGACCAAATTCGTCTTTCTGATGAGATACAGAGAAGCGAATTGAAACAAACGACACAGTCATCTTCCTGATGAGATACTGAGAAGAAGACCAAATCAAACTCACTCCCGATGTGAGTAAATCCTCGAACCCCAGCTTCCTGATGAGATACGGAGAAGCAGGGTGAAGCAATAAAGGGTTAGCTTCCTGATGAATACTGAGAAGTGGACCAAATTCGTCTTCCTAATGAGATACAGAGAAGCGAATTGAAACAAACGACGCAATCATCTTCCTGATGAGATACTGAGAAGAAGACCAAATCAAACTCACGCCTGATGTGAGCAAATCTTCGAACCCCAGCTTCTTGATGAGACACTGAGAAGCAAGTCGAAGTAATAAAACGGTTAGCTTCCTGGTGAAATACGAGGAAGTGAACCAAAACCATTTTCCTGATGAAACACAGAGAAGTGGATCAAAACAAGTGATATAGTCGTCTTCCAGATAAGATACTGAGAAGAAGGCCAAGTCAATGAAACCAGACTCAAAGACTACGGTGATGAATTCCAATCCCCTTGAAAGGAATGAAGTGAAATTACGGTAGCAAATTTTGTCTTTTTGAAGATTACTTTAGGGCAAGATGGAGTCATGATGCAGAGGTAGACGCGGCAAAATCAAACAGTTAAACAAAGCGAAAAGTGGACCAACTAAAGAGAGATCGTCGAAGAAGTAAGACGGGACCAAATTGGGCCTCCTTTTGGTCCTTGCTCCATTCCTGTTACACAGTAACGAGCAAGGAGGGGTAGCTGTTGGAGCTCAATTTTGACCAAGCCCCTTTTTAATTTTAAATTTAGATTTATTTTAAATTTAAATTAATCTTAAATTTAAATTTAATTTTAAAATTAAAAAAGTTCAAACATAAATGTCCAAATTACATACCCAAAAATCCGAGCCCAAATACAATTCCAAACAAAGGGCCCAATTACAAAAGACCCAGACGGACCCAAACCAAGACACTAACACCAAATCAGAAACCTTAAGCTTCAACTTGTACTGCTGCTGCCTCTGTTTCAACCTATCAGAACACGCCACGTCAGCCCAAGCAGCTTCCTTCTTTGGCCCTAACTTGCTTCTGCCACTGCTACCGCCACTGTCACGAGTTGCCATAGTCGAACCTGCAAGAAAAAAGAGAGATTAGATGTACACTTAATTGCAATACAACAAATAACCATGATTGAAACACTGGTTATAAAAACCAGTTTCAAAATTTGTAATAGGTTACGACCCCTTTTGAGAAATCAATACAACAAACAGGTTCCCAAAGTGTTTACAAGTCCAAATAAGAAAAGGTTAGCAAGCAGAGGTATTCAAACAGATAGGGCATAAAACCACAGAAGCAAAGGGGCAAATCAGATTCACAGCACTTAGATATTAAGGCATCCAGATATTTTCAATAAATGTTCACCACCATTTATGACTAAAGTTTTTATTTAAAACCACACTTAGTTTCAATGCATGCATTCAATACCCACTATTGTCATTTATCCCTTTTTATTTTCAAAACGTTTCAATAATTCTTAATAATATTAAAAACTGTTTTAATAATTATAATATTAATGATATCATTAGTAATAAATAAGTTTTTCTTAATAATAATAATAATAATAATAATAATAATAATAATAAATAAATAAATAAATAAAAAAGGAGACAAAAAGTTAGAAAGATGCTTCCCTGGTCGCCGTCGTCGGAAGCCGAACCTAACCGAACGTTGCCTGCACCCCGTCACGCATGGATCTGCAAAAAAAGAAGAATCAAAACGATTAATAATAAAAAACAATAAAAACAGTTTTTTTTTAAAAAAGGAAAGGAGTTTTCAAACGATTTTAAAACAAAAAAAAGGAAGAAATCAAACGGTTTTTACCTTCGACGGAGGTGCGTGGCGTGTGGAAGGAAACGCGGTAACGGAGACACGGTCGGACCGACGCGCGTAACCAGGCGCGACGACGACGCGCAGCCACACTCGGAGACGCGTGGTAGTTACGCGCGACGGACGGTGATCGGACTGACTGGCCAGAGCATGGTTGGCCATGGAGAGGGGAGAGGATTTTTTGGAGAGTTTTTTTTTTTTTTTTTTTTAAAAGGGTGAAAAGTGATTTTTTTTCTGAGAAATTGCCTGTTTATAGCCATCCAAAATGGTGTCGTTTCGGCATGGTTTCAGAATGCTTAAAACGGCACCGTTTCACCTAATAACCCATAGCCGACCTGAAATCCGACCCGATCCAACCTAGGATCCGCGTGTTTTTAAATGAAGGGTTATTTATACGTTCGATCTTTCCGCTTTTTCTAAAAATTTTAATCAGGTCCTTTTTGCACTTTTAATTAATTTTAAATTGACCTAATGATTTTCATGGTTTTTCAATTTAATCTCTCGGCCTTCTTAAAAGCATTAGGAGCTGCCACATGTCATATTTTGGTTTATTTATGCAAATAGTCCCTCTTATTGTTAGTTTGTTTTAATTTAATCCTCAAATCGAGTTTTATTTAATTACAAAATTGACCCAAAAATTTTTCATGGATTTCAAACTAGTCCTCTGACTTCAAGATGCTTGAGGGGCTACCACGTGTCACCTATTTTTGGTTTTATTACCCTGGAGGTCCCTAAACTATTCAAAAATCCCATTTTTACCCCCGAACTTCTAAAAATCCCATTTTGACCCCGAAACTTCCAAAAATCCCATTTTTACCCTCGAACTTCCAAAAATCTCATTTTAACCCTAAAACTTCCAAAAATCCCATTTTTGACCCCCAAAACTTCAAAAAATCCCATTTTTACCCTCGAACTTCTAAAAATCCCATTTTTGACCCCCGAAACTTCCAAAAATTACCATTTTTGCCCTCGGGTATCCGAAAAGTCTCATTTCCAACTTCGATTGCTACATTCCTCTTTCTCATCAATATTTGCATTTAATTTTAAATTATTATGCAAATCGTATTTTTTAGATTCTTCACAAATAATTTGTCTTATTATTTATCTCACTTCGCGTTTTTCAATATCCACTATTAACTGCTTATCCGTACTAAACGTGCATGCTTGTTTTCGAAATTATTTTTTTTCATAAAAAAAAACTTTAAAATCGGGGCAATATTCTTTTATTTCGAATTTCGGAAATTTGCGTCTTAACTTACTAGGTGCAATTTTTCTTCAAATCGAAATAATTGAATACCCTTAATCGAGGCAATGTTTCTTTATCTTCGATTCTGAAAGTTTGCGCCTTAACTTACCAGGTGCAATCTTTCATCAAATTGGGATAATCGAACATCCTTTTCCCAAAATCCAAGAAGTTTCACGAAGGAAAACTCGTTATTTCTAGGCCCTGAAATGTCATGTCCTAACTCACTAGACGTAACTTTCCTCCTCGATCACTTTGAAACAACGGGATTTCCAAACAAACCTGTTTTCTTCTAAACTTAACTCATGCATTCAAGGATCGTGTTTTAGAATTTATTCGAGCTTATAAATGTTACAAATTAAGACCTGAAAATAATCAATACGGTACCAATTTATTCAAGGAAAAAGCATTTTGTGATGATCCAATCACACCGAGTAAAAGATTGGTGGTGACTCCCATTATTTTTCGATTTTAAAATAATTTTTCGAAACACGTCGTTTTCCAATAAAAGGGATGGTTTCGACAAAGAATATTTGTAAATTTTAAAGATTAATTTTTTAAAAAATTATGATTAAATTGATATAATACTTGAAAATAATGTTTTTTTTGGACATGAGTACAGTTGAGCTTAGACCTGCATAGTAATTAGCTCCACATAAATTTGAAATTTCATTTTGGATTTTATTATAGGTATAATGATAAATTTAATTTTTATTGTTTACATTTTTTTATTAATTTGATCCTTATTCATTGAGTTAAATTTGGTTATTAACCTTTAAAAAATAGTTAAATTATTTGTTTACAAAAATATTGACTAAAACATTAATTTTTTTAATGATATGGTGTGGTTGTCCATGTATATTTTATTCTGATAGGGAACTATTTTACAAATAATTTAAAATTTATGAAAATATTAAAAAAACTCAAATTTAAAAACATATAAAAAATTACATGAAGTACATGTGGGCTGTCATGTAGGGGTGAACGTTTGATCGAATCGAGTGAAAATTTTTTGAGTTAATCGAGTTCGTAAGCCCTATTTTTCATCCTAACTCAATTTGAAAAATTTTCGAATCGAGTGAAATTGTTCGAGTTAAATTAAAAAAATTTAAACATGTTAAATAAAAATATTATTACAGTATAACTAATTCCACGTTAGAACATATAAATTTGAAACTGTATATATTTGAAGAAAATTTCAAAGCAAAATAAATAAATAAAAAGATACTTGAGTATGATGAATTTGGAGCATTAATTATGTCCCCAAAATTATTATTTTCGAAAATTTTAAAATCTTAAATTTTTTTAATATTTTTTAAAAAATTTAAATTTTATAAACATTTTGAGTTTTTAAAAACAGAATAAGGATGTAAATTTTACAAGCTAAATTTACCATTTATCACATTATGTTTTTATTATATTCTATGATATTTGGATGAAGCTTCTCATATTTCACAACAAATACATGAAAATTTTGGTAGCCAAACCGTGCAGGGAAAAAGCTTTGCATGGATGCATGCATGCGTTCGTGCGTGCCCTTAAATCCCTCCAAAATTGTCTTATAATTTCCAGGAAATGCCCAATGCATGAATTCAATGTCAGCTATTTAAGCTCAGCTCAGCAAATTACCTATTTAATCTCCTTTTTTGAACTTCAATTTAGTCCAAACATATCGAGACAACGGGATTTCAATGTAAGCTATTTCTTGCCTCACATGAATTCTCAACTTAATTTTTAAAATTCCACAAAAACCCCCTTTCATATACTTTTGAAATACATTTACATAAGTGGTCAAAAAAAGTACTAGCTTAATGGTAAATTTGAAATCTAGAGAATTTCGAGTTCCACCTTGTTTAAATCATATTACGTGTAGGTTTTTGTTCATATTTATTTTGATATAGCTAACGGCAGATCTTAGCATTAAGTTTTTGATAGGTCTAATTATGAGTTTAAGAAATTTTAAAAGCTTAATGAGAATTAAAAAAAAAAATCGAGGTGTATAACTGAAATTTTTAAAAATTTTGAAAGGTTTAATGAGAATTTTCAAAAATTTTGAGTTTAATGATTGTCCGCCTTTAAATATTATTTTGCAATAATTAATTCGGGTTGTAGTTGTTTTTGTTTAGCATGGAAAGGGGACAAGAATTAGAATGGGAAGAGGCACAAAAGCTCGCCATGAGTGTTGATCTCGTCGCTTCAGCCAAACAACATTTACAATTTCTTGCTGAAGTTGATAGGAATCGGACCCTCTATGATGGCCCTGTCTTGGATCGGGCCATTTATAGGTCAATCTTTCAACTTTATAAATTTCTTTTTTTTTTTCTTTAATTTTTGCCATGACTGATATTGATTTATTGAGTTAATTGCACCAAATATTCTTAAATTATTACTCTCATTTTTATTTGGTCACTAAACTTCAAATTATTCTATCACATCTTTAAATTATTGATGTTATATCAATTAGGTCCTTTTTATTATTAAAATCGTTAATTTAGCTGTTGCATGACACGTTAGATCTTATGTAATGTAATTTAAAATGAAAAATTTAAGAAAAATGAATGTTGTAAAAATAGATGTTTTAAAAAATTTTAGTTTTGAGGTTTTTGATACTTTTATGGAAGATTTATTATTCAAAATTTTTTTTAGTTTTATTTTATATTTAATTTTTATTTTTAAAAGTTATGAGACAATGTTCTGTTTCTTTAAAATTTTCATTTTAAATTTAGTTACATTAGTTTTAATAATAAAAGGACTTGATTGGTATAATATCAATAGTTTGTCAATGTGATTAGAATGCTTTCAAGTTTGGATACCAATTTAGAATGAAGGTTATAGTTTAGGGGTGTCAAGTGCAATTAACTCTAATTTATTTATTCATACTCCCAGTGGTAAAAGTACCATGGAAGCCCTTATACTAGGAGTTAAATTGCATTTCACCCCCTTTACTCATAAAATGGGCAAATTAGTCACTGAATGTTAGATCAAAGGGCAAACTAGTTTTTCTGTTAAAAATTTCATCCATTTCTATTGTTAAAAATTGATTCTTGTATGTCAGAATGAGATGAACATAGCATACCACATGTAAACGTACGGTTGTTCTGACCGTCACGTCAATTCTTAATAATAGAAATAGATAAGATTTTTAATAAAAAGAATCAGTTTGCTCGTTGATCTAATATACAAAGACTAATTTATCCGTTCTTTGAATAAATGAAATAAAATACAATTTAACTCACCGTACAGAGACTTGCATGATACTTTTACTTACTCTTAGTTTTAAGTTCTGACAATTCATTTACCTTTGATAACGTCCAAGTTTAGGTACAAATACTGTTGGCTTCCACTACTTGGCAAACATACGGAGTCTAGGGTCTCGGAAGGGCCTTTGGTTGTGCCACTTGACTGTGAATGGATTTGGCATTGCCATAGGCTTAACCCTGTACACTTTTAAACCATGCAACATTACATATATATGTTGTCACAGTGAAGTTTTGCCAATTTGTGTAGTTGTTGTCTTTGTTAGGTACGGTACAAGGCTGACTGTGAGGAACTCTATGGGAGAATCCTTGACAATCAGAATGTCATGTCCTCAATTAGTACAACTTGTAGAAGGCAAACCGAAGAAATATGGATGAGGGTGTATCCTTGTGAGCCATATCAACTTAATATGAGCAGCCAATTCCTCAAAAATTTCGTAATTCCTTCCAGGAGTACCCAGTATGATCTGGTTTCAGCAGTTAAGAGACAAAGTCCTTTTTTTTACCAGGTATGATGTTGGGGGAAATTTAAACACGAGTGGTAGTCATCTTTTATTTTTTAGTTATTCAATTACGAAAAGTTATAAAACGGTCACTTATCTATTCGATTTTATCTTCTTCTTTTTTGCTACCAGCCATCAAATAACTGATGGGAAGATGATGTGACAACTTTTAAAATTGGTATAATTTAAATTTTAACCCTCAACATTTACACATTGTGCAATTTGATCCTTTTTTTTCCAGTTTTATTTTTCTTTGTGATCCTCTCACCTAGAAAAGTTAAAAACAAATTTATCAGCTAAATTTGATCGAAATTTTACCAAAAATGGAAACACCCAAAAACCCACGATAATAGTTGCATCTTTTCTCATTCTTTTAAAATGTTGAGGGTTGATTTTTTAAAATTAAGACTAAATTGACACGATTTATAAATGTTGAGGGTTAAAAGTGTTATTATTTTAATTTTAAAAGTTTTCACGTCATCTTCTCGTTAGCCATTTGGGTGATCATTTTGTAACTTCTCATAGTTGGGTCATCAAAAAAAAAATACTAATAGTTAAGTGATTATTAATGCAGTTTACCTTTTAAATAACATTAGCATAGATAGAGGCGAATTTGAGGGGAGCAGGAAGGGCCTTGGCTCCCCCAAAATAATTTTTTTTTTTTTAATTTCAGTCCTTTTATAAATAGAGAAGCCATAAATTGACATATAGTAAAATTGTACTTTGACCCTCTAAAAATAAATTTTTTTAACTTAATCTTCTTATAAATAAAGAAATTATAAATTAATATATAGTAAAATTGCACTTTTAACTTTCCTAAAAATGAAAATAAAAATTTAATCCCTTCAAAAATAATGAAATTATAATTTCATACATGATAGAATTATAATTTAATTTATGAAAAAATTATAATTAAATTCCAGATCCCGTTTAAAAATTTTCTAGATCATTTCTCACCTGAGCATGAACATTAGACATCATCGTTTTAATTAGTTTTGAGTCTCTCACTTGGCACCAACAATACATGGAACAGGTATCCAGATCCCACATGAATGATGACGTATTTCTTGAAGGAGCTGTAGCTAGATACAAGGGATTTCTACATTTGATCAAGAGAAATTGGGAACATTCCAAGAGATGTTTTTGTGTTCCAACATATGACATCGACCTTATCTGGCATACTCATCAACTGCATCCTGTTTCTTATTGCAAAGATGTAATGGCAGCTTTGGGAAAGATATTAGAACATGATGACACAGATTCTGATAGAACAAGGGGTAAGAAGCTAGACACTGGATTTTCTAGAACAACCAAACAATGGGAAGACATGCTCGGATCTAGGTATTGCCGTGCTGGAGCAATGTATAGAGGACAAGCTCCATCCCCACTTGGGCTCAACTTGTCTCAATTGGACGACCAGTGGGACAAGAAGATGGTCCCATCGAATGAAAATCAAGATATGGTTTCACTTCATAGGAAAACGGTTATGGAGGTAAGCCCCAAACACTTCTTCCCTGCATGTTAAACTAAAAAAAAAAAAAAATCGACATATCGAAATCTTATTGATAATATGATTATATTCCGAGTTAAAGAGCATAAAAATCATATATATTTGAAAATTCTTTTTTTAAAAAAAACAAGATAATTTGTATGATGAACTTAATTTTGATAATTTACTTGTTTAATATCTCTAATTTATTATTTTGATTATTTATTTAAAAATTATAATTTAGCATTTATATATTTTTTAATTTTTTAATAATTATTTTGAATATATATTTATAAAATTTTGAAGAAATATTTTAAAATTTTTTAGAGGGACCAATTTGTGCATTTTCAACATTGCCAGGGATCCAAGAGATATTTATATAAATTTGTTTATTCGAGTTGTAAAATTCAAGACTTGAACTAAAAAAAAAATTTTTTTTAGTTGAAACTAAATAACTCAATTCAATTAACTTAAATTTAAAAAAAATCGAATCGAATGGAATGGAGTTTTACTCCACTCTAATTTGACTTTTTTTTTTTTTTTTCAGATTATGATAGATATTGTTGGGGTCAAAGATCTACATCAAGGACTCAAAGGAAGTCTCTTTGTTACAATCAACAAAAAACAACCAGATATATTCCTTAACAAGAAAAGAAACATAAGTATTTTGTGTAACACCAAGGAGAAACAAGCAACTGTGTTCCAATGTGAACCTAGAGGGGATCTTGTCATTGAATTAATCTCATATTCACCTATCAAAACATTAGGAACAACCTCAATGTCCCTGAAGGACATAGTAAACTCGGTTTCTCAGCTTTATGCAGAAGAGTGGTTTGATTTGGTACCGAATTCGGCACTTGCTGATTCGAAACCGATTAGTGTACGAATCGCTTTCTCTTTCACTCCTCCAATTCCAGCACCCTACATGGTTCAAATGGTTCGGCATTTCAAGTATCATTGCTTTGCCGATGAGGCTGGCAATGATATAATCAGTCTCCATATGAGGTATACACGAGTGCACAAAAGTTCATCATGTGTGGTATAATTTCATGCATAGCCAAATAATTTGAACTATTTGTCTGGTTTTTTTTATATGTTTTCAGAGATTACCAGACAAGAAAGGAAGTGATTGGTCTAAAATCATGTGATGGAACGCATGTGCTTGCAGCAGAATCTGCTGGGAGAGGATGGTTTTTGAATAATTCCCATTGGTGGTTTCATGTTCATAACAAGTTAAATGAAAATGGCCTTGCATATGGTTTTAAAGGAAATCGAAAGGTGAGTATAGGTGTTCATGGCCAGACCGGGTTCCGGTTGGGCTTAAATATGATACTAATACTCTTTATGCTTATTTAAATTTAATCCGATATATGAACCTAAAATTTTGTTTTTTTATTATTTTTTTTTTGAATTTTTTAAAATATTCATATTGATCTTAATAATTTTATATATTTTTTATTTATTAAAATTTTATATATAAAAATTTTAACTTTTTTAAATATTTACATTATAGTATTATATATTACTATAAATTTAATTTTTATATGTTATAAATTATATAATATATAAAAAAATATAATTATAGTATAAACATAGAAATTGGGCCAAGTCAGACTCAGGCTTTCACTGTTCGTGCCCAAGCCTAGTCTATATTCTAAACGAGTCTATTTTTTTGTCGTTTTTCAAACTTAAATTTTTTGTTCAAATCCTCCTAAATTTTTAACAAATCGTTTGAACTTAAATTGATAACTTAACCTAAAAACAAGTTTAATATCAAGAGCGAATTTAGAGGGGAGCTGACAGGGGCCTTGCCCCTCTCCCCATGGAAAATTTATTTTTTGATCTCTTAATAAATGATAGATTAAAAGTTATTATGTGATAAAATTGTATTTTAGCCACTAAAAATGAAAAGATTTTTATATAATACTTTGAAAATTGACGAAATCATAAATAAATACAAAATAAAATTATACTTTAGCCTCACAAATATTTTATAATTCAATTCCAGTATCACTAAAATAAATTAGATTTGCTTCTGGTATCAATGGCTTTGAAAATACATTATCTTCAAAACCCTAAATTTTTGTACATATTATGGCTATAGGTGATTGTTGTTCGAGGAAGAAAACTAGGATTTGAGATTAATGATGGCAAGAAGCTGAAAAACGAAGAGCACTTCATGACGGCTGTTGAATTCTCCATGGAATATCCTTATGGAAAAGCTGTAGCTTTGTTCAACCTTAAGTCTGCCATTATAGAGGTTTATTACATTATCAACATCTTGGGCTTTAAAATATAGAACAAATTGATCCCTCTAAAAAAATCAGAATAATTTAACCTCTGTTAATTTTAAAAGTGAGCAACTAATGGTAATTAATATGGGTTAATGTCTTCCAAGTGTATATAACTTTAATTGCTGTAATAACAAATTTAACTCTCGATATTTTATATTTTATCAATTTGATCTTAATTCTAAAAATTTAACAAATTTAGCCTCAACATATACACAAATGTTGTGAGTTAAATGTTTTAAATTAAGATCAAATTGACAAAATGTGTAAACTTGAACGGTTAAATTTGTTATTATACAAATTAAAATTATGTACAAGTGAGGAAAATCATTAATGTTGTGATTAATTGTTCAATTTCGAATTAACAGAGATTAAATTGTTTTGAGAAATATGATAGAAAGAAAATTCCTTTTTATCTTTAGACTTTTTTAGCTATTGCTGATTTTTTAATCTTTCAAAACCAGATTAGTGACGAAGAATCGCTTGTAGTCCCTATGATTATATTGGCTTTTCTAGTTTCTGAAAGTTCAAGCAACTGTGGGAAAAGCTGCAATAATGAAGGGAAGGGTGGTGGTGAAGCCATTACTAATGGAATCAAAGACTCTCCTCCTGAAGGTGAAGATGCGGTTAAGAGTAGCAATTGCGGCGGGTGTGGTGGTGGCGGCTGCGGCGTTAGTTGTGGAGGAAGCTGCGGAGGGCACTGTTCGGGTGGTGGTAGCTAGCTGCAGGAATTAATTACATCACAAATATGACTAAAAAAATTAATGATTTGTTTTCACTGTAATCCGTAAACAGTTGGATTAAATACTCTTCTAAATAAAGTCCCTACGAATAAATGCATGGCATGCTATTGCAATGTTTCCACATTTCACATGAGAGTAAAAAAGAAAAGTTTATCGGCGATGAACTAATTCCAATCCGATTACATGTTTTTTCTCACACAATAGATCATTAGACCTTGTCTAAACGACATGATGAACATAGAGACACTGTTTAAGGCTCACCGTTTGCATAAAGCTGTTCTAACTGATGGACGACAGTCATTTTCAAGTATGTTTAGAATCTGTTGAAGCATTATACCATGACTCAGAATAACACCCTCCTGCTCTAGCCTTGTCCATAGCCATTGAATGTTATGGGTGCAGGCCCAGTGGGGAAAGTTGGGCATCAAATAGGTGAGGAGACAACAATGCTTCATGGTTCTTGTCTCCTTCTACATTATGCATGGTCTTGTCCATGCCTCACCTTAAAAATAATGAAGTCTATGTTTTAATAATAATAAAAAAGCTTTTTAGTAATCGATAATATAAAAACACACCAGGTGAACAATTTTGCAACACTGCCATGGCTATGGAAATTGAGCTGCTGTGTATTCATTTTCTGCATTTGGAAATTCATTTTAAGTGATCGAACAAGGTGAATGTGAAACTTTGCAGACTATATGTATGGAGCGAGGAAAGTTTCAATGTATTTTCTACGTTGGTTCATAGATATTTCTCCGTAACTTGGTAGTAAAATTCAATCCATGCAGACGTAAATCTGCGTTTTTCTTTTCTTTTTTCTTTATTCCCCCTAAAAGATATTAGACTCTCGTGTTGATTTATTGTTTACGTCTTATGATGAGTTATGATGTAGCCAAACATTCTCAATCATATACTTGCATTAATTTGGAGTGTTCAAAAGATGACAATGTATGTGTCACATGCAATAAATCACATGTCTAAGGTTAAGTTGGGTTCTGTAAAATATTTGATATCTGTATTCAAAATTCGAACATTATTCTCTCAATAGTTGTATCCGATATTTATTGGTAAATAAGAATTTCAAATGATTGTTGTAACAGTGTGATCAAAAGGATGAATGAATTGAAAACAAATTTTGAAATGTTCGATTTCATCATATTTATCAGAAGCAAACCAATTACTTCATCAATCAACCAACTACTTGGATTATGTAACAATGATCATGAAACATTACTTGAAAAGAAATTAAGTAACTCATAAATAAAAGAAAAAAATTTTACTTAATACATATATTAAAAAGGTTTGTAATAAATGGGCAAACTACATGATTATTGTGACGTGATTTGACTTTAAAAATAACAAAATCATTAATTTATCATTTTTGCTTTTTTTTAGTGCGTTTCCATTAACTTGATGACAATGATTTTGAAAAAAAAAATTGCCACATCGTTTACATGTCATATATTTGATAAAAACAAAACAAAATAAAAATCAATTCCATCTCTAATAATCCTCTCAATCACCTTCGCCGTTAGACTCGTCAGTAGCCTCGTCGGATTCTTCTTCTTCCTAACAATCCTCACTTCTTTCTGGTCAGGTGGCTCGTTCGTCACCTTCCTCTCCGGGTGTAGTCCGTTTCGGCCATAGACACAGAAGCTGAGGTGGAAAACAATCAGGGGCAAATTTAGGGGTTGACACACCCGACCCTCTTTAACATGTAAAAATTTTTATTTAGGACTTTAAAATTTTTTAAAATTTTAAATTAATAAAAGGAAAATTACGTTTTAACTCCTCTAAAAATGATAAAATTTCGATTTAATTTTTTAAAAATTATATTTTTACAATAATAAAAATTACAAATTAATTTCGACCCTCTAAAAAAATTTTTGAATTCGCCCTTGAAAACAATAGTATGATAGTGAGAGCGGAACACTATTTCCAGCTCCGTTTCTGCAACAGTTCCGCTCCCACTGCTGCACCGTTGTTTTCCACCTGAGCTTCTGTGTTCATGTCAAACTTTGGTGCATGAAAGAAGCTGGTTCCATTTCAGGTACTAGTAATAATTGGAAAAATATTATATTTCGTTAATGAATTAACAACTCATCAAATATCTATAAGCTGCCCGCGAATGCAAAATGCTATCTTCTTATAACTGAAACAAGTAAACATCGGTCGACAGCTTTATATTTTAACAATAATTTCTTGAATTTCCAATTTTGTATTTTTTGGGCATTCAAATTTTATTTATTTTAATCTTAAAATTTTAATTTATTATCAATTTATTTAATAATTAAATCAAATTTATTAAAATAGATTATAAAGCATGTAGAAAATAAACGCATTACATGTTGGATCTGAGTTGTAAGATTATTTAATCAAGTTCAGAGAATAATGCAAATCGGTACTCTTTTTAATTTTAAAAATATTAAATAATCCAATTATTATAATTCCTTTAATAGTAATAATAATTGAAGTGACTTAACTTTTAAATGGTTAAAAGCAAAAGAACTAAATTATAAATATTTGAGGAATACGTGTGGATTGAGAGAAAAATTTAAAAATTATTACCAATGTACTTTATCATAATTTATGTTTAAAATCATTTCATTAATATAACAAATATTAAAAAAATTTAGTACAACAATTATATAATTAGAAGGGTATCGAATATGAATTATAAAATA
Organism: Kokia cookei; assembly: GCA_039519145.1. Taxonomy (NCBI): domain Eukaryota; kingdom Viridiplantae; phylum Streptophyta; class Magnoliopsida; order Malvales; family Malvaceae; genus Kokia; species Kokia cookei. The sequence goes on along the minus strand of CM076903.1, from coordinate 7,347,650 downwards.
GATATAAAAAATATCAAAAAATTTAAATTTTTTATTAAGTTTAGTATCATAAGTCAATCGAGCACTAATTTAATTACTTCTAAATAATAACGAAAATACCCACCCAAACTTTTATAATTGTCAAGAAAAATGAAAAAAAAAAAATAGACAATGTTTACAAAAAAGAAATAAGGTTTGAAAATTTAGACATATAACTGTTATTTTTTAAAATAAGATTTAGTATAATGATGTTATTTTTAAGATATTTAATCTCAACTAATAATATTTTTGTTAAATTTTATTATTAGTCACCATGTTGTACGAAAGTTATGGTTTTAATTTCTGTAAAATTTGATCATTTTTAGTCTTTGTATTTTATAAATTTTAAAATTTAAGTTCTTATAAAAGTCATTTCCAAATTAGTATCTATATACTATTAAGTATACATGATACATCACATGTCACTATTATTTAGTAATTTACTATTTGATCTAATGTACATGGATTAATTTATCTATTTTTCTTTTATAATTGAGAGAGGAGAATGAAGTCTCTTGGAATCGAATCTAAGCTTTCATGCCTACAACATAATGCTCTTGCCATAATATTTTTTTGATAATTTATCTACTTTTAGGATTGAATTAAAATACAATCCTATAATACCTAATTCAAATGTTTCCATAATATTTTTACCAAAATTGATGAATTCGATAAAGAATAGCATTCACCAAATGTCACTAAAAAATTTATAGTTCATATATTAATGGTTTCGTGGAGTTATTCAATTCGCAGAATAAAAAATTGAAGAGTAGGAAACAATTTCAGTAAGGAGTTGAAAATATAATCCCACTCTCCTAACATTACACATGGCATCAGAGGAAAAACTTTACAAAACAAAGAATCCAACGGCATGGCCACCACTCCTAGTCTTTTTCTTCATCACCGGATACGGTTCCACTGAGAGAATGGCTCACGGTTCACTTTCGGAGCAGTTTTAGCCACTTCTGGGACCCCAAAAACATTCCAAAATCTTAGTGTCTCATCCCCAGCTGCTGATGCCACTGTGCACCCATCAGGGCTTTGAGCCATGTAAAGCACTGTAGATGTATGACCCGTTAGCTCTACCATCTTCACCATTGATGGATATTTCCAAAGAGTTAATTGATTCTGAGTAATTCCATGGGAACTCAATAGCTCCCTCTCATTCTTGCTCCATAGCAATGGGCAAACCTGGGAGCCGGTATCAACTGAATTCAAGCATGCACCAGTATGTCTGTTCCAAAACTTTATGGTTCGATCGTCGCCACCTCCACCTGTGGCCAGCCAATTACTCTGGAAAGGGCACCAGGCAAGGGCTTTGACAGCTGAGGTATGCTTCTCCAACCTGTGTAGCCATTGAGTTGGTGAATTTAAAGATGCCTTGGACCTATCCCATATGTGTACAACATTATCATTACCTCCGCTGGCTAGTTGTTGCCCGGAAGCCGACCATTTGAGCCCGCAAACCTCTTGCTGGTGTCCTCTGTAAGTTTCGACAACATGGGATCTAATTCTCTCATCGTTGTTAACAATCTGACCATCCATTCCTCCCGTTGTGAGAATGTGATTGTTCCATGCCATTGAACCCACTCTTGATCCATGACAACCTCTCAGAGTACGCAGCTGCAGCAACAAAGGGAACGATTAAACAATGGAAGAACAATAAGAAGAGGCTGCAAAATGTTCGGCAAAGACTATAATATTGAACCTGGTGGTTGGAAGCCGAATCCCATAGTTGTACTTCGGAATTGTTCAAGCCAATGGCAATATGCGGAACATTAGGAGCCCAATTCACACTTGTTACTGGTCCGTTTTCGTCATCAACAGTGACAAGTTCTGAAGTAGAACTATCTGAAGCATCCCACAGATACACGGTGTTTCCTAGTGCTATTGCTAGTACATTGATGCTCCCCCAATCCAATAAATTCAGGTAAAAATCTTCGACGAGATCAGGAGCATCCAATGTTCTCTCAAAGCTCTGAAGAAATGAAAATCGCATCATATTAGAGTCTATTGAACCAAAATTTTCTGAACTAACAAAAGTATCCATATCGTGCTCTACTTACCTGGGGAATGTGTCTTCTAGGCTTTGCAGATTTGGTCGGATGAGCTGAAGCCGTTGAGTGCTCGGAAGGGACGAGTGCTGGTGACTTGTTCTTGAAAGCCAAGATTCGGGTGCGGTTCATGTTCAAGGCCTCAGCCAGCTGCTTCCTGTAGGCCTCCCTGGCAGGTGAGCATGTTGTTTGGTTCTCTTTGATCTTCCTTCCTTCGGTCAGCATGTAATGCGCATAATCGAAGTCCATTGCTGAACGGTTTGGTATGAATCTATCCACCTAAACAATAACAATAAAAGCGCATTCAGTTTCTGTTAGGGATCGAAACAGAAAACAGGAAATAGGGAGGGGAGAAGAAAAATAGAAAGGAAAGAAAGGAGAGGAATCAGTGAGATGAAGAAGAAGATAGAAATCGAGAGATAAGAAACAAACAAAACATGTTCATAACCTCCTCTCTGCTACATACTCAGTTAATGCTAGGGACTCGGTTTTTGCTGATTTAAACGTCGGTTATTATCGTTATTAACGGTTGTTGCACGGAATTCACAATGTAAACAAGTCATTGGCACATCAATTTATTATACTAAATCTTATAGTTAGTGCCTTAATCACCATTTGTTTAAGTTATAAAATAGCCAATAACATGAATGGGAAGTTTGAATTAAGGAGTGTTGTAATAAAATACAAATATTTATGACTGTAACTCAAACATAATAATTGAATTGGCTTAGGTTCCATTGAAGGATGTAAGTCAAAGGTTTCTTCCTATATTCTATTAAGTTTGAGAGCATTAAGAAAAAAGGTTTCATTTATGTCGACAAAAGTGGGTAATAAACTAATTAATTAAAGAGGAGGAGCTATTTTAATGTTGTTACAATCTCTAATTTATCAATTAATTCAAAGTTGTTCTTTTTGCAATAAATCAAAAACAACAACAACAAAAACAAAAAATCCCAGATTTACAATCATTGAAATCAATTAAAATAAGTTGAAATATATACATTTTCCTTGGATTTCTTTCTGTGGAGAAGTTGTTCTTGAAGTGGCCATCTAGATTGACCGTTCAAGTTTGAAAAAGAATATAAAGATCCTGCATCCATAACCATAATATCAAGTACCCAAATATATATAATAAAAGAGAAACAGAAAGCGATAAACTATTTAAGATCCTGCTAAAAAAATAGTTAGGCAAAATCCAATATATGTACATATATAAAATAACCCAGAACCAGCAAAATTCAATCTCCAAAACTTAAAGAAAAAGAAAACTTTCAGCAAAAATAAAATCAAACTGAAAACGTTATTGACAGAGAAAAAGAAAATATTAGAGAGATGCTACGCAATGCGAGAGTAGATGGAGATGGAGATATTGGAGCGAGAATTGATTGACGATTAATGAAAGAATCAATGGAGTTTGCGAGAATTGATTGAAGATTAATAAAAGAATCAATGGAGTTTTTATACTGAATGCCTAATGATAATAAGCAAAGGTCTATTTTGGAGCAACGGCTATTTTTTTTTATTTAGTAATGATAATATTATCATTAGAGATGGAATTGGTTTTTATTTTGCTTAGTTTTATCAAATAAATGATATGAAAAAAATAATAAATTCCAAATCCTTCAGTGGAGCGTTAATTACATAAAAGATTACTTAAATCATTAATACTTCATTTAATAGAGTTTGTGTTGGTTTTTCTAACACTTATGCTCCTGTTGCTAGACTAGAAACAGGTTGTTGCTTGCGATAGCTGCACAAAAGGGTTGGAAAGCCTATCAACTTGATGTTAAATCAACATTCTTGAATGGGTTTTTGGAGGAAGAAATTTACGTTGAGCAACATGAAGGTTTTGCTGTGAAAGGAAAAGAAGATGATGTGTACTTGCTCAAGAAGGCCTTGTATGGCCTGAAACAGGCGCCAAGAGTATGGTACAACAGAATTGATGGGCACTTACTGCAATTGGGTTTCAAAAGAAGTCTCAATGAAGCTACCCTTTACATCAAAGGTGATAAAATCAATTTTGTTGTTGTTTCCTTATATGTGGATGATTTGCTGGTCACAAGAAGCAATGAAGAACATGTGAGAAAGTTCAAAGAAGATATGGAGCAAACTTTCGAGATGACGGATTTGGGAGAAGTGGCTTACTTTGTAGGAATGGAAATAAAATAGAAAAATGAACCAGTGTTAATTTGTTAGAAGAAGTATGCTAAGGAAATCTTGAAAAAATTCAGACTGGACGAACGCAAGAGTACAGATACTCCAATGTGTCAAAACGAGAAGCTGAGCAAAGAAGATGAAGCTCAAAAAGTCGATGAAACCTTCTACAGAAGTCTAGTTGGTTGTCTGATGTATCTAACGGCTACAAGACCTGATATCTTACATTTTGTAAGTCTATTACCCAGATTTATGAATAGTGCAACTGAAACACATCTTACAACTGCTAAAAGAGTCCTTAGATGCAAATCAGGATTATGTTTTGCAAGGTTATCCAGACAGTGATTGGGGGAGGTTCATTTAATCATTTGAAAAGCACTTTAGGTTAGTGTTTCCAAGTTTGGTTCGGGTGAGTTCTCATGATGCTGCAAAAACAGAATACGGTGGCACAAACTACATCAGAAGCTGAATTTGTTACTGTTAGTGTTGTCAGTCAAGCTTTGTGGTTAAGAAAAGTTTGAGTGAATTTGAATGTGAAGCAAGAAGGATGCACAAAGATGTTTGTTGATAATCAAATCCTAATTTTTATCTCTAACAATTCTGTTTTTAGTGAAAAACCAAGTACTTCAATATGAAATTATTTTATGTTAGAGAAGTGCATAAAGAAAATTAGGTTGATTTAAATTACTACTGCATCGTAGATTTGAGTTACAGCAAAATTTTATTACAATAGACTGAATTTATGCACGAGGAATAGGATATAGCCGAGCCAAGGCTATCTCATTTATGCAATTTTAACAATTAATTTTGAACCCGCATTCTTTTGCTTACTCTTACTTGCTCATTTTTTTTTTTTTTTGGTTGGGTTACTCTTTCAATTGTGCTAGCAGAAGATTTTCCCAGTAGCTGCAGTCCCTGTTTCCAAATTTGCAATGGTTTCTTCACTGTTATCATCAAGTAAGCCAAAAAGCTTTCCTTTTTGCTTTCTCCTTTTATAACTTTATGATTTTTGAGATAAAAGAAAGAAAGACACATGGATTGCTTGAGCCCTATACTGGAACTTGGAACTCGCTTGTGGGATTGCAGTTCCAAGCATTTGGCCTACATCCACCATCTTGAAGAAAATCTGCAGAACTTGCGAGTCGAAATTGACAAACTCAAAGGCCGGATAGAAGACGTACGGCACATAGTGGAAGCTGCCGAGCAACAACCACGAATGAGGCGTAGGGAGGTGGACCTATGGCTGAAAAGTGCAGCAAACGTGCATAACGAAGTAAGTGAAATTGTTGAAAGCGGCCGTGAGGAACTCCAAAACAAATGTGTAGGAAATTGGTGCCCCAAGAACCTAAAGTCCACCTACAAGATTGGGAAGCGACTCATTCAGAAGATAGATTCCGTGCAGGGCCTACTGGACGAGGCTGCAAAACGTTACAACTCAGAATCCGATGTTGTGGTGAAGCAAAAAATATCTTCAAGTACGCGCCTTCTGATGCTTGAGTGGCCTTTGGGACACACTGTTGGCTTAGACGCTAAAGTTGAAGAGGTATGGAAAGCAATTGAGGATGAAAATGTAAGAATTATTAAATTAAGTGGACAGGGAGCTGTTGGAAAGACGATCCTCTTGAAGAAAATTTGCAATGAGTTCCGCAGGCGGAGCCATGATTTTGATGCTGTCATTTGGGCTGAGATCCCCTCAGAACAGGGTTATATAGAGAAAGTTCAAGAGTCGATTAGGAAGCAATTGGTCATATCTGATGACATATGGAACCAATATTCGGGTTAGGACGAGAAAGGGGCTCAGATATATAAAGTTTTGAAAGCTGTAAGGTTTGTGTTATTGCTGGACAATGCATGGGAGGCGTTTGAACTTGGAAGACTTGGCATCCACCTGCCGGATGATCAAAATCAGTCCAAAGTAATATTTACATCCCGCTCACTGGGATTATACTTATTAGACTTTGGCATGAGAGTTCAAGCCAAGACAATTGAAGTCCAGTGTTTACCACTGGAAAAAGCTGAGTTTATTTAGGATGACTGTAGGTGAAGTGTACTAAATAGCAATCTTGATCTCTCGGAATTGGCAAATACATTTGCTAGGAAGTGTGGAGGGTTGCCACTTGCTCTCCTCACTGTTGCAGGAGCGATGGTTTGTCGGAAAACTCTCCGAGAATGGCGTCACACAATTGAGCTGTTAGGTACCTGCCCGTCTGAGATTGCAGCGATGGGGGGTCATGTGTTTCCTCTTCTCAAGTATAGCTATGATAACTTGAACGAAGCCAAAGCTCAAAACTGCTTTCTGTATTGTTCTCTATTCCCTGAGGATTATAACATTAGAATAGATGAACTTATTGATCTTTGGGTGGGAGAAGGTTTCTTAGATGGACCAAATCCAAGTGATGATGAGGGAGCATTTATGGTTGGGACTTCAAAGCTTGCATATTTACTTGAAACTGATGAATCTGAAGGCTATATTAGGATGCATGATATAATCCGTCACATGGCCTTGTGGGTTGCCAGGGATCAAGGAAGAAAGAAGAACAAGGTTTTGGTAGCTGGAAATGGAAACCTTACAGATCAGGAACACAAAAAATGGGAAGAGGCGAATTGGATTTCCTTGTTTGGTGCCAAAGTGAACATAAGTCACTCACCGTCTTGCCCTTATCTCACAACTTTGCTCTTAAGAAATGGACAGCTGGAATCATTTCCCAGTGGATTCTTTGACGCTATGCCTGCTTTGAAAGTTTTGGATTTGTCAGGCAACCAAAGCTTAGCTGAGTTACTTTCCAATATTGGAAATGTGAAAACCTTGCAATATCTTAATTTGTCATTTACAAGCCTAGCAAAGTTGCCTACTAGCCTTGGAAACTTGAGAAACCTCGCGTGCTTGCTATTAGACTATACTATGAATCTCAAATGGATTCCAAAGGAGGTGATATCCAATCTTTTGCTCTTGCAAGTTTATAGTAAAATAAATAGTCAGTGAGTACTTTGGCTCAGTGCAAAGTCTGCCTGATGATGAAATTGCCTTGTTAGATGCGTTGGAATGTTTGAATCACATAAACAAAATAGGTATCACCATATTTAGTACCCCTTCTTTGGAAAAAATTTTGCAATCCAAAAAATAAAGTAGTTGCATTAGAAAATTAACATTCATGGAATGCACTGGCTTGAGTTCACTATATTTTACAGAAGAAGTAAGTTATCTAGAAAGCCTTGAGATATTTCATTGTAGTTCACTCAAGCAGTTCGAAGTATCAAAACAGTGTAAACTCGGCAACCTTAGGAAGGTATGCATAGAAGTTTGCCCGCTGTTGTTAAACCTTAATTCCCTCGCTTATGCTAAAAACCTTGAGATTCTTACCATCTTTGACTGTGAGACACTGAAGGAAGTTACAAGTGAGGAAACGGCATTCCCTGGGTTGAAAACTATTTCTTTGACTCGTCTGCAAAATCTTGAACGCATCTGTCGATCATCAGGGTGCTTTCCTTCTCTGTTGGAGATTGAAGTATCTAAGTGCCCATGGTTGAGGAAACTTCCATTTAACTTGGAAAGTGCAAATTGCTTACAGAAGATTGTAGGATAAAAAGAGTGGTGGGATGATTTGATTTGGGACGATGAAGCTGTAGAGGAGGCTTGTTGCTTGAAATTTGCCTCCACCCCATTCAAGCTCTCACAGAAATCTCCCAGGGTCTCATATTCCTCCCCCACGTAAGTATTATCCTTTTCTTATTGATGAATTTTAGTCATTCTATTGCTTTTTCTGACAAATGTGGGACAAAGATGTGCTACTACTACAATAATCTCACACAGTCAAGTAAAGATTGAAATGGTTAATTTTCACTATTTTTGCTTGACAACTAGGTATAATCTATAGATTAAAGTGGCTGTTAGTAAATTATGTGCCCACTTCTTTTCTAAAATTCATTGCAGAAGAACAATTTCATATGCGCATTGTCCGTCTGATGATGATTCCGTTTGCAAAATTTTGTAATGATAGTTGTTATAATATCCACGCATTTAAATATTCTATTTTCTTTTCTCTTTGTTGATTTCTCAAAGCTTGATTTTGTTGACGAATTATTCATGCAAAAACCAAAGCTACGCATTCGGGTGCGAGCCCCTTTTAGTGCAAGATTTCACCGAACTGGACTGCGAAATAAGTTTATCTCCATGTGAAGCCGAAGCTGTAAGTTTCTTTTTCTCCTTTTCCTTTCATTTTTCTTTTTAAATGTTTTTCATTTTTCAGATCCTTTGAGTTTCATATGTCTAATCTCTAGATTGATCTTGACTAAAAATATATCACCAATTGATGATAATTGTTTCTATTTTAGGCTTTCTTTTCCTGAAAAAAATGTTTCATGCTTCAAATATCTTAATTTGTTTCTATGTGTGTGTGTATTTTTTGTTGTTTTAGCATACACTTGGCAAGCCATTAGAGCCTGGCAGAGACAATCAGTTAAATTTAGAAGACATGAATGTGATGGAAGTTATTTGCAAAGATTATGGTACAATCATCCAATTGGTCCAACACAAATGGACCGGCCATTTTTTCGCATTAAAGGTATTATACCCTGGTACAACACCGGTTTTCTTTTGTTTTCATTGTTTCAGTTATCTATCTAAGAAAATGGTTTAAGGAATAACTATTGTTCTTTCAACAATATCATCACCTCTGTGGTAATGAAGCTAAATATATTTAATTTTATTAGCACCATGTATGTTTTGAGTTCTAATACAGTATGCTTATTGCAGATAATTGAAACGGACATTGAGTCTTTTCACAGGCAAATTGAAGAGAATTTGAGATTAATTCAATCCTCTCAATGTCCACATATTGTTGATTATTATCAGTCCTTCTATAACAATGGTGCCATTTCAATCATGTTTGAGTATATGGATGGTGGATCCCTTGCAGATCTTCTGAAAAAGGTCAAATCAATTCCCGAACCCTATATTGCTGCTATCTGTAAACAGGTCGGTACATTTGAACTTTGAATTAGTTATAGCAAGTGGTAGAACGCAGTTTGAAGTTGTTCTCTTTAATGCAGGCGCTCAAGGGTTTGATTTATCTTCATCATGAAGCCAAAGTTATCCACCGAGACCTAATGCCTTCAAAGTTGTTAATAAATCATAGAGGGGAAGTCAAGATCATCGGCTTCGAAGAGACTGGAAGCCTGTTAAGCTCCTCAGGACGAGCAAACACTTTTGTTGGCACATACAACTATATGTCTGTAAGTAATTTAGTTATTCACGTTGTATCAAAAGTCTATTTCTGGTTTTGTATTCTTATTTGTTCAAAGCTCATTAGCTTTTTAGTTTCTGCTATTTGTTTCCTTTGTATCCAGAGAGAATTGTTGGGGGCCACTTATGGTACTAGCACTGACATTTGGAGCTTGGGGCTAGTGTTGCTTGAGTGTGCAACTGGTAAATTCCCATATTTGCCTCCTGACCAGGCGGAGGGATGGACTAACTTTTATGAGCTTATGGAATGTATTGTTGAAGAAGCAGCACCTTGTGCATCTTCAGATCACTTTTCTCCAGAGTTTTGCTCATTTATTTCTGCATGGTAAGGATTATAGTTTTTTTAGAAGAGATTTGGACCACTCCAAGTTATTTTTATTCTAAAATCTAAAGGTTTTCTTCAAATCAAAGAAATAGTTTATCACTTATATTTTACATTAAATCCTTTTGATACACTGGAGGTAGCATCTGCAATAGCCACTAGGCACTTTCTTCGGTTTGACTTTATAGAATTGCTATGAGTTCATCAAGCTCAGTTATCAATTACAGCCTCCAGAAAGACCCAAAGAAAAGAAAGTCTGCGCACGAACTACTGGTATGTAAATATATCAGCATTGATTTGTGGCCTGACCCCAATGTTCTCAAGTAAATGGAAACTGATTATGATCTTCAATCTGAATGCAGGAATTGCCTTTCATGAAGATGTACATTAGTGAGGAAGTGGAGCTATCATCCTACTTCAGCAGTGCACTTAAAACCCTTAGAAGAACAATTATCTGGTATGTCCATACTTGGGGGTTAGCCTTGTTATATTGAGCCTTTTATGTTGCTCTGTACCACTTCAGAGCTTTACATGCTTTTTTGAAAGTAAGATTTGTATGCCTTCTTTTTTGAGTGGCTGTTGGCTTTTTAAGCATTCAATCTCAAGGATTCTCCGAAACTGTCTTAGTGACAAGGAACTCGGGTTGCAAGGAACACCTTGCTCCTTACCCTGTGTGTGTGTGTGTGTGTAATAGGAATGCTACATAGCATGAAGAACTAGAAGGACTTGTATAAACTTGATCAGAAAGGAACCTTTACTTGACCATGTGAGATCACTTGTGTTAAGGTGATGTTTGCTATACTATATTGGTGCTTGTGCACCTGAAGAGATATTAATTTTCTATGGTTGATTAGCTAATCCACACACACACACACAAATGGTTGATAACCATTAGCTGTAATACAGTGGATTGTTGAATGAGTTGATTAGCCACAAATAAACATATTATGCCACAAAGGATTATTTTTTGTACAACTTCTATTGTAAGCCTATATTTCTATCTATTTAGATAAATTATTCAATCGTAACTCATTTTAAAAATCATATAACTCATTTTACAAAATTACAAAATATTACCAAAGATTTATTATTATGAAAACATTCCTCCTCTTTTACTAGAGAAACCAACATCGCTTGATCTGGAATAATTTATGGTTTTAAGCATTTGTCCTTGGAGGATCATGAATAATGGTAATCGAATGTTTTTGCATGCATGATTGACCTCCATTTTAAAAAAAATACTTGGCATCAAGCATGGTCACAATAATATCTAAGTCATTCTTTCCCAAGAAAAATAAAGATTACATCTTCTTGCTGGGCCAAAAATTGGTAATCCCTCTAACATTTCACAAGATTATAAGTTAGTACTGCATTATGATTTCTTCAAATATTTATAATTTACGTCTCACCCCCTCCCCGGAAAATTGTTTGCTTCACCTGTATATATATTAGCCTTCACTAAGGTTAAGGTTCTGGGGTAGCTAAATTCTCCAGAAATCTTTAAATTTAAATCCCAAAACTTCTAAAGAGATCATTTGGATTCCCAATGTGCTAAAACTCTCATGCTGCGCCCTCTCAATTGAGGAGGTCTTGCATTTGAACAAAGTTGTGATGCCTCCTCAATGGGTTTTGCAGAAAATTAAATGAAAGGCCAAGTTGGTTCTGTGAGCGATTCACTAATATCCTCATCTTGTTGGCAAAGAATGATAGTACACCATAATATATGTCCCAAGATTAAATTAAAGCCTCAAATATCTTGAAAGGAAAACCAAAAAAAAAAGAAACAAGAGTGACAATGCATGTAAGCCGATGTGTCACATGCAATATACCACGTGTCAAAGGTTAAGATTGGGTTATGTAAAGTACTTGTAGTGTCGTTTGGAATTCGGGATTGTCGCTTTCTGTTCAAAACTCCGACATAATTATCTTAATGGTTGTGCTTGACAATTCAAATGCAGATCTTGCACGATTTATTGTGGGGATAATAGATGTACTATTGATAGGTTGGGAAGTTGGGTTTAGACAAGGAAATGGAGGAATGTGATAGTTTATTGTGGATTCTGTCTTCAAATGACTATTGTATCAATGTGATCAAAAAGATGAACGAGTTGAAAAACAGGTCTTGAGAAATCTAATTCAATCATATCTATCGAAATTAAACCGATCACGATATCAATCAACCAACTACTTGAATTATACAACTATAATCATGAAACATTACTTGAAACATTAAAAGTTTTGTAAGAAATTAAATAACTCAAATAAAATTTTGCTTAAAATATTAAAAGGTTTTCTAATAAATGGGTAAACTACATCAATTATTGTCTTTTCAAGTCAGTTGACTTTTAAAAGTAACAACATTATCACTTAATTTTATCATTTTTGTTTTTTTAGTGCGTTCCCATTAAATCACTGTGGTTCTTAACTTGATGATAAGGATATAAAAAATTTCTTTTGTCACATCATTTTACTAGGATAGTATTATGAATATTATCTTTTAGAAATATCTAAATATATTGTATATTTTTTAGGAATATATTATATATCTTTTCTATAAATATTATATATACTAATCAGCTCTATGATTGAAAAGGATACGTATGAATAAAATTAAAAAGGATTACTTTGTTCTTGTCATGATATCTAAGCCAAGTGTTTAACACAATTTTTTTTCTCAATGATTGGCAGAGATTTACTTCTCCATCACCACCACCACTTCCTAGTTTTACTGCTAAGTAATGGTAATCTCTTATGGCGATGTTCGGATAATACACAATCTACTACCAATTGGTTAAATGATAAGTCCAATAATAATTAGATTATCGACATGGGGTGTTCAATCATGTTATAAGTGATTTTATGTGTTTGAAAAATGTTAGAGAAGTTGTAGCATGTTCCTTAAGACTTCTTGATGGCCAAACTGTGGTGAAAGAATGGTTAAATTGATGGACAAAATTCACTTAAAACATTGTTCTTTACATTCTTAAATTAAACTGCAATTTAATTTCGATTTCATAGTTGAATGATGATATGAACTACTTTGTCCAATTTTTTACTAACATACGTGATATTCAGGACCTTTATTTAAGGGAGCTAATTGGAGTGGGTGAGAGATGAGATGGACTTTACTACTTCCAGCAAGTATCGATTATCAAAGCGGTTTTAATTGAAGTTTCATCCTATTTGGAACTTCGACATATAAGATTGGGTCACCTTTTTGAGAAAGTAGTGAAGTTACTTTCCTATGTTAGTAACACTAGAGATCATTTGAATAAAGCATGTGGAATTTATCATCGTGCTAAGCAAATTAGAAATACTTTTTCAATTAGTGAACATAAAGTCACTCGTATTTTTGAGTTAGTTCATTGTGATTTATGGGTTTTTTATGACATTCTTTGATCTTGTGGATCTCATTATTTTTTGAAATTGGTTGATGATTTATCCCGTGTTGTTTGGGTATATTTCTTGGTTAATAAGAAAGAGGTTTTCAAGATTTTCATATAATTTATTACTATGATTTATTGTTAAATTTCTCGACAGATAAAGTTGGTTAGAAGTGATAATGAGACATAATTTAATTGTCTGTAGGATTATTTTTTTTACAAATAGCATTATTTTTTCAAATATCTTGTGTTGGTACTCAACAAAATGGGAGAGTCGAGAGAAAACATCAGCATATTTTAAATGTGGCTCATGCTTTGCGTTTTCAAGGAAATTTGTCTATATCTTTTTGGGGAGTGTGTTTTGGCTTCTTCACATTTTATCAATCAAACTTATTCACTTTTTCTTCATGGTAAAACACCCAATAGAATGTTGTTTGGTAGACCTCCTTTGTTTGATAATCTTCATATGTTTCTTTGCTTATGTTTTGCTCATAATTAATGTTCTAAGAGTGATAAGTTTGCTAGTTGGAGTCGAAAGTGTGTTTTTGTTGGATATCTTTTTGGCAAAAAGGGTTGGTATTATATTACATGGATTCTAAGAAGGTTTTTGTGTCTCATGATGCGAAATTTTTTGAGGATATTTTTCGTATTTTGATGAGAATATTACAACCATTGAGTTTGACAATGTTGCTCTACCATACGAGAGTGCAAATGTAATTTTTTTATACATTTTTTATACAGATTTTGGTGAGTTAGAGGTGTCGCAACCTGCGACAGTTCCTCCGCTTATCACTCCGCAACTTGTGAGTTCGCCACCTATGATGTATTCGTCTTCCTCCAATGAATGGTGGTACAAGGGTTTTTGGGTAATGACGCACCCAAACTGGGAAGAGGGTATAAGGAGAAATTTCCCTCAATGAAGCTTCGAGATTTTGTCACTCATACCGACAAAAAGAAAAATTCATCTCCCGCCTCCATTTCCTATAGCATATTATGTTGATTGTGATAAATTTACTATGAAATATCGGAATTTTTTTGCAGCTATTACTACAGGGATCAAGCCATAGTCTTTTAAAGAGGTTGTGAAGGATGCAGGATGGCATAATACTATGCAAAAGGAGATTCGTGCTCTAGAGGATAATGTCACTTGGTATATGGAGATGCTTCTTGCTGAAAAGAAAGCTTTGGGTAGTAAATAGGTGTATAATATTAAATATAACTCCGATGAAAGTATTGAGAGGCTTAAAGTTCGTCTTGTCGTTTTTGGTCATTACCAAGGATATGGTATTGACTATCATGAAACTTTCAATCCTGTGGCTAAAATGATGATTGTTCGTGCTTTCTTAGTTATTGCAATTTCAAAAAATTGAGAGTTACATCAGATGGATGTACATAATGTATTTTTGCATGGTCATCTTGATGAAGAAGTTTACTTGAAGCTTCCTTCAAGTTTTGCCCTTGATAAGCCTAGATTAGTTTGTTGTTTGCGCAAGTTTTTGCATGGGTTAAACTAGGCTCCTCGATGTTGGTTTGCTAAGTTGGTTACTGCACTGAATGGGTATGTATTTCTTCGATCATATTATGATTATTCTCTATTTATATACACTAAGGGATATATATTAATATGCTAGTTTATGTTGATGATCTGATTATTTCTGGGAATGATTCCGCTGTTTTGAAAACTTTTTAAGGGATATCTCAATTCTTGCTTTCATATGAAGAATCTTGGTGTTTTTGAAATATTTTTTGGGGATAGAGGTAGCTCGTAGTTCTTTAGGTATATTTCTTTGTCAAATAAAATACACACTTGATATTATTTTGGAGGCAGGTTTTTTAGGAGCAAAGCCCGCAAGATCCCGAATAGAGCAAAATAATAGATTGCATGCTACAGGAGCAGTTTTGACTAATCTTGAATCGTACCAACGGTTAATGGATCATTTGATCTGCTTGGTAGTGACCAGACCTAATTTAGCATACTTGGTTCATGTTGTATCTCAATTTATGCAGGAGCATTAAGACACGACTATATGAGTTGTCTAGTACTTGAAAGACTCTCCTAACCAAGAAATTATATTAAGATCGAATAGTAATTTGTCCTTAAAGGGGTGGTGTGATTCGGATAGGGCTATTTGTCCATCAACTCGACGTCCACTTACTGGTTGGCTTGTCTTTTTGGAACAACCTCCTATTTTTTGAAAAAACTAAAAAACAACATATTGTTTCTCGTTCTTTCATTGAGGCTGTGTATAGGCTAATGACTTCCATCACTTGTGAGCTAAAGTGACTAAAAGTCTTGCTATTGAGCTTAGGTGTTTATCATCCTAAAGTTACTTTTATTTTATGATAGTTAATCATCGTTGCTTGTGGCACAGAATCTTATATTTCACAAGCATATTAAACATATTGAAATAAATTATCATTTTGCTAGGGATACAATTCAGGATGGATTGATTGCACTTTATGTTCTGATCTCAATTCAATTTGTTGAAATTTTTATAAAAAACGTTTGATGAACCGCAATTTGAATATCTTCTCAACAAATTAGACATTTATAATCTACATGCTCCATCTTGAGAGATATTAGGATATATCCCATAATAATAACATCCTTAACACATTTACATGTTATTTATTTGATAAAAACAAAACAAAATAAAAATCAATTCCATCTCTAATAATCCTCTCAATCACCTTCGCCAGAACAACTTCCTTCGCGGTTAGACTTGTCAGTATTCTCGCCGGATACTTCTTCCTTACAATCCCCACTTCTTTCTGGTCAGGTAGCTCGTTCGTCACCTTCCTCTCCGGGTGTAGTCCGTTTCGGCCATTGACAGAGAAGCTGAGGTGGAAAACAATGGTATGACAGTGAGAGCGGAACTGTTGCGGAGCTGGACATAGAGAAACATACGGAGGACATTCCCATCCCCAATATTTGACTATCTCCTGGGCCTTGCCTCTTGGCAGCATAAACATTTCCTATTACTAGCAAAATTCATAAACCCACACCTGCATGAATGGATCAAACTTAAAAATTTTGCAAAGCAGAAGCAAGTTAAATCCCCACCCCTCTTTCTTACCAAACAAAAATATGAAAATTCTCTCTAAATCCATGATAAGTATTCCATCAGGCATCAGCTATATTTAATTTCTTTTCAAACGGCTCCGTTTGGCCCCTTCACTTACCATCTTGTTGATTTTCAATTTAGTTTTCTTCTTTTCCCGTGTTCTCTCACACACAAATTGGAAGACATTGTTCATAGTGAAACTTTTATATGTTTGAAAACTGAATAGCAAAAATAACACTATTTCCAGCTCCGTTTCTGCAAGAGTTCCACACCCACTGTTGCACCGTTGTTTTCCACCTCAGCTTCTCCGTCCATGGCCGCAACGAACTACGTCCAGAGAAGAAGGTGACAAACGAGCTACTCACCCACAAACAAGAGAGGATTGTTAGCAAGAAGAATACGGCAATACCGCCAGCAAGTCCGACGGCGAAAAAAGTTATTCCAAAAAAGGTGGTTGAAGAGATTATTAGAGATGGAATTAGTTTTTATCAAATAAATGACATGAAAATAATAATAAATTCCAAAATCCTTACCATCAAGTTAACAGCCACATCAGTGGAGCGTTAATTACATAAAAGATTACTACCTTCAATACGAGTATTTTTTTTTTTACGAATATTTCAATATGAATTAACAATAAATTAATTTAATTAATGATATTTAATCATTTTCATGACTTATTTTTAGCAAAGAAAAAAAAAAATTCATAAAGCGATTTTATTTTTTACAAGAATTTTTACTTATATTTCTAATTCAAGCTTAGATTTGTACCAACTATTTTTTATTTTATGTCTAACTATTGTAATACATATATAATAAATAATTTTTTTTTCTCATGTTATTACAGTAACCAAAGGAGAAGATTCCTAAGAAATAAAAAACGGAAAATGTCTTGCTTTGTGGTCTACAGACAACGTCATGAAAGTTTTATATGATAGAAATCTGACCTTGAATCATCGCAATTGGCTCAATTTTGCGTTTAACTAACAATTGCAGGTACAGAGTATGGGACTTTTTTAATTCAGTCACCATAAAATTAATACTTGACAACCACAATAATGCAAAATATTACCCACATATTATTTGGTTGAAACTTCCCTGCATTTCAAGGTAAAACATTTATGAATGTATATTTCCATCCCCAGAATAGAACAACTTCTTGCTGCAGAATTTCCCAGCAAAACCAGACCTTTTAAATAGCTTAAACAGAACTGAGAAACAGTCTCGCAATTAATTGTCAGGGTCGATTTCTTTTCCAAGGAAAATTTTATAAATATTGGAAGGTCATATGAATGCAAATTGGGAGGGCAGTCTCTGCTTAGTTACTAATATGATGGATGAACAAAGGAAACAAACCAACCTCCACAATTTCCTCCTTTTGTTTTGCAACTTGATTATCGAACCACATCATACAGGAACGTTTTCTTTTGTTTTGCAACTTGATTGTCGAACCACGACATACAGGAATGATTCCAATTAGTTAAAAACGATAGTCATCCCTAACCATACACTGAGAAGCACTGCAGAGCAGGATGCCAAATCAAAGTTCTCGACAAGTAAATACCAGAAGCTCCTCAGAATCATTTAGCCCCTACTTGTGGTAACCAAACAAGGTGTGCAATTTTTACGCAAAAGAATCTCAACTTTCTAATGAACAACTAAACCAAAAACCAGCAAGCAGCTTGAGTTACAATGATAGCAACTAAAGCAAGCATATACTCAAGCCTAAAGTCTACTTTCCTAGAGGAGAAATTACAAAAAGAACTTATGTCTCAATACAAACATGACAAGATTCCTTATGTGCCCATCCAATATATCAAACTTTTTATATAAAGAAAGTTGAGATGCACGAAAAACTAAATCAAATGTAAGCTTTAAACTGCAGGGGATGAACATTACATAACATGAGCACTGCCAAGCTTTAGACAATGTCCTAGAAATAATGACTCGCCTTCCCTAAGAGAACGAAAATAAAGAATGTAGATATTTTTCTTGCAAAAATAATTGTAAAGAAAAGTATAAAATGCATGGAAAGGTTTATGGTGAAGACTAGACAAAGGTTACCTCAGCGGCAATGCAGGTTTATCAGAAAATGGCAGTTGGCAATCTAGCATTGAATCCCAGGTATAGGTCTCTCGATCAGGAAATCCAAGAGAGCAGTTTACCTGCAAACATTTTAGATTTCTTACTAGGAGAAAGATGGAGAGAGGGAGAGAGAGACAGAGAAGAGTAAGGAATGCAATGCAAAATTGATTACAAATAATGACTTAAAGCATAACCTAGTGCATGTAACACAGTAAGAAGTCAGTACCCTACAAGCACAGTGAAGAGAAGCACAAATTTGATGCAACAACCTTTTAGTACGAGAAAATAAATGCATCTGATAGTGAGAACCTGAAACTTCAAGTATTAACCTAGGAAAAAATACAGAACTAATAGTCCCCCGTCAGTATCACAAATAATCTTTTTCTTGAATTGAACATTCTTACCTCTTATCCTTATAAGAGAAATTTCTTCATAAACAAACCTCAGGAGAAATTACCACATCTCATGTAACTTTGAACAGCCGTTGCAGTTTGCAAGTGAATGAAAACCAAGAAAACAGAAAATCAGGAAAGAAAACCCTACAAGATTACGTTTATAAGGTATTATATTGAAAAAAAAAAGACTAATTTTATTGAGAATATAAATTTTATGTACAATCTGAGCATTACTTCTGATTTGTAAAGGCTACAGCCAGGATACATTTTTGCTAACATATACTAGTAGGAACAAAAGATCTTTACAGTCGAAGTCATCAACTTAAGAGAAAAATTCAAGATATCCAAATGGGTTCACTTGAAAATCAACTTCTGGGGGGGTCTATAAAGAATCTGTGTAACCTAATTGTGGACCGGACAGCCAAGCAACTATCTACGTAACAGTAATCTCTTGATGACAGTGATTATGTTTTTGTTTGTCAACGGTATAATGAACAAGACTATACAAAGAAAGCAAACTCAAACCATCATATTCAAGTCAGAAAGATCATCCATGGGAATTTCAAGGCCCATGAAATCTTGATCTTGTAATCCATCATCATCAATGTTTAACCATGAACCCAAATCTTGTCCTGGTAGCTGCAAGTCATCCAGTACATCCAGGCCAAAATCATCTTTTTCTTTGACATTGTTATTGATAGTTATCTCATCTGACTTTGATATGTAGGTTGACGGTTTGGGGTGCTCTGACATCTCACCAAGAATGCCGTTCACAGAAACAGATAGTTGAGTCATTTTCTGCTTAGGCTTTATTTTTAGTTTCCTTTCCCCCTTAACATTGGATGATGCTGGTCGACCAATCTTATTAGTTCCATTTCTAGATAAAACCTCTCTACCAAGTCCCTTTCCATCCCTGTCTCTCTCACTCCTCTTTCCTTTTGTACTGCTTGACAAAGAACTCCCAATGCCTGGATGAACACTAGAAGCACCAATAGTACCCGCAACTACATCCTCCAGCGATAACTCTCTCTTTTTCACCTTGTTAGACCATGAGTCATCTTTAACAGTAGTTTGCTCGGATAATCGGTTTGTGGGTGGAAGCAGATCAACAGCATAGCTATCCCCACTTTGACCTGCCAGAGTTGTTTGTGTGAGAAGACAGAGTAAAAGGTACCAATGAAAAATATCTTATAGATGATTACATGGGATGGAACACACAATGAACGGACACAACTAGACATGAAGGAATTAAAGACATGCTCTGAGTCTTCCCATAGGCACCAAAGTAAATACCTGAAGTTCTACCTTCCAGAGAATGGGTGGAGCTGTAAGCACATGGCTTCCCAGATTCGCCGCCATCTGTAGGAGTATCTACTGGTCGTGCACCATTTAGCCGTGAAGATCCAGAAAAAAAAATGTCCCTAAGCATGGGCTCGTCAAAACAGCTCTTGCCTGTATCTTCAAATTTATGATATTGATCTAACGTTCGTTTAACAAATGCTAAGGCAGCTTGCTTGATCATTTTGTTATTGGTACTCTTCCCACCAGTAGCATTAGGACCCCAACAACTCTATTAAAAGATAATGGATAAATTGTCAAAAAATAGGATACCAGGATGATACTGAAAAATTCTGAGTGGAAAATGAAAAGCTGTAACATAAACACAGAAAACCAAGCAAATTTATCCACCTTGGTAAGAAGCTCTAAGAGGGGAGAAAAACTAGAAGCAAACTCAAACTTGAGACAATGTTCCATTTATAATATAAATTTTGAAACAAAAAGCAACTACCCATTCAGTTCTTAGCATTTTAACTATCTTTGTCATCTATGTAGCTAAAGAGAGAACGGAAGAGTTATTAGCTAAAGCTCTGATGGCCGAATTCTTCAAAAGGCTTGTAAAAAAAATCCAAACCCCAGATACTCAAAAGATCAAAAATAATAGATTCTTGAGAACGTCTAAGAATATATACCGGGAAGGGGGAGGGGAAAGTACACTACCTCACTTTTTCAACCACATACATTCAGGGTCAAAACAGATTCCAGATATAAGATAAGGAGGACTGGAGAAGCATTATCCACTTGAACTAAGATAACAGCCAAAAGAATTTTCTGGACCCATCTTGAGATGTTCTCTTCACTATCTGATTATTTTAAGGAGTTTGAACTACTCAATAGGAGGTAGTTCACTCCTGTCATATAGAAGATTTTCACCAACTTTGACTCAGTTAAGGTTAATAATATAGTCAACCCACCCATTTCCATTTTTTTCTTGCTTTGTTAGTTTTAGTGCAGCCAGACAATTATTTCCTTGAAATCCTTTAACTTTATTCTAGACTTAAGATTGGTTTTCTATATCCTTATGTTAAAGAGCTTTTGTACAGACTTGGTTCTGTGCATTCAAGATATTAAACATTATCATTATGGGTGTGCCCAAACGAAAACCAAAACGAAAAGGAGATTGGATATTAGGAGAATTACCATGTACTTTTCATAAGCCATCGTGACAAGCTTGTCAAGAGCATTTTGTTTAAATTCCCTATATAAAAAATTATATGTTTATACATATACCAGGTACCAATGTCTTTATGTTAAAAGGAAAATGAATACAAAACTATCTGGAGAGAAAGGATAAAACAATACTTCTCCTGAAGTGCTCTTGTTTCTGAGGCAGCTTTCAACAGTTTATCAAGCAAGCCTTTCTTCCTTGAAACCTATTGCATTCACATCAAAATTATAAATTGAACTTCTCAGAACAAGTTTTAAACCTTATGTTGGAAAGTCCAACAATTAAAAATAGCAGCGTGGCATGGAAGAAAGATAGAAATTGTTGAATATCTAAAGGCAATTATCATAAAATTATTGGTGAAAAAAATACTGCGAAGAAAAATGATAATATAAACACAATATTACATATTGGAGCCTCAATAATTCCTTTGAGAAACTACCTGTTCGTCAAGCTTCTTCTCTAGCTTACTAACATCCTCACAGATTTCATCATCATCCTTCTGTGTTATGTCAGGCTGAAAAAGAGTGAAATTCATAAAGTTAAATACATTAACAATCTTAATGTCAAGGCTGAAATAGAACAAACCAGACACACAAGCATAACAGTAGTCAGAAAAAACAAGCCCTTTGAGAAAATAAGAAGATGTCGTGGACATACATGCACTATTTGAAAATCAACCATTCAGATAATGATGGAAATGGAGATCAGATTGCTACATCATGATATTGATTTTGAAACAACAAAGAGAGAAAGAGAGAGATAATTGCAAATGTTGGATGAAATAATATCAAAAAGAAGGGATAATGCAGCATTTAATATAAATATTCATGTAGAAGTAGACCAACCATTGGTTCTACAAAGATTCCAATACTTTGAGCCTCCAAAAGGATTTTCTCATTTATCTTCATACCCTCGTACTCAAATTCTGAACAAACCATATCATGCATTTGTTTGTCTAGAAATGTGCCATTCAGGGAATGACTAAAAGTTGAGCTAATTCCTGTCTTTCCCACCATATCAATTTCAGGATCATCGCATTCTGGCTTCCCAGATGTCCTATAACCATTAAAAGAAGCATGCTCAGTAGATTGAAAATTAACGATATGGCTCAAACCATTAGATCCCAATTCTCCATCCATCTGAAATCCAGCTCCATATATGTCAAATTGGAGGTCTTCATTTCCACTGTCACTATCTTCTTCTGGAATTAGAGCTGCTAAAAATCTCTGACAGAGGGGTATCAGATTATTGTCCCTTTTATCCAAAAGCAACTGCTGTGGAAGGATTTCATCATTTGATGTTACAGCAGCAATTCTGCCAGCTCTTTCCTTTTCAAGCAATCCACATCCATTGGAGATGGTACTACAACCATCTGCAATAGAAGGAAGGGGTGTTGATCCCGGTCTTGTTTCATGATTTCCCTGAAAGATATGAAACAGTTTAGAGATGCCAAAATATTTGTGAAAAAGATGTATTTGAGTACCAAAAACAATTGTTGGAAGTTCAATAAGAAACAAGGTGCTTCTAACTATTCACGAAAAAAGGTACATTCATAAAAGATAGTGTTATAAGAATGAGGTTGAAGAGAACACTGATTATTTAACGTTAAATAAACCATTTTGAAAAGGTAACCTTTAGGATTGCATAACAAAATAAAATAAGAGATGAATTCTTGAAAATTAATCACATGGTTAGCCATCAATGCCTAATATAAATCAGCAAGTCAAGAGGAACTTATTTATCTCATGCCTTTTCTCAAAAGTTGATAACATAAATAATGGCAAGAACCCATGCCTCTCCTAGAGGAAATGGAGGGTAAAGGTTTAGGTTCAAATTCAATTCCCCTCTCCCCTACCTTGTTGAAAAAAATTCACCCACCCTAGCCAAAAAGAAACATAAATTGAAACCACTAAATCATATTAAGCATTTCAATAAATATTTAATCCAAGAATATTTTCCAATGATTTTTTTATTCCTTAAAAAGGGAATATATTAAGGGGTTCTGGTACCTGCTGCTTCAAATAGGCAATATCTGCATCAGATATGAAACCAAGAAAAGGCTCCATCTGCCTCCAAAAGGAGTTGGGAAATGCATGGGCTGCAATGCAAGTAAAATCAACCAATGCGAGTAGAAATTTCAAACCGAATAAAAAAAAAAAAACTTCAACAAAAAAATAACCAAATATTTCAGAAGACAGTACCAGAACCAACAAGAGCATTTACAGCAGCTACTATCTCTTCATGCACGTCCTCCGAACCAACTAAAAGAATGTACCAAAGACAATTAGAAGCCACGTATATGTAATCACAGATTTAGAACTTTAGAAAATTTTGTTAAGTGTGGATATTTTAAAATCCAAGGAAATTTCTTAGTTTTAAGTGTAACTACCAAGAACATCTGCAGCTGCATTAATTGCTGCATGCTTCTGGCGCGAATAGGCCTTGCGATCAGTGAGCTTCCTAGTTGGAGGACGACCAGCCTTGCTGAGAGAATATTCATGAAAGTATGAGATTTCAATCAGAAAGAATAACAGGTCTAGATCACAAATAAAAGAAATATTATTGGAGAGAAGATATCATGTGGTCACATAGGAAAGAAAATTTTAACCTTTCAGTCTTATCCAAGCCGAGCCTGGCACTTCTGAGCTGCTTTGCTGTTCTCACATTGCCAAACTTCTCAACTGTCATTGGCATAAGAGATCTTGTAGAAGTAATACCCCGTCCAGTCCTCCCTTGTCGACGTACACCATCTCCAATATCTTCTCCGTTCATCAGCTTATTCTTTCTTGATGACAAGACCAATGTGGATACTTTCTGAACATTCTGTCCAACTTTCTCATCTATTTCATCAGACTTTTTCACCTTTTCTTTAGATTTAATTTCAGCAGCCCCAGACTCCTCGCTCTCAGAAAGAGTAGCTGAAGATAAGGCATCACCTTTTAGTTTAATTTGTTGCGGAGAACTGCTTGAGAAGCGTCTAGCAAATCCTGATCCAATCTCATTACCTGCCATATCAGACACAGTATCCAATGATGGAGTTTCATCATTATTTGAAACAAAAGGAACAATATTCGTTCGTCTTGCAGTACGGGAGCTCTTCTGTGGTCTCTGGCTGGCCCAATGGGCAACAGGTGGTGATGAAGACCGAGCTGATGCTGTGCGTTTGCGATTAGTAGCTCCACCAGCAGTAGGTGGTTTATTTGTACAGTGAGAAAGCTCCCAGTCATTTGATGCTGTTGCTCTATGAACGACTGGTGACAACTTTGGTGCAACTGCAGTGCCTGATCGTGGACCACGAATAGATGCATTCATTTTCGTGCTTGAAGTAGGACTGGCTGAATTAAATTCATCACGAACACTCATCCTGCTCATTGTACAGAACAAAGGATATATAAATAAGTACACATACAGCAGTATGGCCTGAAAAGGAAAAGTACACCAAATGCCTCAAATAAAGAAGCCCCAAATGACAAAAACAAAGACTCTATAAAATAAAAAATTGTACAGAGAAATTTACGCTAAAAAATGGAAAACAAAATATTCATCAAGAAAATAAGCATACTTGTTAGTGGCTCTGAGATTCACTCTCTCTTTATCAGAAGCAACGGTACGGTCCCTCCTATCATTGAGAAGGGAACTAGTGTCCGGGTCAGTCCTAGGAACAGATGACCTTGGACCCAAGCCTGACTGCTGCGAGATGCCTTCCGGTTTTCCAACCCCAACAGATCCATTAGCAATTCCTGACCTATAACAATTTATAGTTATTAATAGAAAATCAAGAGTACGATACATCAAAATGTTAAAAATAAATGAAAATGAAGGTTCAATTCATGAAATGCTCCGAGTAGAAGGTTTGAAGAAATTTTCAAAAAAGAAAACCCCTAATACAATTTCCATACAGCCACCATTATGATCATCTATTAAGGAAATTACATCTTGCTATAATGTAGCAAAGGCCCTAATAAGATTTCTTTCTTTATGCATCTGAAAATCATGCACTTGGATCTTAATCAGAAGGTAAGTCAAATCAAGATTAAAGTTACCTCTCAAGCATTATTTTTCAAGATGGTTTAAATCATATGGTTTACTATTCAGCTCTTAAACACAGTTCAGAAAATTTAGTGGCTCTACCATCAAATATTTGCAACTTGTAAATGCACATTTAAGGCGTTAGTTTAGATCTCCTATGCACTAAAGGCATAAGCAACTCAGCTTAATCTAACCCCCCATATCATGCATTCAGATGATTTAGATCTGAACCAAAACAGCATGCCAAATAAGGACAATAGAGCATAGGATGATAAAGTGTGGCTACAACAGATAAATATACATGAAAGAAAGAACATAGGCTTACCAAAAATATAGTCACTCACCCTAGCACTATCATTAACACCATGCTAAAAATAAAATAGAAACTCAAAAATAAATATACAACTGGAAGGGGGATCAAAAGGAACCTCAGAAGCTTAAAATACAAGCTTGACATCTATAATTCAGAATATCCTCCACAGCATAGCAAATAAAAACAAAGAGGAAGAAAGATTGCATTTTCCAGTTGATAAATTATGTTATAACAGAATACTGACAAAACCTGCTACCAAAATCATTATTATGATTCAAGCCCCTTATTCCCACAAATCTCGTGGCAGTGGACTGGAAGTATCAATTATAATATGTTGGAATCAAGTCAATGTTTTAAAACTACACAGGATGTTGAACTGATGTGGCCCTAGATTCAACCATTTCAACTAGGCGATCCAATCAAAGTGGGTTGCTACAATCAGAATCATGATTTTGACATTAAATAAGTACTGAACATAGTAAATATTTAACAAAATAATGGATTTGACTCAATGCTTTAGCCAATAATACAAAGGTAAGTGGTCAAAGGTTCATATCTCACCGCTTAAAACTATTAGTAAGTTTACGTTTTGGTCACTTAACTTCAAAAAGTTACAAAATGATTACTGAACTATTTGAAACTTTTCTAAGTCACTAAACCACTCGAAAGTTTTTATTTAAGTCACTAGGTTGTTTATTTTTTTAAAAAAAGAAAGTCCAAACTAGTGAGCTCTAAGCGACAATTCGACTATCGGTACGATGGATCAATACCCATGAACACGCCTTATATTCAAGTCGATTGGTTCAGGCAGTGCAAACAGAGAAGGCCATGCAGCAGCAGTTATAACAGCCCTGTGACTTAAATGAGAACTTCTGAATAGTTCAGTGACCATTTTGTAACATTTTCTAGTTGAGTGACCAAAACATAAAGTTACTAATGCAGCAGTGATTATAACAGCCCGGGGACTTAAATGAGAACTTCTAAATAGTTCAATGACCATTTTGTAACATTTTCAAGTTGAGTGACCAAAACATAAAGTTACTAACAGTCTTGTTTGACTGACTGATTCTTGACAAGTCCAGTCAGCAAGTGCACTCTAGTTCTTATAATAAATTACATTGATGATTCTTATATCTTTATGATTGTTACAGTAAAATCTTCGAATGATAACAAGCATTAAATTTAAAATACTCAAGGGTGGTTGTCCTCCAAGCACCCCATGTGCATGCACTTAACAGATTTTATTAAGGCAAGCATTCAGATCTATGTTACTCAAAGTTGAGTGTGTTAGACACAGGTATGTGTCTAACTAACTTGGGTATAGTCAAATTTTTCTAAGTTTTTCCATATATTTGTAGATCCTTGGAGGTCCTATCCTTACATGGACTCAGACACAAGTAATTCAACAAAAAATGAAGAGCCGGAGAAAAATAGATTCAAATAACAACCATTTGGGATATGCACAATAATAGTACTTTCAGCAGACCTACCTGAACCCATGGGAGTCATTACTTAACCTTGATCGAACATCCGAAACAGCCCTTTGCTGCATTCCCTGTTTAGATTCTCGATACCCTTCAAGTTTAGTTGATACCATACTTGGAGACACATCAGGTTTTATCCCAGAACGTTTTTTCTTCATCTTTGTCTTTTCCCATCCATCAACACTGCCTGATAAAGTTCGATCTTCACCCTGAACTGAGCCACTATTTGAAACCCTGAGCATTTCCTTATCTCTATCTGCATTATCAGGCTGCCTGACTAGAGCATTATTCCGCATATCCATCTAGGTTCATTAAAACAAATGTCAATTCTTCTCTTCAGGAGATACTAATGCAAAAAAAGGAGAGCCACATGCAAATTGGGCACCAAGCCACCAAGATGAGACCAAAGATATCACAACTATGCAGAAGTGTAAGAATATGAGATGTAAAACCATATAGATTTTGCTGCTTGTGTAAAAGAGAAAGTTATGAAGATTCTTGTAACAGAAAACAGGTTTCCTAGAGCTCACTTACGTACTAACTCAATGACTGAAATGCAAAGGAAATCAATTGAACAGGAAGAGTAAAGAGAACAAACCACCCATCACCACAAGTTGGATCAAAAGAAAGAAGTGTGGTTTGGATTCAGTGACAAATGGAAAAGAATCAACTACTAGCATAGAAACATGAAGGAAACACCAGAGAGAAGAAATAAGAGAAGCAGTAGTGCCAACAATAATTACATTTGGACTTGGCACTTTTTGAACCCGATCAAACTTGAATATGGCACATGAAATAAAATAGCCATTGAGTAAGTTTATAGAACAACTTATATCAGGCTTAATAGCAGATATAGAATCATAATATTAACAAGACAGAAATGAATAGAGATGGAAGATATCAAAGATACAAACCCTCACATCCACCAACGAAGTCCGAGTACGTTTATTTGGAATAGTACTTTTAGGCCTTTCCTCAGACTTCTGCTGTTCAAATTCAAAACCTCCAGCAACAGAGTTATTATGCATTCCCATCTTACCAAAGGTAGGGCCCAAGACTGACCGATCACCAGCTAACAAGGCATTAGGCCGGTCATTAGAAAAGCTTTCTGATCGAGATCGCTTCTTAGATGGAACGCTAGGGAAAAACTTGTTGAATACTGATAAGGCTTCATTGAAAGTTTTCACGCGCTCCCTGTTAACCGATTCACTTTAATAACCAATGACAACTTCGATCTAAAATGCAAAGTTTATAAAGAATACCTTGCTTTGACTGAGCAATCACGTAGACCTGTCTTAACTCGTTTGATTTCTTCTGGAATAGGAGAAGGCAGCAACTTGCCTTTTGACAACATGGTAGTAGATTCATCAGCAGAAATTCCAAGAGCAACATTAATGTGCCGTTTAAAGTCTCCTTGACGATTAGACTTATGATCAGCAGCAACCACCTTGGGATCAAAACGCAAGCACTGGAAGAAGCTGGATACATCTCCCTGGGCTGCTACTGAACTGCTTCTTGACATACTTGGCAGAGAAGATAGAATCTGATTCTCCATGGTCTCACGAAAGCTACCTGATCTGTCTAATTGAGCAGCTAAGAGGGCTCCACGCTGCCCGCTGGTATACAGTGGCCTGTCTGGGCTACCAGAAGACAGATCAAACTTGCTGGACATCGCCATTGCATCAGATTTTGCAAATCCACAATTTTACAAGGCCAATAAATACAGTGATGCATTACAATATTGTAGAACAATAGCACATAAAGGCTGATTTAAACTCTTAACAGACTACTGATCTGCAAAGGAGAAAAAAACTAAGGATAAGCAAGTAAATTATCTATGAGAAAAAATCAATTCAATACTACCTCAAAATTCACACTATTCTATGCTTAATGCACACACAGAAATACAACTAGAAGTAGCAGATTAAAGTTAAGTAATAAATAACCAATAGTAGTTATAAAGAAATTCAGAGACCATGGAACTAAGATGACATTGATCACCTTCCACAGCGAGTACCATTAGTCTTTTTACTGTCTCGTTACAGGAAAGGGGTTCCCAAAGGTTAGAGGAGGATACTCCAGTAGCTTGAATTTACTTTTTCAATTCATGTTGAAAAGCGATCAATTTGCATGACTAACTCAATAATGACCAGATAATTTATGGATGCATAGTAAATATAGGGATTTATATATATATAGTCGAAAAAGTAACATAGCAAAGGCACCTCAAATAAATGCAATAAATGAAAGCAGTGAATACAAGTAGACAACAACAACAAAAAGGAAACCTTCAGAAATCAAAGGTGACAACAAATCTAGTACAAATGGCAGTCACAAAAAGATAATGTCAATTGAACGAAACTCATAATAGTTTGAGCAAAAGCCCAAGCATGAATAGCAGATGAGAAAATAGTAATCTCTTAAAAGATCGACCCTTCACAAGAAGGTCTTTCTTTCTTTAGATTTCATAGTCTGAAAAGTCATCAACAAATATATTTTCCTAGTAGATAAACATCCTACAAAACATTTCAGATAAATAATCATCTCAGTGGTCAGTCCACATCTACCGCTACCAGAATTTATTTTAGCTTCTTCCAGTCGCATTGGTGGCCTCAGGTAGAATAAAAATAACCCCTATGCAACGTCACTGGAGCTTATGGATATTCACGGGGCATGGTTAGATTCTTTTCAAAACATTGAATAGTCAAGTTTTCGGTTGTTGAACCTCTACCTTCCAACAGATACGTTCATTTTTTCTTCCAGGTAACTTTTCAATCTTCAGCTAACTGGCATTTGAAATATATGTATAAATCAGCACAGAACTTATTAGAGAACCTTTTTGCTCCTTAGCTATAGAATTACTTGATGCAGCAAGTCAAATTCAAAATCCATTCATCTCTTCCCCTCATATATGAGGATCAAATTTTTATGTTATATTCATCTATAAGTGTCTTACAGATTGCAAATTAAATGATTTTCAATCCTAACTTTAAATAGTGTAGTGATCCTAAATTTATCCCGACTTTATAACGGCTAGCAAGTGGCACATGTATACAATCAACTAGAAATTCCAAGTAATACTCAATGCTCAGAATCACACAATAACTTCACTAACTCAATAATCAAAAGCTAGAGAGAACTAAGCTCAATTAGATATTTAGGGTACTCTACAAGCCTCACACTCAGTAAATAATTGAAGACAAACTAATATAACATAAAAAGCCTTGAATATAATTAGGGTTTTGTAAAAAGGTCCCCAAAGGACACACTTCAATGTTATCATATTAACTTTCAAAAAAAATGTTATCATATTACGTAATATTTTCTACAATGCATCGGAATTCATTTCATTAATAGTCAACTACTACATTTAAAATAAATAATCTACTATAATAGTTTACTTAAGGCACTTGCCAGTAAAACCCATATGAAAGTAAAATTATGATTGAACCACCAATTCAATTTACCTTTTATTTAAATAAGTTTCTAAACTGTATAACTCCTTTATGTAAATCACCTCTCATGCATCAAAACAAAAATTGCTACTAAGGCTGTTTGCCCATCTCTGCAGCACAAATTTAATAAAACAAACATATCAGAATCAGAATCATGAATCAGAGATTGTTATAAAGTTAGAAACCAGGGTTTATGTGTGGAAAATCCTTTTACAACCATATCAATAACACATTATGACTTAAGATAGAATCATAGTTCAAAAAAGTTAGCCCAACAAATAAATTTCAGCAAAATAACCAAACTCGAGCAGAAGAACACTGCCATTTATTTTACTATACCTCCAGCTGAGCAACAGCCTAAAAATATATATAATATATCAATAAATTAAATATCAATCACGCCAAGATTATAACTTAAGATAACCAACACTACTTAACTGGCTGAACTCAATGTGATCTCAAATGGAGGATACTTCTAGATCATAGTAATCGGTAAAAAAGCATTCCCATTTGAATTATTCCCTAATCGTTGCTTGTGTCCCTAGCATTTTTTACCATGGCTCAAGGATACGAATAATTGCCTTCAACTTCACTTTCCTTACTTCAATTAAATCCAAGCCAAGATTGAATCAGACGAGAAAAAAAAAAAAAATAAATACTATCTCAGTTAAATTCCTCAATGTTTCTTCATTTTTTTTTACTAATCAACAAAATCCAGCTTCATCAAATGAAATGCTCCATTTAACACAGTAAAGCCAGTTTAAGCTCAAAAATTACCAATTTATCCTCTAATTCCTCAAGTTTACATCTCAATCCTACTCCATTCATCGAACCTCAGCAATTGAACAAAATAATAAATAAAATACTAAAACAAATATGCAGAAACCCCTAACAATTAAATCAAAACGAAAATTAGAAAATAAAACTGAAATAAAAACTCAATCAAAGAAACAAAAAAATAAATTGATCACGAAAGTAGAAAAAAGAAAACCCTAGAGCTTGCAATCAAGAATGTGAGTAGAAATCTACCTTCGACGAATCGCGAGAAGAGGTGACGAAGGAGGGTGTAATTTTTTAGCAAACTAATTAGATTGTTTAAATTACGGACACGATTTTGGTTTACGTGATTGATTCCAAGCTCAAAACTAAAAGTGGAAAGTTCGTACATGGCCACGGAGATCGAAAGCGAGCCTGTATTTTGATCGGCAATGAAATCTGGTTCAATTAAATGACTATTATGCCCATGGTTCGTTGTCCTTCGGATGCAAAGATGTCGAGTTTCTGAACGGGAGTTTTTGGGTAATAACAGCCGGCTCCTAACATAAGACAGCTTGTGCCTCGTGGCCTTGTCCTTCTCTTTTTGAAATTTAATTGGATTATTTTATTGACTAGTGTCTTAAATTATTATTTTTATTATATTAAGTAAATTAATAATTTAATTCTTTTAAGAAAAAAACTAGTTAACAAGATTCAATTTAGTTTCATTTTGATTAAAGAAAATATTTAAAAATCTTTTCTTTTTTTAGTTGGCAAAATTAATAAATTTAGACAAGAAAATGAAATGAAATGAAAATATTTAAAGGTGAGTTTGTAAGAAATTTTTACAATTTGATACAAAAAATAATAATTAAGATAAATTAAAGGCTATAAATAAATAAAGTTAGTTGGATGTGAATTAATCAGCCATCATGTAATTGTAATGGTAATATAAATAATCATTGATTTTGAAAATCAAATGTAATCCTCACGTACTTAATAACCATTCTCATAGTAAATGCCATAATTTTCATATCCAATAATGAAACTTCATCAGCTGAGTTTAGCTTAACTCAGCTTAGCTTAGCCTTCTCTATTTATTTATTGTCTATAGGCGTCCGAGGTCCATTTTGCAATCTGACCTGATCATGTCGGCCACACCCACACCACAAGGCCCACACACACAAACTTTAAATATATAAGGGTTAATAGACCATTTGGCACTTGAAATTGATTTTAATGTTCGATTTGATACTTAAATTTTTTTGTTTGGCTCAATTCGATATTATATTTGACTTTAATGTTAAATTTAGTGTCCAGATAAAAAATTAAGGTTGAAGAGTTTCTTGTAAGTCACAAATTTCAATTTTTTTTAAATAAAATAGAAAATTGTTGGCAAATCCATAAATGGAAATTAAATCAGGAATGATCTTTATTGCCATACCCCAAAAGAATAACAAGCAAACTACAGAAAAGATTCCTAAATCAACACTATAGAATAGCAGTGGAAGATGTAGCACGGCCGCCAAGCCTATGGTGCAACAAATTGTGAGCGATGTGATCTCTAGCTTGTGCGGAAGCCATAGAGCTTATATTATTATCAGGGATGACCTCATCGTCGAAAAGCTCGAATTTAAGCTCCGGATCCATAACCTCGTTTCTCATCTCACAGATATTATGCAAAACGCAGCAAGCTCCAAGCACAATCGGCAACTCTTGAAGCTTAACCTCGGTTCTCTTTTGTAAACACGACCACCGCCCTTTCAGCCTCGCGAATGCCTCCTTGGCCACCTTTTCAATCTCCTCGATTTTCTCATTGAAAGCATGTTGAGCCCAAGTGAGGTTTTGGTGACTGTAAGGAACCAAAACCCAGTCCATTAATGGGTACCCTTTGTTGCCTACCACCCGAACGTCCTTCAAATGTCCCCTTGAGGCTCTTTGGTAAAACGCTGATTTCTCTAAAATTTTATCATCGGACATCGAACCGGGCCACCCAATACATAAGTCGGTGAAAACTCCGGTTTGGTCGACGACGCCTTGAAGGGTAATGGAATATGAATTTTTCTGGTTCCTCTCCGTGTGTTTTTTGTTGAAATACGCTGCGACGCTGACTTTTGGTGAAATGATGGGAACGTGAGTAGTGTACATTGAACCCCCCACGTTGGGGATCCCAGTGGCAGACTCGAATGCTTGTTTGATACTCTTCATTTTGCTTTCGTCAGGCCATTGAACGAATTTGGGCATTAAAACAGTTTTAATTGCGGCACAAACCTCTAGAACCAGCTTATGACAAGTTGAAATCCCCAACCCGAAGCGTTTCGACACCATCCGAAGCGGTTCACCCGTGGCCAACCTCCAAATACAAACCGCCACGCGCTGACGAACTGGGATCGCATCTCGAAGCATCGTGTTCTTTTTCAAAACTACAGGTTCGAGCTCCTCGCAAACCATATTGAATGTGGCTTTGCTCATACGAAAAGCGCGTTTAAACTCCTCATCGGGGAAATCGGGGTGGTTACACTTAGTCCACCAGTCCTTGGATCGGTCTTTCACCCATAACCGCTTTTGATGTCCGGATCCGCTGCCCGATTGCGATGGACCCACATTATCGGACCCGGCTTGAACCGTCGCAGCCGCAACGGGTGAACCGGATTTGCGGGCGCGTTTGTTACTGGAATTATCCAACTGGTTCATTTCAGGAAACTGGTTTTCAAAATACCCATTCATTTCCTGAACATTTCCCTTGTAATTGGCTTGGAAGAAAGTTCTATCTTGATCGGAGTTAGTCACCCATTGATACTGCTCTTGCTCTTGCTTTGCTTCCTCATCCAACATCAAAATCGAGGAAAGTATATCACCAAACCCACTCTTTTCGCTGACTAGAGATTCCTCAAAGTCTTTCCTACCCCTAATCTTGGTGTTCCCGTTGAACCCAGTTTCCATATCCAGAAACCAATCGCTGTTGTAGTTGTTGTTAAAAGAAAAATCTTCAGGAGAAAGAAATGTGAAAGACCCGATTTCCATGTAACTAAACAAAGGTTGCTTTTGATTGAATGCCGCGATTGACGAAATGGGAAAAAGGCAAGTGTGATGATCTGAAATTGGAGATGGGAACGGAGGGCTTTAGGTTTACTTTATATACGTATCAGCGCACACGGTTAGCTAGAAAGGATAAGCGCGTGGGAAGGGCATGTGTGAACGCGGTGGGCTTTGACGCTGATTAGACTTTCTTTCTTTTTCTTTCCATGTGCAATTTATTTTATTTTAAAAATAATGACGCTACTCGGTATAGTGAGTAGACGTTTGGGAATAAGGAAAGTTGGAGCGAAAGTTCGTTAAAACGGAAAGGGTGGTGTAGGAAGGCAAAGAGAAGTAACTGAACTCAAAAGCAAAAGGGGGAAAGAATAAGGATAAGGTTATCCCTATTCCTTCCTTCTCCAATAAAACTGAAAAGGGCACTACTTAACCTCAAATCTAGAAAAAGGTTGTAATAGTAGGGCCCTCTAGTCTAGAAGAAGCGCTCCTTTTTGTGTGTGCAAAGTCTAGAAGAAGCTTTAAAGTTAAAGGCTTTTTAATGAATATTAAATTAAAAATAAAAATCTATTGTTTATATGCAAAGAGCTAATTAGATGTTGCCACGTAATTAGTGAATTAATCAAGAATCACCTTTCCTTTGAGTTTGAATCCAGATACGTACATATTATTATTAATCCTTTGATTATTATATTTATAATATGAGTTAATCAAATAAAAAATAAAAAATAATTTTTGAAAAGTATAAATATCATTATAAGAAAATGCAATTTAAATTCAAAATAAATCATATATGATGGCACTTGAATTTAAACTATTAAATTTTTTAAATTCTCAACTTTGCTATTCCAATAAAGTTTCATTGATATTTTATATATATATATATATATTGGAACTCTAATTTAATGGCTAAAAATTATTCACTCGTAAAATTTATGAGTTTGAACTTTTAAGAAAAAAATAATAATAAGTTTTTATTTAAACAATTCTCTCTGGATGTCGTATATACATGTATGATATTTTTGTTTCATTTTGATGAGCAAATCCATATTTTTTTAATTCAAAATTTTGATTCTCTAACTTTGCCTAAAAAAATACAAAAAAGTATGAAGGTATATTTTCTAATTGCCCAACAATAAGACAAATAAAATTAGAAACAAGAACCAAAATCCCAATCCAAAAATTAGGTTCAACAGATTTGATGTAAAAGGTGGCAAAGGGGGAAACATCAAACATAAATAAATTTGATTTATCTTTGTCCTGCATTAATTTAGTTTCAATGACTTTTGTGTTTTTCTGAAATTTTAATTTTTATTCTAGGCAAAATGGGGAAGTGTTGATTGGAACATCCTTGTACTGACTACCCTGTTTGTCATGTTCCAAGCAAGCTGTCACAAGAAATTAAGAACTTTTATAATTATGGTAGTTTTAAATTTTGATTCAATCCAATAATTTGTTTTTAATTAGATTAGCCAAATGTAAAACACATGCGGAGATAACATGATTATTATTTATGGCTTTGAATTCAACCGAAAAAGCACTTTGACTTGACATGGCACCGATTCCACTACGTTAACACAAGCACATGTCAGCTCTCATTATGATGCAATTATTCATGTACCAAGAATAAACATGCGTAAATTACAACACGATCACTCAATTATTATTAAATTTTCTTTTTCATCACTAAGTTATAAAAAATTTAAAAAATGTCACTAATATTATTAATTTGTAACATTTTAATCACTTATTTATTAAATATAACGAGCATGCGGCTTGTTTTATATAATTTTAATACTTAATTTGGCCTATCAATTTGGTCGTTTTAAAAATCTTTGATGTTGATATAAAAAAAATCAAAAAATTTCTAATAATATAAAAAATTTCTAAAAAATGAAAATTTAATTTTAAAATTATAAAAAAATTTATTAAAAATTGTAGTTATATTGAATTTAAAAAAAATAAAAAATTCATATATAATAAAAATGAAAATTTGGTTTCTGTTATGAATATCTTATTAAATGGATGTCCATCAAAATCAAGATAAGTTTGGATGAACTTTAAATTCTTGTAGTTATCAGAATTAAAGTTCTATTTCATTTGAACTTTCTATGTCAATAAATATAGACATTTGAGAAGCATTGTAACACATTTCTATTGATCAATAAAATACGCTATCTCTCTTGCTTTGTCATTCTCTTTGTTATTTACTCTTTGTCTCTTTATTTTATAACACGTTATCAACACGATTCTCTTTTAAAGAAGTGATTAGTAAAGTGGAAGGAAGTTTATTAAATAAGCAAGAGGTCTTTAGTTCGTGCTACTAAATTTGTTACATTCCTAGAAGTGAATGCA
This sequence comes from Kokia cookei, assembly GCA_039519145.1. NCBI lineage: Eukaryota > Viridiplantae > Streptophyta > Magnoliopsida > Malvales > Malvaceae > Kokia > Kokia cookei. Next base: position 7,311,001 of record CM076903.1, on the reverse strand, counting down.
AACATAAAGAAAATAATCATGAATCACTAAAAGTGGGAATATAGTGATGAATAAGAGAACAATGAGGATTCTCAAGAAACTCTTCAAAGGGTAAAGATAACTTATGTTATCAATGTGATGTGAAAGGTTATTGGTCACATATGTAGTGTATGCCTAAATATTTTGTTTGGGTTAATATTCTTTAAGGAAATATGTGAGAATGTAGTAATAATTTTCTCATTACAGATAGAAAATATTTATTTTATTTGGTATTGAAACAAACCAATATTATTTCAATATTTGGTAGTACAAAATTAGTCGAAAGCTTCAGAAGAGCTAATATATGAATATCTTGTGATGGTTAATCCATTGGTTTTAAAAATATTCATAATGGATCTCATGAGATTGTGAATGAGGAAAAAATTATATTTGATATAAATCAAAAGAGGATTGAGTTATTGATTTATATTGAATTGATTGTGATTATCTTTGTGATATTCTTTTGTCATTATCTCCATTAAGGGGTTGAAGTCAAAATATTTTACTGTGGAATATCTACTTAAATTGTGGACGAAAATATGAGCAATAGAATATGATAATTCTATCTAAAGCTCATTGTGGTTGGATGCACCTAAAGATTTTGGACATGTGAATTTTTTGGAATATTCCCTGAAGTGAATATTTCATATAATTATTTGGAAATTATATTATATGAGTTAGTGTCATTATAAACTTCACAGTGATTTAGACATTTCCAGTAATAAATGTCATAATGATACTTATATGTGGATACAAAGTGAAAGGAGTGATAGTAAAATTATCAATTTGCTACAATTTAGTTCAAATTGAAATGCATGTTAAAGTAAACTAGAAGTTTACTGGTACAAATATATTTACTACTTGACATGACCAGTTAGACCATCCTGAATCATATATGATGTGAAAATTAATTGAAAATTCATATGAGCATTCATTAAAGAACCAAAAGATTCTTTAATTTAAAGAATCCTCATTTGTTGGTTGTTCTCAATTCATCTTACTAATATTGATGAGTTTATATCTCAGCCTTTTATTGATTGAGTTTGAAAAACTTTGGTAAAAGTTTGTTATTTATGTGGATAATGGTTTAGAGAAATTATTGATTGAACGTCTCTGATTATTACTTATGAGAACTGAACTTTCTCTTTCAACATGGGATTATGTTGATTTACGTGTTGTACGCATCGAGCCAATAAGTTTTAAATATTCCTCATTGCGATTGATTTTAGGTCAAAAGCTAAATATTTCTCATCTTTGAATTTTTGTATGTACTTATATGTTCCAATTGCTTCACCACAACGTACAAAGATGAGTGAATCTTCAAAGAAAGTTGGAAATATATATTAATTATGAGCCTTCTTTTATTATGATATATTAAATGTATTGGAGATTCAATTATGATATGATTGTGATTACTATTTTGATTTTGATAGTTTTCCCGACATTAGGGGGAGAGAACTAATAACTTGTAATGAGTGAAGGGGGAGAGTAATTTGAACTAGAAGTTCAACAAGGATAACTCATTAATGTTCTAAATAAGAAAATTTTCATAAAAGGAAAAAAATTAGATGGTCATATAGTGAAGGCGGGTGCTCCAGAAGAGAACCAAAACATAACTAATAAGTAAAACTTCAGAAGAGATTCAATTACTTGAAACTGAAAATTAAAATAGCGAAAATAAGAGATCTCAATAAGTTTTGTTGATTTGAAAAAATATCGAACCAATAATAAAAGTGGTCAACAATGGTTTTGCATGCAATATTATTGTAGAAATAATGAAATAAAAGGAGGATATTGAATAAATCTATTGGGAAATATAGATATGAAATAAATTGGCTAAAATAGAAAGACGTAATTCAGATACAATTAAATTTGTGGAATTTTTAGACCAACAGTCCAAATATCTAAAGGTATAAAGCTAGTAAGGGTACAAATGAAGTAGTTTTGTAAAGGCGAAATTAAAATATGAAATTTTTCGCTAAGTCCTGACATTGATTATGAGAAGATATAATTTTTTTTTTGTGGATGCAACCTTTAGATATATTATTAAACTGACAGTTCATACCGCCTCATGGTTGTTGTTACAATCTTTTGTAGATCAATAAATAGTAAAGTTTATATTAAAATCCTTGAAGGATTTGGAATGCCAGAAACATATTGAAATTATCGGGAAATTGTTCATTTATATGAATTGAAATAATTGAACATGTGGTAAATTTGACTTAGTCAATAGTAGTTGAAGGAGGATTATAAAATGATCCAAAATACATATTTGTGTTTTTATAGAATAATCATGATTAAAGTTTGCTATTATTATTATTGAAACTCTTGAAGAGATCGAAATATATTTCCTCCAAATTTTTCCTCTCATGACTTTCAAAAGAATGATGATATAAATGCTTAGCAAATACATTCAAATGGTCATTTGAAAAACTAGTATTCAAGATTGAATACGTAGAATATGAGATATTATGTGATGTTTTTATGAGGAAGAGTAAATACGCTTTGTACTCTTTTTCTCTTAATCGAGGTTTCGTCCCATTAGGTTTTCTTGGTAATATTTTTAATGAGGCAACATGTTATACATATTATAGATATGTGTACTCTTTTTCCTTCACTAGAAAATTTTTTTTCACAGGGTTTTTATCTTAGTAAAGGTTTTAACGAGGCACATTATCTACCAATGGACATCTAAGGGAGAGTGTTATGAATATCTTATTAAGTGGATGTCCATAAATATCAATATAAGTTTGGATGAACTTTAAATTCTAGTAGTCATCAGAATTAGAGTTCTATTTCATTTATACTTTCTTTGTCTATAAATATAAACCCTTGAGAAGTATTGTAACACATTTCTATTGATCAATAAAATATGCTCTCTCTCTTGCTCTTTCATTCTCTTTGTTATTTACTTTCTGTTTCTTTATTTTATAACATTTTCAATCAATTTATATATTTATACACTTCAACATGTTTAAATTAATAATTTTTGCATTAATAATAACATCGATAATAATTGAATTAATACTCAGCTCGACTCCATTAATTTAATTTTCAATAACTTGAATGCTTTTTTTTTTTTTCTTTTTGCAATAAAATGTGGATGGCAAAATACTTTTTAAGAAGAAAAAAGAAGAAGAAGAAGAAGAAGAAAGTTGATTATATGTTCATAATTGGCAAATGGGAATTGTTGTATGCTGGATTGATGGGAACATCCTTGAACTACCTACCATGTCTGTCATGTTTCAAGCAAACTGATTATTATATCCCTGACACCATAAATTATATTCAATTCAACAAATAGAGAGTAGCAAAATGAAAAACACATGCGCTAATAAAAATTATTATTAAGTAATTATACTTTGGATTCCCACACGTTTTCAACCAACAAGCCACTTTGACTCCATTACACCACGTGGGTAGAAGCCAACAGACACCATCACTCATTCTCATATTCTATGCTTTATTCATTTTTCTTACATCTCACCACTAAATTAAATATCTCTAGTTTTATTTTTTATAGTTTACTTTCTTTATTATTTTAAGTTAATAATCGAAGCTCATTAATAGCACTGCTATTTTTTTAGAGCCAGCGACTAAATTTTAAATATATGAATAGTAAAAGGACTGAAAGAAGAATTAGACTATTGCTTTCATTGTCTCGTCTTTTGGGTTCCTTTTGTTTTGCTCAGATGCCCAATGATGAACGATATTTACACAATTCACTTGAATTGTTTTGTTTATTGCAGAATTACCCCAACTCACAGCTAGTGGTTGCGACTTCTGTTCATTTGTGAAGAAACCTGAGCCACGGATAAATGAATGGTTTAAGCTTGCAGAGGGTTCAAAACAAGTTCAACAATTAAGGGAACACGAGAACGGATTAACAGAAAAAGATTGAAGATTTAGCGATGGCCTCTCTTCTCAGTCCCTCTGCAGCAATTTCTCTTCGACACAAGGTAACTTCATTAGCTGCCAAAAAGATTCGTATTATGATTCTATCATTAAATTAAAACTTTTAATTTCGGTAAATGATTTGAAGGTGATTAATATATGACTGAAAAGTATGCTGATGAGCTGATTTTATTTTTATTTTTTTACTAAAAAAATCTCTGGTTTCTTGAAAACTGGGATTTATTATTCGACCGAAATATGAAAAACTTGGTCTTAGGGTTAGGAGAGCTGAAATTCAAATTCTAGAGTAGACTCTTTGATTACACAGATTGAGATAAAGCTTGAGTTCGATGGTTTTTTTTTTTTTGAATACCCTTGTTCTTCAATTTCTTTTTTTTTTTTTTTTGTTTTTCTGGTTGGCAGTTGAATCATTCAAGTGCCGCATCTGCAAATGCACCCTCCAAAATTTGTCATACTTTTCCTGTAAATGGAAGAAGTCAAAGGTTAAGTTTCAAGACCAAAGCTGCGGGTTCAGTTGAAGGAAATGTACTTGACAAAGAATCAGCTAGTATCAGTGACAAGATAGGTAACTGCTTTCTGCCTTATTAGATATCTGATTTCAGGGAAAACAATCTTGGAAGCCATGGTTTCTCTTTAGCTATTCAGAGCTGAAATATGGAGAATGAAATTGGCATCAGTTCTAACACTGTTATAGTTCATCTGGCTTTTGAAGCATCTTTGAATTTCTTTTTGTTTAAAATCATCAAAGGAAACTAACAAGATGAAAGCAAAATCTCTCTCTTTAGGTCATTTTGATGAGAATTGAATCCAAAACGCAGTTGCCTTGGTGCCGTAGTTCATAGTTTGCCACATTACGGTGGACTTTAGGAGCAAAATAAAGTGTATATTATATTTGTTGCTTTCTCCTACATTTGATGCTTCCCCAATTTTGGATGGAATTACATTTAAGTATTGTCATTGATGTAGATTATGGAGTTGTTGGTATTCACCATGTTGGAATTCTATGTGAAAACCTTGAAAGATCACTTGAATTTTATCAGAATATTTTAGGTATGTAATTTCTTTTCTATACTTATATTATAGATATTGATTTATTTTTGCAAGAAAGAAAGAGAGAAACTGAGCATCTGCTTCTAAATGTTAAATTAGGACTTGAAATAAACGAGGCTAGGCCACATGATAAGCTTCCATACAAAGGTGCTTGGTTGTGGGTGGGTTCTGAGATGATACATTTGATGGAACTTCCAAATCCAGACCCCTTAATCGGAAGACCTGAACATGGAGGCCGAGACCGTCATGCTTGTATTTCAATTCGAGATGTTTCTAAGCTGCAAGCAATCCTCGATAAAGCCGGTAAAATCCTTTTTGCCTTATTCCAGGGTCATCCATGTCAAGCAATATCTCATTGTTTGTTAATAATTTGCCTCAATGGCAGAGTCTCATGCAATTCTGTAGGTTATAAACGGAATGAGGATATCTTACTGCAACATTGTTCCAAATTGCAGGTATTCCCTACACACTTAGCCGATCCGGGAGGCCAGCAATATTTACACGAGATCCAGATGCAAATGCACTAGAATTCACACAAGTTTGATGTTTTAGCATTCAAAGCCTGGATTTCTTCATAGATAATACTCCAGGATACAAAATATGTATATAATAATTGATATGCTAAGTATTTACATTTTGAATTATATTCTAAAGATAGCTTAATAAATAGAAAAGTCTTTGTACAAGAGTTTCTTTTCTTTTCCTTTTAAGAAAAAAAAAAGTCTTCTTTCATGCATACTCTGTGCTGTGCAAAAATCACAAGTTATGTGCAACTCTAGTTGTTGTATACATCGGCCTGTGCCCACATTTTTCCAATTCGATTTCTTTGGTTGCAGGGAATGAGATGGATGCTTCTTTTTCATCATGAAACAATGTCTAGTAACTTCCAAGAAAAGGAACCGCCACCTGCTTAATATAACGTACTAGATAATGTCACCCGTGACTTCCAGTCATGTATGGCAGAGCATAATGTGTAATTAGGAGTCAATACGGAATGCTGAAGCTGACGCTTTGTAACCGGCGATACATTGTGTTTCCCAAGCCATGCCTTTATTGCTCTATGCTCATAATTAAAACCATCAGCAGCAATGTAAGGGTCATCCATCACTTCCTGTGTCACCAAAAAGAAAAAGAACAAAAAATCGTTGAGAATGTAAGTATACAAGATCGTGCTTAAGCCATGAATCGGTTCTGCTAACAGTTTTTGACCTGAAGGATAGGACATAAGTAGTAGCTTGGAGCATATACATTGTTCTTTCCCAACTTTAAACTAGCATCTGCAACATCAACCAGTCTTTTGAGAATTGGCAGAACCTCTGTGTCAAGATCAGGTCTGTCCCTGCATCTAAGCTTTGAACACTTCAATGCTATTCTAGCTAATTCTTCTGTTTCAGCTAGTGGCCAATCCGTAATTGACTTGTCTAGAATGTCAGCTAAGCAGCAATTTTTAATGGCATTTTCAACTGCCAGTAGAAGTCCATTTGGATGCCGAGCTGTCAGTAACTGGAGTGTTGTAAGTCCAAGAGCATATAGATCTGATTTTGGTCTGACGGTGCCGGTTCTCTGATACTCAGGGTCCATGTAGAAGAGAGTACCAGCAAGAATAGAGTCTTTGTACATGGTGATATTGTCAGGCACAACATCTGAAATAAACTTAGCAAGCCCAACATCTCCAATTTTGCTAACATAGTTTCTATCTAACAGTATATTACCCGGTTTTAAATCTCTATGAACAATAGGATCTGGCTTTGAGTTGTGTAAAAACGCAAGTCCAGAAGCTACTTCAAAAACTATGCGGAACCGAATAAACCAAGGAAGAGGAGGTTTTCCATTTTTCTGGAGAATATGTTCCTCCAGGCTACCATTTTCCAAGTATTCATAAACCAAGCAACCATTCTCTGGACAAGCTCCAAGAAGCAAAACAATATGTGGATGGTGTAGTTGGCTTAGAACTTCAACCTGCAACAAATTTCGGGCTGAAATTGTTATGTCATAATTGCAGTGATACATTGAGCTACCTGTGGAGCATTTCTCCAAAAGCTTCAACGGAAATAGAAACTAACCATAACCCTTTATACACAAAATGGAGACCTTCTAGCATAAAAATTCATGAATTTTATGGATAACGATATTATGGTTGCAAAAAGAACATCCAGGCATAGAGGTCAGAGCAGAAGCAATCTTTTTCAAAAGGATTATGATCGTCAGAAAAACATATCAGTTGGTTAACGTGACTGCAGCTATAAAGTATACACTACAGAAACTTACCTCCCTCAGAAATTCCTCTTTCCTGTCTAATGCATCAGATTGAAGAACCTTAATAGCTACAGGAGTGCGATGAAGACTACATTTATAGACTGTCCCGTATCCTCCTTGACCAATCACATTACTCACGGACAAGGAATCTGTTGCCACTTCAATTTCATCCCTAGTGTATTTTCTGTACCTTCTGTCACAGCAGAAGAGTGCATCGATAAATTTCTGCTTTTCCAAGGATACTTTTTGAGCATTCAGTTCAGCCATCTGCCTTCGATTAGCTTCTCTAGAAAGCAAGTGTTTTGCCTCTTCAACATCCTTCATTGCTTGCAAAAGTTTTACTTTCTCTTCTGCAGCAATTTTTCTGAATGCTTCTTCTCTTTCCTGAGCAGCATTCACTCTACTTGCTTCCTCTAGGCATTCTGAAGAAAGTAACCGGACCTGCAAATTAAAGCATAAATCACTATGCAGAACCCTTTGTATAAGAATGTGGAATTGGTTGCAAGAGCATTGATAAGTGAACATTATCAAGTGCTTGTTTCATCACCTTCTTCTGGGTGTCGACAAGCTCTTCACAAGCTTGTTTATACATGGCAACAGTATTTTGTAATTCTAGACGCAGCTGTTCCACTTCAGGCTGCAGATTCAACTGCACATATATTCTATCAAAAATCATCCGGATAGCACATGAAACTGTAGGAATACCAAAATTACAAGCAACCCCATCATAAATGCTCAAGAAAACTGACCTTTTCACTCTGTGTAGAAACCAATGAATGATAGTGACTAATAGAACTAGCATTTGTTAAAGATCCCCTAGATGAAAATGCATGTAAATATGGGTAGTTAAGCTCAAATGATGATGCTGTCCCAAAGGAGTTTTGCGCTGTAGATTCTGCAGAAGCATTAATAGGACCATATATATGTTTCTTAATGCCACTGGAACTGGTCCCTGTGACATTGCGAAAGACAGAAACAAGACTGTCAGTAAACTGATTAAGAAAGCTGCAACATAGACACAAATATTTCTTACCGCTAGTCCATAGGGGATTACCTTGTTTTGTGATGATTCTTTGTCTATAAACAACCCGAATATCACAAGTATCTGGAGCACACTTGAGGGCAGAATTAGGAACCCCAGGACCCTTCAGCTTCCTATAGTTCACATTGCTGAAGATTACTCTATAGCCATGAAAAAGCTAATATGCATCTGAAAACTAGCTAATCCATATTTCCTATACAAAAGCTTGGTATCCAACTCAAATAGCAAAACTTGCAAATAAATGGATGCCATTAAGCTCAGTACATACATTCACATAGATTTCAGGTTTTACCAGCAAACAAACAGCTGCATAAGCATACCTTGTTATATAATTGGAACTATAAGAACCCAATACCAGAGTCTGAATCCCAAACTCAGAAACGTATCTTAGAAGCCCAATTGCAGGATAGTCATCCGCCAGCACCACTGTTTCCATCTACCCAAAAACGAATCAAATTTTATTAAAGAAAATTAGATGAGAAAAAATGTATCCAATTTAAACCCCATTTGCAAGATTAGTTTGAAAAGAATCTTTTAATTTACAATAGAAAAGCCAAAACTCACCTTGCTTGTTTTGAATAAGTTCAAGAATGGTATAAAGACCTGCTCAAACTTAAGTTTAACTTCTTGAACATACATCGCGACCACATTTTCATCCATTTCTCTAATAGGTATTTGATCTCCTGCTGTAGTAATCATCAACAAAAGCTATAAACACTTTTTTCAGCATAATCATTCATTGTCAAAATTCTTTTTATCATTTTTATAATTTAATATATTTGATCAAACATGTAATCGATACTTACATGGTGTTGGGATAGAGGTGATTGCTGGCATCACGTGGACCAAAACAAAACGATCCGCTTTCAAATTCTCCACGGCCCATCGAACCGCACGTCTGCTACCGCTTCCACTCTTGATGGCAATCGCAACGGTAGTTAGCTTTGTCGGAGAACCACCAGTGCTGGCACTGCCAATGCTCATCTCCATCGTTTCCTTTTTTTTTGAAACCCTGTTGAAGGTATCGTTGACGACAGGATGTTTTGACTTGATTTAACTATTAGTAGACTAAGTAAATTTTCTTATGGGCTATAAATATCAAACTGAACTTTACATTGCCAATTTGGGCTTCAATGGGAACCCAACTCTGTGAATATCCATAAATCAAGTTTGATTAAATTTCTTTATATGATAATTAAAAATATCAAATTGTTTTAATCTGCAGATCTGATTTATTCTTGAATGACTTAAAATAATTTTGATTTCAATCTTGCTTGTTAGCCTAATGTTACTGTGTTCACCGCCTTAGGTGTGATCTGGGTTCAAGAAATGCTAATCATGTTGCTGTAAAAAAAAAACATTTCTCCTATTACTTGTGTTTTTTTTTTTTTTTTTTTGTGAATAAACAACTAAACAAACTAAGTTACATGATTGGTTACTTGTAGCTAATCTTAAGTTACAAAAGTTTTTTTCTTTGTCTGTTTCGATAATAGCTAATACTGCTTTCGGAGGGATCTCAGCCATTTATAGGTATTCCTTTCTTTCAAAAGCTAGTTTGGCTATGAAATCAGCACCTCTGTTTTCATATCTAGGAATATAACGTATGCGCCAGCTGTTTTCTTGGGCCAGGATATGGTGAATTCTTCTGATAAGGGTAGATTGCGATGTCTTCGATCCGCTCCCATGAATAGCTATGACTGCCTCCAAGCTATCTGACTGGATAACTACCTTGGGATGGTCTCTTCTTTGGATAAGTTTTACTCCCTCGAAAATGCTCTAGAGCTCTAATCAAAGATCGAACATTTGCCGAGAAATTTATTGTAGCCAAGGATCCAATCTCCATTTTCGTCCCTCAGCACCCCCCAACCGTCGCGTACCCAGATTCCACTTAGACAGCACCATCTGTGTTGAGGATGATCCACCCAATTACTTGTGTTTTCTGTTTTGCTCAACTTTGTTATCTGCTGACATTTTTTTTTGGCTGTATTGATGGTGTTTTTCTGTTGTCTTGTTCTTGACAGTGTTGTGCAGTAGGTCCACTGCTTCAGTTGTTTTTCCTTTCTAACAAAATAATTTTGATGGCTGAGCAATATATATGCTTATATAGTTATATATGCTGCAAGAAAAGAATGTAGAAATTATTAAGAAAACTTTGGAAGAAATTAATTAATGAACAACAAGTTGATGATGCACTTAAAAACAGGTATAGGGGCAGAGAGAGAGAGATGGGGGTACGTGACAGAAGAGAGGAAGCACATAAGGTTTCAAGCATGACCCTCTCATGCAAGAAAACAGCCCTGTGTGCTCCCTCTCTTCTGTTACCTTCCCGCACTAAAACTTACCAACATGACAACCTCTAGCTACCTACCTACCTTACCCTGTTTCATCCATCGAAACAACGGCGTGGTTGGTAGCCTGAGCTTCATCCCTGAACTAAAGCTGTAAATTTAGTATTACAGGAGCTGAGAATCTTTGTTACTCCGAAGAAATGGTGAGAGGTTGTAGGGCTTTTATAGAAGGTGAAAAACTGGGAATTGGTGGTGATCTACCAGATGACATCACATATATGAGATCATACACACCAGGTTTAAACCTCTCAATAATGCATGATTAGTATTAATCCTCTATTTGTTTTTATTATTTTATTATTTAATACAAGTTTCGTCATCATAACTACAATAATGTTCTCCATTCATAAATCGATCTTAAGTATATGAAATATGAATGGCTAAATCTTTCAAAAAATGATACTAATGGCAAAATCCCATTCATTGGAGGCTCCTGCTTGTTTAATCCATAAAAGTATTTGTTAGGGGCAAGGTGATTTTAATGGTTGCTTTTTGTGGCTGAAATAGTGGTTACATCTTCAGTCACAGTTTCATTGTCTTACTTGTCGACCTTCAAAGTAGTCTTACTTGTCTTGTGTGTAAAGCCCATAATTTGAGGACCATTTGAGTTGAAATTGAAAACTTGAAATTTGAAGATTGATTTCTTGCTGCTTAAGGTAGATTACTTGTTAAATAAGGAAAGTCACTTTCCATGTATTGAAGGTATTGGATTAAATCAGAACTCTTATAAAAGTAGTATCTTATGCTGATTTTTAGCCTTCTTTATGGAGAAGTGATTAAATTATAATTTGTGTAAACAAAACATGAGATATTATGTAATACTCTTATACCTGGCCCGATCGCTAGGTCCAGATACCAAGATACTACCTTCGTTGCTGGAGCATTATTTGACAGGACGAAGCAATTATACTGGCACACGCAGTGCATCATCGGTCAAGTCAAAGCAATTATACTGGCACACGCAGTGCATCATCGAACAAGCCAAGGCAATTATATTGGCACACACAATGCATCATTGAACAAACTGAAATAATTATACTAGTACACATATTGCATCATCGAATAAACTAAAGTATGACCTATACATTTAATAGGCAACCAACTACCAATTTCATTATGTGTTTAATTCACATTCTCTCAATCTCAATCCACCATTAATTCTCCATTCCAGTACCGTATACAGCATACCTCAACCCAATTTAATATCAATTTCATATATTAGATAAGCCATGCAACTGTCTATTATATTCAATTTAGTCCCCTATCTCAGTATGCCATATCAAAAATTTTACCTTAACTCATACAGACATTATATACTTACCTCATAACAAGATCATGTAATTTAACATGAATAAGCAATAATGAAATTAAATCGGATCACAAAAATACAAACCGAAAGCTCGCGTAAGTCATCTTCGATTCTCGCCCTTCCTTCCTCTCTCGATGGTCCTGCATCGTCTTTAGCTACAAATAATATTTTGAAAATTACATAATATTAAATTCCAACTCAAATCACAATCAATTACAAAGTCACGCATATTTTACAATTTATTCAATTTAATCTCTAAAACTAGGACTAGCATAACTTTCAATTTTCAGTTTCGGATTGAAATTCAATTCTCATTTATTCATTAAGAACCTCCTATTTCTTATTCATACTATCAATTTTATATTTTATTCAGTTTAGTGCCTAATGTACAAAATTACCAATTTTACAATTTAGTCTCTTTTTCATATTTAAGCTTAAAATCTATCAATTTAACATCTAAAACTTCAAAAATCCATCAATGGAAACTTTTAAAAACTTTAACAATTTTACAAATTGATACATGAGCTGGTTAAATCAAGCTCACATGACCTCAAAAACATAAAAATTACAAAAAAAAATGACTTAATTGCAGTATTCAATTGATAGCCAAAGCTTGAAACCCCTAATGCCGAATTCTTGGTTTCTTCTTCTACATTCAAGTGTATGAAGGAAGGAAATGAATTCTCTTTCTTTCCACTTGGTTTTGTTATTTTATACATTATAATTTTAACCATTTAATTTTAATTTTAATAATATAACTTAATATTCACCAACCGTCAACTATAATCAAATCAAGATGGTTTATTTTCCTAATTAGACCTTGGGTTAATTGCAATATGAATCCCTAAACATTTGGTCAATTAAAAACCTATAGTGGTAAACTTTTATAATTTAGGCTCTGTTTGTTTGCCAGTAAAAGATTTTCTGGAAAAACTTTTCAATTTTTTCCAATGTTTGTTTGGCTGAAAATAATTTCCTACGGTAAAATCAAATACAAAACACGGGAAAACCCAAGGCATTTCTAAGTAAAATGTCTTACCGATTTTCATTCGGTAAGACATTTTCCTTTTCTTATTCATTGAGTTTTCCATTCTCTTCTTCACAGAATCTTCTCTTCACTGGCTTGAATAATAGCCATTCCCCCGATGTCGTGCTTCACTTCCGACCCAATGTTTGCCGCCAGCCAACAGCGCTTCTCAACACCAGTTGTTGGTGTTCGTAAAGCTTTCTTGAAGGTAAAAAAAATTCCTTCCCTTTTATTTGTTTTTCCTTTCTTGAATCTAAAATCTAGTTTTAAACATGTTTATGCCCAAGCATTTATTCCAAAAAAAAAAAAATCTAATCCTTAGTGATTAATTAAAGTTTCTCTATTTCATTTGTTTCTCATACGATCAGTTGATTTGAATTTCTTTTGGGGTTTTTCTTATTGTTTCTTTCTCTATTTTTTGATGCCCTAATATTGGCTTTGTTAGTTTTTGATTAAGGTTTCAATTTGCTCACTGTCCTTTTCATTTATACCAGTTTTGGGTTTTATCCTTTTGTTCTCTTGTTTTTTAACGTATATTCTGAGTTTAGATAATTTATTTCATATAATTGTTTGAAGGGGAAGATTTTGATGCATGTAATTGTAAACTCACCAACCAAAGAACACATTTCTCTGCTGATTATGATTTATTTTTTAATAAACATAGGGTTTATGTTAATGATTTATCATGTTTATTGAATGAAAACTTCATTTCCTGACTATCTGTGGAGTCTATTAAACAAATTTTTTTATGTTAGAAATTACTATGCTCAAGAGTTTGCGAGGTAATAGTGGTTTTTGAATGAATTGTGGCCATGTATCAAGGGTAGCATGGTATAGCCCTCAATGAAAAGATAAGGGAGAAGAACAATTAGTAGGAGGCGATATATCATCAGCCCAAGCTATTTTACTTGGAGCTTTAGCTCCTAGTGTCAACGTCGTTTCTGTTTTCCTTCTCATCTGTCGATATTCACAATATTTGGAACCATATTTATTTATGTAGTTTCTAATGAACGATTTCAAGTTTCAGGGTCCTACATGGAATACTCTAAAATTAATGTTTTTGATGTTAGGTCTTTGCCTTGCCCTCATGTTGGGTTTAGCATTCTCCTCTACTGATTCCTCCTTGATTCTTCATGTTGCTTTCCTTATTGTCATTGCCATTACCCTCTTCTTGCTTCTTAACTAGTACTACTATCTATGCTACCCCCCAATTATCTTTTGTGTTGAGGATTTATAGTCTTCTAGCATTATGTTAGTTTTTGTAGTTGCTTTATTTGCTATTCATGTTTTGATTTACTTACAATGAAAATCATGGGATTTTGTATGATCATTTGGCACTTTCTATGCTAGATCTGAGAGGATACTTTAATTGTCAAAAGGTATTTGTACCATAATTACCATGATTCTCTCAGACTTTAATGGTTTGGTAATTTAGCATTTGAAAATTTCAGTGTCTTGTCACAAACATGATGGGTTTTAGCACGCTCTTCTGATATAATGGTGATATATTAGATTAGATAGTAGTTTGGATTGAACCTGCCTGTTATCATGGCACATAACAAGGTTTAGATAGACATGGTAAGTAGGGAGTTCAGAATTTTGTTTCGAAAATGTTGATTCTTACATGCTCACTTAGTTATTTTTCCAGTTTTAGAACAATAAATTGGAGGGAAGAAAGCAAAAGTGACTGGTTTTTATGATGCTAAATTACCCATCTGATCCAAATGCTTCCCTAAGGACGGAGTCTCCAATTGGGCAATTTTTGTCTCAAATCTTGATAAGTCATCCACATCTTGTGCTGGCAGTAGTTGAGCAGCAGCTTAAACAGTTACAAACTGAGTGGGACACTGAGTAAAAAAAGGAAGAATTGTCTACATCAGGCACGGATTTGGTGTTGTATAGGTTGGTAATTCATCTTACTATAGTGGACTTATCTTGAAAATGTATATCTCATAGAAAAATTTTGGCTGTACAGGAGAATTGTTGAGGTTAAGGCGAGCGAGCGAAAAAGAGCTTTGAAAGAGATCCTTTATGCATTGGTTGTGCAAAAGTTTATGGATGCCAATGTTTCCTTGGTACCTGCAATAACTCTCTCTTCTAAAAATTCTTTGGGTCAAGTAGATACTTGGCCAAGCCAAGAAGAGAAATTCGAGCGGCTTCACTCGCCTGAAGCCTATGACATGATCCAAAGCCACCTAGCTCTCATTCTGGGAAATCGATTGAATGATTCAAAATCCTCTATGCATTGCAATAATCACTGTTATTTCTACTTATAAAACAATGCCATTGACTATTTCTACTTATAAGCTTAGCTTTGATGTTATAACCACTTTGCTGGTTTTTTTCTCCTTTGATTTGTTAGATTGTATCCCATCAATACCTTCTAAAGTTTTGTTTGATGCTATGTTAAAACTTTTGAAGAACATGAACAATTAGAAGTTCCTCTTTTTCAATCTTGTTTAACACTCTGAATATGCATATTCTTGCCTTTAATTGCCTTTAAAAATGCCTGTTTAGACTCAACGAACCACTCTCAAGAACATTAACCAATGTTATTTTAATTAATAAACACACAAATGGCCTTAATTGCTATTAGTATTACTAATAATTGAGACCGGATAACAATTACATTTTATATTATTTTCATTGATTTAAAGAAAAAATATATAAATTATATAACATTTAAGCTAATAGCACTTAAGCATTGTTAATATTTACACCTCAATATATAATTATTAATATATTTAATTTGATGTATTTATTTATAAATAAATTGTTACAATATATGTAAAAACAATATAAAATATAAATTTAATTGATATAAAATAAGCTTAATTAAACAATGAAAAAAAAAAATTTCTTAAATTTATATTTTTTTCATATGAAATAGTTTTCTTGAAATATTTTCAGGAAATCTGCCAAACAATAAAAAATATTTTACACAGATTCATCCAAACACCAGAAAATATTAACTTTTTCGGAAAAATAATTCATTTTCCAGAAATCATTTTCTGGAAACCATTTTCAGTCAAACAAACAGAGACTTAGTCATTGTACCTTAATTAAACAATTAATAGACAAAATTGAAGGGCCAAACTTTAATATTCTTTTACACTAACTCTGTAAATATTTTAATTTAATATTTATGGACCCAGTTTACGGAAGCAAGGTCCCAAAATCATATTTTTGACACTACTGACTTTCTGGTCATTACAGGATATCCTTAATCTCTTGAGATAAATCAATTTTCTCAATATGATTCTATTTTATCTCATGCTAACCATTCATCTTCCTTCATGAAAAATTAATTACTAACAAATAATAATTAAATCATTCGTCTTAGGAAAAATGGCACATGACCACATTATTTTTCATCTATCATCTAATGTTAATGAAAGGATATCATTTACCTTTATTAGGCTATAAATTTCATTATTGTAAGTGAAGCTATATTGTGCAATCTCGTATACCCAACGACTTCATTTAGGAGTGACTTTCATCCTCCCTTTTCAATTGGAGTGGTTTTCTTCATTTAGGAGTGGGGGACACATGATGAAATGATATTCTTGCATTGTTGTTGATCTGACTCAAATTTCATCTAAACTTGATATTTTTTACCTCAAATCTTTGCTCCGGGTGGTTAAACCTTTGGTGGAAACCAAGTTCTAATACCAAATGTTATGCCCAAAAATACTAAGAAGGGATGAATTGATATTTTAAAAATCTCTACAAAATTTTCTAAAATATAAAGAAATGGAAGAAAAGCTTGCACAAATTGATTTATAATGGTTCAATCAAATTGTCTACCTCACTACTTTAGCTTTACACCACTAAGGATTTTTCAATTCACTATTAGAATTAATATTTTTTTCAAGGAAAATGTATAACCTTTACAATTCCATCTTTTTCTGAAGGCATAGATAAAATCTTCCTTCTAGTTTTTATGGCTTAACTAGAACCTTTTCTTAGTTTTAGTGGCTCAACTAAAACCCTATCAATTTACATTTGGTGAAATGAAGAATAAAAAATAACAACTACTAGGAAGGTGGATGTTTACAAGTTTGAGTTGTAAATACAAAGTTATGTGAATGATAAAAGATTTGACACTGAGCTCCTAGAGAATATTTACAAGAGAAATGAAAGAATGAGGATTTGAAGCTTTTCTCTCAACGTTGATGCTTGAATACATGTCTCTTGTGTCTTAAAGTGTTCTTGTTGAATATTTATACCAAAAAAATTAAATTAGTGAACATTTATAGCCGTTGAGGATGATTGAGAACTGTTGCAAGCATTAATTTCGAACTGAAAAAGTGTCTCAGCAATTCAAGTCTCATTACCTCTTAAGGGGTATCAATACTTTGCTCAAAGGTGGCCATTATTGTTCATTTTGACACATGCATTGATGCATATAAGCATGTCAAAAATATATACCAATACCAAAATAAAAATCTAGAAATATGATACTGATTATTTTTTATTTTTGTTATTGTGGTATCTGCTTATAATAAGATTTTGAATGATAATTCAACATTGAAAAATGTATAGCACAAGTACAAGATCTATTTGTTAAATAGAATACTGCAATTCATCCATAAAGTTTTGAGAAGCATTGATTATGGAATATATTTTAAGTAATGGCTGTCTATGTTAGATCATAAAAAAATTGAAGAAGAAGAAGAAGAAGAATATTGGTAATTTTCTTATATAAAAAAATTCATCCTTTTACAAAGGGATCAACCAATGTGAGCTTGACAAAATCTAAGCTTACCTAAAGATATATAATGGCACAAAACAAAAGTAGCATAAAGTAGATATGCTTTATGTTAATTAAACAAAAATTCTGGATTCTAATAACCATTGAATTTGCTAATGATTCATATATGCATTATATTCATATTAAAATTTTTAACATACCATGCGAACAAGTGGATGCTGGGAGCTGATATCATTTACTGCATTCTCTTCCTGGCAACATTCTTGCTATTGTCTTTCAATAAATATAAGCTATGATGCTCCATCAAAGGTTTAAAGATAAAAAAAAAAAAAAAAAAAAAAAGGTTCTTCAAGCATATGCTAATGCTACAACATCATATAAACAATACCCAAAACATCTTCAGTGGGAACGATACCACCTTTTTTTTTCCTTTCTGAAAGTGTTTGATTCTGTCAGAATTGTCTCACTTCAAGTTCAATTGTGGTCTTATCTTACTTGATGTGATCTTATTTGGATTTTGGTCTTACTGTTTAGGAAGTGTTCTTCAATTTTTTTTTCTTTGGGTATAAATATAATATAGGGAAAGGGATAATAATATCAGAATTTGAACTGTAATCCTTGAGGTGTCAATAAGGAAAGCTCAATTATTGCTTTAAAGAAGTATCGGCAGTGTTAGCAATTTTTTTTATGTAGAGAGAGTGATGACCATACTTGTTGGCTGCAAATGAGAAAGAATAATCGAAGAGATGGGTGCCAAGAACAGTTTAATTTGCTAGAAACTGCATAACTTAATTTATTGATATGAAGAGGTTAACCGCATCTCTAGTTACATATAAGGTATCGAGATAACATAGGAATACAAGTTCGGGATAAGATTTATGTATGTTGAAATTCAAAGACTCACACATACCGTGTGCATGAGAAATTTTGAATTTAAGTATTTAAGATGCAAGACCTTCACCTTTGTTAATTGCGTCAAGACCTTATTGATTGATTTGTTGTAATTTTCAATGATAAAGATAATTTCAATTAATATTCTTAATGAATTAATTTTTTTTTTTTCATATTTTGAGTTGAGTGTGCATGAATTAAAGATGTTGATATTGGGGTTAAGTTAATCCAAATGCTGAAAAGCATCTAAAAAGCTTGCTAGATTCTTGGATTTGTGGACCAAAAAGCTAAAATAATAAATGTCATCACTCATCACCATCTGGAGTGGAAGGGGAACAACTCCTCTAAGTCTTTTGAAAGTACTCTGAATTTGTCCCCCTCCCTTATTTGTTTAATCTAAGAAAGAAGATTGGCATATTTAAGGATTGAAACATGGGGCCCTGGGGCTGCTGTGGGCTTCTAGATATATTACAGATGTCTTTGGGGTATAAAACAGGGTTTGGTTTTTTCATCTTTGCCATTCTGACAGGATAGAATAGAATGTCCCCTTTAAGGATGCAGTATGGGCCATCATTTTGCCGCTAACATTCCGTCCAATCAGCCATCATCGTCACTCATTCCCAGTGATTCTTTGCCATACACTCAAAGTCCTTTTAATGACGCTGGAAATTGGCTTATCAGATACGGGAAGTTGTTGAATGGATTGCCAAAACTACTCATGCTTTTAAGTGATAATTAAATTGATTTTCAGTAAAATAAAAAAAAGGAAATTAAACTCAATGACTTATATTCCATTTCCCGTTCATCTTGCTCAAGCCCTGATATCAATTTACCTCTCTTTTCCTTTCCGTTCATTTTAGCTCACCAGTGGTTGAGTTTATCAGATACATCCGCGCACATATTCAGACAGGAAAAAAACATTTAAAGAAATAAATATATTGACATTTAACACATACCCAACCTGTAGGAGTCATGATATGTGTCGAGCTTGTGATGTGGTGCAACAATGGAAGTAAAAACTATAGGTAAAAGGCTAAATGATGATGGGAATAAAGAGTAGAAAGGGTCATCATCCATTGGCCCTAGCTTACCAGCTCCCGGGTCAGAACAGATATATTCAATGAGGACGACCTCACAATTGAACAAAGGAACTTTCAGTGCAATTTGCAAACCTGGCAGTTATGATGAAATGGTTGGGACAGTTATAATTTGCAATGAGAATGGTACACTGATGAGCAGAGCCAACATGACAAAGATTAAAAAAAAAAAAAAAAAAAACACCATTAGGATAACTTAAGTTAATTATTTGGGCAATAAATGCTTCATTCCCCTTCAGCTCTAGGTCAGGTTGATCAAGGAAAAGCTTCATTACCAGATAAATTAATGAAATCTTTAAAGGAATTAATCAAGTGAAAACAAGGACAATGAGTAGATAAAGCAAATGGAAACAGTGAGAGAATTGTAAAAACTTTGAAACAAACCACATGCATAATCTCAACATTATTGGTCTCCATGGAACAATATGGATTGTCAACCCAATAGCAATATTGCATTTGCCAACACAATAAGGTTGCTCTTTCATGCAATGCAAACCAGATACTTGACCGTGGATGCAGCGGAACAAGAAATATGATGCAATCCAGACCTAACTGCAGGATCAAAGCTGAAACATACCAACCTATAAGAGTACAAGACCAAGCTCTGATGTTCTCAAGGCATTTCGTATCCGATAATTATAAAGGTAGTAGTGAAGTTGTCCATCACCTGGCCCAAATTTCAATTCCTTGAGGAAAGACTCATTATGCATGACATCCAGTGCGTTGAATACATCAAAATCCTTCTTCTTAGCAACAATAAGTGCATCATTCATCAACTGAAGCAGTGGAGTCTTGGTGGAGACATTGTAGTAAGAGTAGGCAGCTTTCAAAATCGAATAGTTTTGGTTGCCAAGAATTGATGACGGAAGAGTGTAGAAACTACAGAAGTCAGTTATGTCATGCGTCTTTGGGTTCTCAACCAAGTAACTGTCAACCACATCCTCAGTAGGAAGAAGCCAGTGCTCCACATCATTCTCATCAAAATCTGGAGAAACAACAAACTGGCTCAAGTAATTTCTAAGCAACCTAGTGACAGCAGGGACATCACGAAGCTCCATCTTTCTGAATCCAGGGGTGGCTGGTTGATCAGGTAACTTATAGAGTTTAATGGTTCGGCTCATCGTCATCCTAGGCCCAAGCCTAGAAAAGCCAACATCAATAAGCTTCTTGGGGTTTAGTGACCTATGCCAGTATTGGCAAGTAGTAATTGGTGTTGGAAGAACAACTCCAGCAGTATAAGCTGCTTGCCAAATATTCTCCAAATGAACTCTCCTAGTAACCTCCTTAATCATCACGGGAGCAAGTCTCTTTGATCTCAGCTTCTTATGAACACATAAGAAATTGATCTCTGCCATTTTTACAACTTCATCACGCACCCTTATTCTCGCAGGGACCCCAGTAATGAAGGCAACAAGCTTCTTTGATGTCTTAGCACGGACCCCAATATGCAAGCTCTTGTAATAACCAGGAGGGCGCAAAGCCCACCTAAGAAACTCCTTGGAATAATTGAACCTAAACATATTCTCATCATCCTCAACATAATTGATCTTCAAAAGATTGTAAACCTCATTACAAGTCTCTTCTGAATCCATATCACATGTGGTCCATTCATACGGACTCGGAAGGTTATAAGGTTCCTGTTTGACTTCAGACAATGGGGTTGGGGGCTCAATTGGACCTTCAGGCAAACTTGTGTCCCCAACATCCTTAAATTGACCAACAGGCTGAGTCTCCCAAAATTTGTGTTTCTTTGCTACGGACATTGAATCCTGAAACCTTCGAACTATGTTTTCAAGTGAGCTATCATCTTTGGGCAACGGGTTAGCCTCAGAATTATGATCTGGGTTTACTTTGGGAGACCCAGGGGGTGAATTGTTATCAGTCATTTCAGGCAATCAACTAACCTAAGCTATTTCTCAATTATATACCTGAATCAATAGGAAAAATGTCACGAAGATCCAAGTTAAAAAACAAAGCAAATAAAGCACATCAACTAGCAAAAACATCTACTCTAAATCAATCGAAATTATTACAATAAAATAAATCTGTAGCACCGACATTAGCAAATGAATTACAAGATAATATAATGAGCAAAGAGATCTGCAAGATGAAGATGAAAAGATTATGAGAAATGCATAACTTACTCGATTTCAAAGGGCAAAACTTTAGCAGAATTTGAATCTGGGGAAGCAAGGACTTTTAGAAAAGAAATTTTAAAAGTCAGATCTCCACAGTCAAGTAATAGAAATATTAATTTTCTTTCTCGGATTTATTTAGGCAAAGGGGGAATGTTTAGGGTTTTCTCCATGGCAGCGGCTTTGAAGATGCCGAAACTCTTTGATCTTGGTGAATGTTTTTACTCTGACACTGAACAAAACAGTGCATTTTCTTTGTTAACAAGACAAACGACATCGTTTCCTTTCGTTTTAAACCCAAAAGGTCCAAAATAATCTTGGGCTTTTGGCCCATTTTTGAGGCTACGACATCAACGCTACGCCGTTTAAAATCTCTCCTTCAAGCTCTGGGAGTTTTCAGTGAGGTGAACCGAAGGCAGAGCTGCTCGGAGCTCCATACATGATCCGAACTCGATAGAGATTCAAATTAAAGGAGAATGTGCGGGGACGCTACAAACTGGGACGAAGAAGCATATAGGGAGAGTATATTAAGGGAAAGAGAGATCCAAACTCGAACCGTATTCCGAACCGTTTGGGCTCCTTCCTTTAACCCTAACCCGGAATGCGTCGTGGTTGCGTCCAGCGACGGTTCCATCGCTTCTTACTCCATTTCTTCCTGCGTTTCC
This sequence comes from Kokia cookei, assembly GCA_039519145.1. Classification (NCBI taxonomy): domain Eukaryota; kingdom Viridiplantae; phylum Streptophyta; class Magnoliopsida; order Malvales; family Malvaceae; genus Kokia; species Kokia cookei. The sequence continues at coordinate 7,288,534 of CM076903.1, read as the reverse complement.
AAACACGTGAGTATTTCTCTTCCTACTTTTTCATATCATCACCCCCCAAAAAAAAGAATGTAATTGAAAGAATAGAAAAGATTCTCACCTGCATTTGCGTTGTTTGCAGCCGATTGGTTTCTGCAGTGCTAGGGCTCAACGGTAAAATAACTGTTTATTCGGTGCACTATTAAGTTAATTAACGAATTGATTACTGTTTCCAGTTTGAGTGAAAGTAACCGGTTGTGCTTTGGGTTGTGGTGGAATTTGATAGGTCGTTACCGGCTGAACCGGAGGGATTCCTTGAAGGGCATGATGGACCTGCCTATGACGTGAAATTCTACGGCAATGGCGAAGATTCTTTGTTGTTAAGGTTTAATACAATATCGTGCAATTGATATTTTTCTCCATTTTTGTTGCATTTAATTGTGTACATGAAATGTAGGAAATTGTTTTGTTTAGCATTGTTGATCTTATTTGAATCTTAAGCTGAATCCTCTCATTGTTCATTAACTTAACGGAGTTTGACTAGAGCAGGAGCTCATTGCTACTGGTCGGTGAACCCTCAATTATTATACATTACAGTGTAGACTTCATTTTTGCAGTTGTGGTGACGATGGTAAAATTAAAGGATGGAGGTGGAAGGAATTTACTGAATCCGAGGTGCCTATTACCTTTCAAGGTACCAGATTTTGGAACTGTATAGTTTGTTTTTTAAACTAGTTGGAGTTTATGTGAGACTACCACTTAATGCATGAATTTAACTTGGAATGCATGAGCATAGTGTCTTTAGTCTTTATCTTTTTTGTCTTTTTTAGTAATCTGAATCTTTCTTGATGTTGGCCATCTGGTTTTCCATTCATGGTCTCTGACACTCAGATAAGCAAAGACAAATGGTATTTCCTGTCATTCAAATGCTCTGGGTTGGAAACACAATTTTGTGTGTATTTTGGCCTAGTTGTCAACATGTCATAATTTGCCAATTCAGTTTTGATGTTTTTGCAGGAAACCATATGAAGCCAGTGCTTGATCTGATCAATCCACAAGATAAGTGCGTAATCTCAGCTTATAGTAATGCTCTTGTGTGCTTTAATGCATATCATTCGATTTCTTCATTAATAGTTAATAGTAGATTCTCATTCCATTAGCTCTTTTCACTCGTGTATTATGTGGGTGATCTTTTTTGAGTCCAAAAATTAGTTGTAATTTCTTCGTAGAGTTAAGCTGTCTAAATGTAATTTTTAGGTCTGTTGTTTTTTGTTTTGGAAAACAATTAGGTCCCTGAAAGGAATTACTTGTTATTTTGCTATTATTTAAAATCAACTTAACTTCCCCTTTTTTGGTGTGTAACATCTAATTGCTATTCCCAGAGGTCCATGGGGTGCTCTCTCTCCAATTCCTGAGAATAATGCCATTGCTATTGATCCTCAGGTTTTTAATACCTTTCCTACATTTGCTTATTTTTATGGAGAATTATGAATTTATTTCTTCTTTCCACTCTCCGCTAAAATAGGGGGGATCCATCTTTTCTGCTGCTGGTGATTCTTGTGCATATTGCTGGGATGTGGTATGTTTTTGTTCAAATGAATCTGTTCCTCATGTTCTCTCTGAGAAGTGGTTGGTTAATATTTTCCTTTTTCATTAGATGTATCTTTAAGTTCTGTTTCTGATGGAGCTTTTCAGGAGAAGGGTGAAATCAAAATGGTATTTAAGGGACACACAGACTATTTGCATTGTATTCTATCACGTGCCTCTTCCAGTCAGGTCAACTTTTCCTCTCTTCATGATTCTTTATTTTGGTGGTAAATTTAATTTTGCATTTAGATAGCAGGATTAGTTATCCTTACTGCCCTAGCTTAATCCTTTTAGCTTCAGTTTGGGTTTCCTTTTGACAACGAGACTGAAAGGAACTTGTTTTTGGGTTGACATTTTATTGATTCAACCAAGCAAAGGATATTTATCCTATAACAATAATAGTACTCTTAAAATGAGGTCCTGATGTGCTGATGGTATATGGTTTATGCTTACTGTAGCCATCTATGCATCTAGGGTTGAGAAATGAGAATTTGAGATACAGAGCAACCTTCTTAATCTATCTCATCTTTGTTCTTTTTCAGATTATAACTGGATCAGAGGATGGGACTGCACGAATATGGGGTAAAAGTGTGTGTTCTTATTTAAAAGGGTTACAGAGAGCTAGATTGTTGTTACGTTTCTACTAATGACTCTGTTATCTTGTTCTAGTTCCAGCTTCATTTTAACAGAGTGCTGTGTTACCTATTGCAACCTGACTAATATATGGTTTTACATAGATTGCAAAAGTGGTAGGTGCATCAAAGTAATTGACCCACTAAAGGACAAGAAGTTGAAGGGGCTCATCTCTTGTGTTAGTTGCATTGCTCTAGATGCAAGTGAGAGCTGGTTGGTAAGACTTTAAGTGGTGAAAAATCTTTATATGTTTTTGTATTACTTCGGAGTAAAAATATCATGCAATTATGATACTGCTAGTCCCACTAAAATTTGGCCTTCCTTTAAGTTGGACGAAAATCATATTTTTAACTGGGGGTTGTAACCAGTTAAATCGCTTAGAACTCAGTTACCTTAGTATTTTCTCTTAGACTTCAGCAAATGAAGTCTACTACTATTTTTCTTTTCAGGAGGGATTCATATTCTGGGTCTTATGAGCACTTATTTTTTCCCATGCTAGTGAAAGGTCTTTCGAGTACCTATTATATTGATGCCGATTTGTGGTTCCTGAGTGAACATGTTTTTAATCAAGATTTGAACTGGACAGGCATGTGGCAGTGGCCGAAGTTTGTCAGTCTGGAATCTCACTGCTTCTGAATGCATTTCAAGTATTTCCAGCGGTGCATCCATACAGGACGTGGTGTTTGATAACAATCAAGTAGGTGGTTGATGGTTTTCTCAAGCAGGCCAATTTAACACAATGTTGTTCTTAGACTTGTTCATCTGTTATTTCCACCTAGTAATTGTTAATAATGTTTATGTTGCCATTTCAGATATTAGCTGTTGGTGCAGACCCTGTGTTGAACCGTTTTGATATGAATGGAACCATACTTTCCCAGATACAATGTGCTCCTCAATCAGCATTTTCGGTCTCTTTGCACCCGTCTGGTGTATGTTCGGTCTCCATTTTTGGTTTATGTATTAATGCTTTTTCACATTCTGATCTTAAGTTTTCTTCTGGTCAGGTCACTGCAATCGGGGGTTACGGGGGTCTTGTAGATGTGATATCACAGTTTGGAAGTCATTTGTGCACTTTCCGTAGCCATTGTGTTTGAACTATAATGTAATTGGAGATGGAGATGTAAAAGAACACACATATATTGTTAAATTTGAGATGTAGGGCTTCACTTTAACCATTTTTAATTTTCTTATTATGAATTTGTATGATAAATTTACATAGAAATGGATGGAAATGGTTTTGGTTTTTTAGTACAATTGTGATTCGAAATCAAATTATTCTTAACTCGCTCATTAAGTCATAACTTGGGCTCACTTTTAAATCCCTTTTTAACTGTTCTTTAAGCTGTCACTAACAACTTGTTTGATAATTCACGGTGATTTATTATTTATTTAATTTTTTTAAAATTGTTTAATAATTCATAATAAAAGTTAAAAGAAAATTATTTGATAAGTCATAATTAAAAATGAATGTGAAAATAATAAGTAAATAGAGCTATTTATCTCTTGATGTAGAATTTCTTTTGACACTATATTATATTTTAGGTATTTTTATTTTACTTTATTTTAATATTATATCATCTTTTAAAGATTTTACCTTTAAAATTTGATTTTATTTAAAATAATGTGAAATATTTAAAAAAAATAAAATAAAGATAAACATATAAATTATATTATTCACCTAATTGTAACCAATATACAAAACAAATTTTACGAGTGTACTATTGTAATTCAATTTAAACTTTAAAGGATAATTCATATGTTAATAACATGTAACGTTTATTATTTAATTTGTTATGTTGGTTCATTTTAAAGAAAATAAATTAAGTGATGGTGAAGTGCTAATTTTTTTTTTTTTTTTTGTGTAAAATATATAAATTTTACATGCTAATAATTTATATTTGAATATATTTAAAAATTAATTTGATTTTTACGAAACATTGTGAGTAAGCTGAAGATGAGATGTGTCACAGGGTCATTACTGTCTTCCAAAAAAACATGTTTGATGCACTCGTTTATGTAACCCCAAAACCATCCCTTCCTTTTCAATGTGAAATTATTGCACTTTATATACTTTTTTTTTAGAGCGCCTGACTTGACACTTGCACCTTGCCCACTCAATCCTTTAGCATCATGCCCACTCAATTTTATTTTATTTTATTTTATTTTAAAAATATATACATATTCATAAATTTAATCCCACCGTTTATTATTTTTATCACTTTGATTCTATTTTTTTTATCAGTTTAGTTCATAATCTTTGAATTGTTTTCTTAATGTTCAAATTAAGTAAAATGTTAAAAGATTAATAGGGTTGATGTGATAACCTACGTGTCAATTTATCTGTATTTCATTATTGATGTAAATAATATTTTTTTTAAAAAAATATGAACTTTTAAATTAATATTATTTATTTAACTTTTATGAAATACATTAAAGCTGTCATATGAGTTGTTATTTCAATATTTTTATAATTTTAATGATCTAATCAAATTTTTCATCAAAAAAAAGAGAGAGCATACTAACTATATTTTGCATGTTGAGAGTAAAAATAATCGAAAAAATAGAATTAAGATCAGAGCGAAAAATAAAAAAATTCTCGTAAGAAAAAATTATTATATAAACCTTTCCTATTGCCTCGTATAAAATACTATTCAATTATTTTATGCTAAAAAATTAATTACTCATTATTGAAATAATTATCAATTTTTCTTAAAAATCTATCAACTTTGTTTTTATTTTGATGTATATCTTTTTATAAAAAATTAATTTTCTAATTTAATAAAAAAATTTGCAGAGTATGTATTCGATAATATGCATTAATCCCCCCCATAAACAAAGATATATTCGATTTATGTGGTTTTAAAGATCATTTAGAGAATTGGAGGGGTGTAAGCTCATTTACAATATTATCAAAATATAATATTATTATTTAGTATATTAGATTACCCTATTTAATTTATTTAGATAATTTTTTTTTTCTGTTTGGTTGAAAAAATGTATAAAATATCTAAAAGTACATTTTATTAAATTATCATTAATTATAAAAAAAAATAAAAAGAAATATTAAGCTATACTGAGAAAAAAAGTTAACTGTGAAAATATAGAAAAGAAATTAAAACAATAATAATATTCAAAATTTTACTTTTTTTTCAACTAATAAATAATTAATAACGAAAAAAGCTCACTTAAAATACTAATTAATTAAAATTAAGGTAATATGATCGATAAAGTGTAATACAATAGACGGAGACAACAACGATAACAATAATTAAGGTTGTCGTTATAAATCCTAACTTTGCCTTTATAAAAAGAGGAAGATTTGTCATAAACCCACCATGGATTTGAAACCTTTTCAATATAATTACTACCTCAAAAGATTAACACCCCAAAATTTCTTTCTTTCTCTCTCTCCTTTTTTTTTTTTTTTTGAAGAGGAAGAAACAAATAAACAGAAAGAAAGAGTGCTAAAATAGTTGTTAAAAATTGAAGTCCCAAGGCAGGCGGCAACATGTTATGGATTGAAGAAAGTGGAGTGGCATTTGCATTTCCATCCTTCAGGCTCGTAATTGGTATACTGAGTTCGGAGCTTCTTAGAAGTTGCCGGGATTTGAGTGGCGATACAGGGCGTGCACCCTCCGCATTTGCGTTCGCAGTTTGGTGGCATTGACCCTATTCTTCCCATGATTCTGCTATTTGTCTTTTCACCCAAGGAACCTACTCCACCACTGCTTTCAACACCCTGAAAATCATATATATATATAGCATTGTTCAATCCAAAAACGACTCCGACACCATTATTCACGACTTAGAAGAACAGAAGAAAGAGTGATGAACCTGTTTAGAGTTAAAGCCATCTCCCAACAACTCTGGAACTGATGAACTTTGGATAGTTAGTAAAACACCAGAAAAAAGAAAAAGGAAATAGAGAAGCTAAGGCTTCAAGTTCTGTGACTTATAATCTATTATTAGAATATATAATTCCACACATTAAGGAAAAAAGATTTAGGGCTGAGCCGCCGTTGCTTTTATTGCTCAAAGTGTTGGAAGAGAAGAAGATGGACAAAGAAAACGATACGATTTCTAGCAAAAGAAGATGGGAATCAAACAAATGTACAGATTAGTAGAAGAAGAAGAAAATAAAACAGCAAACCTTGTTGAGGAGCAATATGATGAGAGGCAAGAAACCTGGTTGATACATGAACCCACATTATTATCTGCACAGCAATGAGAACACATCGCATTCTTTGCTTCATCTTCTTTTTTGAAATGGCCAAATAATGATGAGATGATGATGGTGATCTTTCTTATGTTAGAGAGAGAGAGAGAGAGAGAGATGGGTGTTTCTTGAGTTCAAGAGAATAAAAGATTTGGAAAAGGAAGCTTGTTGGAACAAAGCACCATAAACATTTTAAAACAAATGGTGAAAATACTACTTCGACTCAATTTTCTGTTCATTTATCAAATATTTAAAAAAAATATTCAATGTGATGTTTTAAAAAATATATATTATATATTTTAATTCTCCATTCAATTTTTATTTTTTAGCTCTTATATATATTTTTGTTTGTCAAATCACTCAAAATAGATAAAAAAATTAATATTTATTTTCATTGAGTATGAATCTCGTGTCAGCAATTAATTAAAATTTTAAATTCTAAAATTTATTAAGATTATTAAAGAAGTATAAAAACTATAAAAATATATTTTCACTATTTTTAAATTTAAAAAAAATAATTAATTATTGACTTTGTGTGTGTCACGCAACACAAAGTTAACAGACATTAATTTTGTATCTATTTTGAGATAATTTGATAAACAATGTAAATCAAGGATTAAAAGAGGTAAAAATTAAAATGAAGGATTAAAATGATTATTTTTTTTGTAAAGTTAAAGGACTAAAAAAATCATTATACTATTTTAAAATGTATATATTGGAGTTATTGCATTTTGTTTTGCTAAAACATCTATAAAATGATTAAATATAATAAAGAACTAAATTCATAAAATATATAGAATAATAGTTTATGTGCTGATTTGTATGGAATGATAGTCAAAGTTTTTGTCACACATTTGTTTTGTATAAGTTCAAACCATATTGGCATTATATTGCAGTATTATTGTAGTTCCTCGGCGATAACAGTGTTTGTTAACAATATCAAGGCTCTGGTAAACATGTCGGAACACTGTAGTTCCTCGACGATAACAGTGTTTGTTAACAACATCCCGAAAAGAATGCACTGGAAAGGATTATGGGCTCTGTTAAGTTTTCATGGTGATGTTGTAGATGCATTTATTCCAAACAAAAGAAGCAAGATAGGTCAGAGGTTTGGTTTTGTGAGGTTTTCAAACAGAGCAAATGCACAGAGGGCAATGGAAAGAATTAATGGATTTGTCTTACTGGGTTATAGGATAGAAGTGAAAATGGCAAGGTTCAAAGGGAGAAGGCTGATTTGGAGGAAGATGACACAGCAGTCCATGCAAAAAGAGAAGCAAAAGACCAGTGAACCCACAATCCTGAAGGAAAGTGGAAAAAGTAAAGGTGAAATAGATGTGGACAGTAATGATGAAAATAGAATAAAAAAGGTGGTTGCTGAGAGGGAAGATACTCAAGCAAAAGTGGTAAAAGGTTTTGTTGAAGATAAGTTACTATGGAAATTTCAAAGGTGCTTGGTGGGTGAGACGTTGGCAGTAAGCTACTCAAGGAGTTTGGAGGAGAGATTGTGTAACACCCAAAAACCCAAAACCATCTTCAGTCCAAGGTCTCTGGGTTTACAGAACTTTTCGAGACTTTTTTTTAACATACAATTCAATCTCAATTTATACAATTACAATTTGTAGCTCAAAGTATTAACTATATTTAATTTTACACATTTATTTACAACCTTTCAATCCATCAATCCATCCATCCATCAATCAATCAATCAATTAATAATTAAATTCAATCACGCAAGAACTTAAGAATCACATACAAATATTTCCCATCAGGGATCATATGGTC